>JANAVB010011199.1:22739953-23129924 GCA_029216955.1 Iris pallida | reverse complement strand
AGAAGAGAGGAATGAATGAATGATTTGGAATGTAAAGTTCTTCTCTATTTTATTATTTTTAGGGCAAAACTCGGCATGAGTTCGGGTCCATAATACATAATTTGAAAAGCGATTACAGATCAGGAAGACCAAACTATTCTGGAAACAGACTAGCAGAACTCGGGCAAAGTTCGGGCCAAACTCGGGTAGGGTTCTCATGAATATCTGATCGAATTTGTATGGACTTTTGTATGGGTATTAGATATAGGATTGATATAGAATTGTGTATAGGGTTGATATAGGATTGAGTATATAGGTAGGCTTAGAATGTGGAGTATAGAAATCCAGTTGCCAATCCGATCAACCTTATATTTTTCATAGACTCAATAAAAAAATACATAATAAAATAGAAAAATAATCTTGGTCTGCATTTATAGTTTTTGTACAACGAAGATGATGAGTAGTGTAACCCCTCTTCCCAAAATTTTGAAATATATTTTACTATTTATTTGACCTAAATAGTAATTTTGGAATTTTATAAATATTTAATTAAATAGTTATTATGATAGAAGGCTTTAGTCATGGTTAAGATTTGTAGTGCAAGATGACTAGAAAACATGCCACAGATAGTGTGGTCGTGTGCTTTGACTAGTATTTTAGCTAGGGAAGGAAGGTCGAGCCATATGTGTGCCCAACTAAGAAAACCAGTAAAAGTTGTGACTTAATCCCTAGACGATTTAAGTTTTTAATTAGATTATTGACTTTTTAGAAGACCTGTTTGTGCTAAACTAGTCAAACTGGACCCGAAACAAACTCAAGCCATGTAGTCATGTAGTACGACCGACGATGTCCATATAATATATGTTGTACAGGTATATATTGGCATTTATTTTTATGAGCTAGTAGAAATTTATAAATGGTTGTTATATATATATATATATATATATATATATATATATATATATATATATATATATATATATATATATATATATATATATAAAAAAAAAATTTATATATATATATATATATATATATATTTTTTTTATATATATAAATATAAAAAAAAAATATTTTATATATTATATATATTTTTTTTTTATATATAAATATATATATATTATTTATATATATATATTATATATTTATATATATATATATATATATTATATATATATATTATATATTATAATATATATATATATATATATATTGGCATTTTATTTTTATGAGCTAGTAGAAATTTTATAATGGTGTTATATATATAAATATATATCTAATATATATATATATATATATATATATATATATATATATATATATATATATAATATGTTATTACTATTAAATGATATTCTATTTGAAGTATGATAACTAATTTCCTTAGTATGTGTGTGTGTGTATACCTATTAAATAAATATATTAATATATATTACTATTAAAGTAGCTTGGTATATATATAAATATGCATATATTTTTTATAAATATAAGTAATTATATAGATTAAAAACATATGCTTAGTTACTATTTTAGGTAGGAACTATTTGTATAAATATGTGGACAAATATAGGTGTATCCATATAAGGATATACATACAGAGAGAAAAATATATGTAGGTATATATGAATAAAAAAAGAAAAAAAGAAAAGAAGAAAGAATAACTCGCGAGAAATTCCAAGTTAATAAACCCCCACAGACCCGCAAGTAACCCGACCCCCCTCAGTTCTGTACACAACAGAACTGTATACAGATATCGAGAGAGGGGATTGAGTAAATCCCAAAACCCTACCTAACCCTAACACCTCCCCTGCAACCCACACGCACCCCCAGCCATCTGCGAACACCCCTGACAACTCACGATGCCGAGCGTCGCCGAAGGACCGCCGACGGCCGGCCGCGCACGACAGCAGCGCGCAGAATAGCAGCAACAACAACAACAACATGTTGTCTTCATGGCGAGTTTCCCGCTACCTCGATCGATCGTTTCCCGACCCGTCTTTGCAGTTTCGATTACAACACGACCCTCTTCAAACCCAATTAATTATTTTTTAGTTAACTGTCATAGATCGCCCGAAAAATCGACTCGAAGTCGAAGAAAAATCTGTTTTATGAACATAGTATATGACTGCCCTGACACCCTACTTGGAAGGCCAAATTTGGTCAATCTAATGAGAAATCTAGGAATCTATTTGAATAGTCCTATAGACAAAATATACGAGATGGAAACCTAATTTTTAGTTTCATTTTTTATTGATTAGATTGTTGTTAAAATAGTTTCAAAGTTTAGGAAAAATCTATTTTTAAAATAGTAAAATTCAACAATTCTCACTGATACGACGTACGCGCCGACAAATCGGGTGACGTGGTCGCAACCCAGGAGCATCAAAAGACGCGTATAGATGTGGTCGACGTGTGAGATTCTACAGAATTCGATTTCGTTGTGTGTACACGACAAAATTAAGGCGTATCAATCGAGATACTTCATATCGGCCTCTTTGCAGACTAGCCTATAACGTCGTGCATGTTCGTCATCTTGAGATAAAACTTATGCCATCAGGACAGTTTCATTTTTTTGGTCCTGTGTGCCTAGTTTGGTCCGATTTTGAGAAGGTCGACCGGAACGCAATTTTGGCAGGCCTGCGACCTGATCTAACGGGCGAATTTGTGCACGGCCCGCCGGAATCAAGTTTTGGACATACAGTTGGGTTCATATCATCAAATCGAACCCGTAGACATATAATTTGTTGACTTTTGAGACCATAGGCTCTGGCACGCCTTTCGGTGCAAAATGGGTCCAACGGTGGACATCGTTTTGATCCGAAATTACGATTTTGCTCCTGTGTCCAGAATTGGACTTTTGGGTTGGCATTTTTAGACATAACTTTTATACCAAAAATGTTTATGATATTTATTTCAGCATTCGGAGGCAATTGTGGGAGTTAACTCTTGTAGCTTACTGAGTGGTAGGAATGTTGTTGGTTTTACGTGCTACCCCTAGCCACTGGACTATTTCGAACGCGATGGTATTATTGGTTTCACCAGCAAAGGACCCCAGGCGAGTACATTTCTAATAATTTTCATATTTGATAAGTTCTATGATTTATGTAGTTAGTATTGTCTTACATTGATTTTCTATTTGATTTTCGATACGATGGTTACACGAGGTAGTAGTTATGGATTCTTTACATGTTATTTGTGACCAATGTATACCATGTTCGTGACATGTTTGAATCCATGGGTTCTAGTCGGGCGAGTAAATATATTAGTAGACATATAAATATACCCAAAAATACCATATTTGTCTGATCGTGTCTGATAGCAGTCGCACACTTCACATGCGGGGTGCCAGATTTACCCTTAACCGTTTACATATCGAAAGTAGTATTTCAACACACTAGATAGGTGCAGTTTCTGGTTCCACTTTATACATTGTTGGTTGCAGGTCTTGTCAGCTTTATTATTATTCTCACTTGTTATTTTTAACATGCTCAGTTCCTGCTATGATTCTATGCTTATGTGTTTATCTTATATTTTATTACTATTTACTGCTCTATAGACTTTGTCAATTATTAAAACTGCTGTTAGAATGTACTCGTTCCATTCCTGACTGGAAACCACATTTTATAGCTTTGTCGCGGCTACTCGTAGCATTAGGGTGGGTATGTTGGAAGACCAACCCAGAAGACTAGTTAGATAGATTAGATATTTTATTTTATTTTGTGAGACTTGTAAATCCGTCAAATATAAATCTTATAAATGTTGTAACTAATGTAGCAATATCAATGAGAAATAAAGTTTATTATTGTGATTTTGAGTGTTGTGGTCTAGACAGTGTTCTACCGCCGATACTGCGGCGTAGGTTGGACTTGTGCACGCACTCGCATCTAAAAAGCGGGTACGGGTCGTGACAAGTAGTAGCTTGTAGGGAGTAGTAGCTTATTAGAAGTAGATGTTCTGTTCTTGTACCTGTAATATATTATTTGTGTATCGATCAAAGTTTATGTTGATTATCAAAATCAGGTATGACCAATGGTCCAACAATACTATTAAGGGGATTGACAAATAACCTATAAGAATATGGCATAGAGTTTAAGGATTGCTTCTCATAGTCCTATCTTTTATGGTTAGACCTAACTAATGACTTGAGCGTAGAACTAAAAATCCTACCTTAAGTAGACCAGTGAACCATAAACATTGTAACGCCCCAGAACCAGAATACTGGAGAGCGGGGGCGAACATAGCCAGCTACGTATATTGAAGTGCAACCCACCTCGCTATACGATCACGGCTGTCTAGATACATGAGGGTTTAACTACAAGCCATCAGTCTTTTATGGTCATGAACAAACCTATTGTCTCAATCTCAAGCAAGTAATAGCAGTTACAAGATATCAGAGCACCAAATATATAATAGTAAGGTGTCCCATACATTACATAATTGGATGATCATGAAGCTAGTCATTACAAAATGTGAAGACTAGCAAGAGTTTCAGTCATACATGATCAACCCTAGGATTTGCCAATCATGTTACAGCTCGTAGGCAGACAGTAAGTAAAGTGCAGTCGAGCTAACACATGCTCGTCGGCTAAACGCCTCAAAAGAATATTTTTACAATAGAGTGGGAGAGCCAAAAATAAAACCCACTCGTTGCCAGGATTACGTCTGGTGGTCACCATCTAGCTGGAAGGTAGGAAGATCTGTAAGCCCCCTAATTTTCTACTATGATTTTTTATTTAAAATATATGTTTGTATTTATTTTTGTACTTTGTATCTACACGTCGCATACGAATTCGCATTTTGTATTTGTGTAGCGTGCGAGAATTTATGTTTCGTAATTTCTCGACGAGTGCGAATATGTGTCGAGGTACATATGTTAGAAAAATATTTTATTATAAATTTTATTTTTATAGGAAAGGTACATATTAAAATAATATGTAATATTTTAATTTCTAAAAAGAGTTATTTGTTCGTCGTTTAAAAATGAGTGGTGATTTAAAAAATTGTGGTTTATATGAAATATTTTCAAAAGATTTATGAAATGTAATATTTGATTATTAATATATTTTGTTATTATAAAAGCTAGTTCATAATTAATATTTAAGTAATTATCTTGATTTTGAAATTAAATAAATATAATATTTTAATATTTATGAAAAAGATATTTAAACGTTTGTTTTATGTTAATATTTGATTAAATATGCTAATTTAAAATTAGAAAAGATTTTATTGGTATAAATGAGTTAAGGTTTATGTTTGAATTGGGATTTGAACGATTTAAAGTTTAAATAAATTTTAATTTAAATATGATAATATCTATGGGGGTTTAAACGTATACTAATCCATATCCAACTGGGAATTCCCACTTCCTAAAAAAGGAGAGGTACTCCTCCAGAAACTTCCACCACCAACAGATGTGCATCGTGTCTGTGTCTCCCATCCACTAAAATTTCCCCATTACAATTACAGTATTTCTCCACCCCGTGTCCGACACACCGGACACCATGCCAGACTCCAACCCGCTACTATCTCAGTCGTCATCATCGGCACACCCCCGTTTCCTCTCGACTTCCACAACTCTGGCCATCCAACCCGACCCCGATCCGCCTCCACCGGTGACGACATCGTCGTTCTCCATCGAACTCCTAGCCAACGCCTCCACCATTATCCCTTCGTCCATAACTACCAACACTCCCTCCACACCGGAGCCACCACCACCACCGTCCCGACATCGCCCTCACATAACCACCACCATCACCAAGAGGAAGAGAGGAAGTCTAACCTCCGAGTGCCGCCGTCGGCCACGGTGGTGAGAAGTTCCCTTCGTCGACAACTCCGTCTGCAGTTTTCCCGATCCGGTCCTTGTCAGCGCCGGCGAACAACCAGGAAGTCGATCTCCGCCTCCTCGATCGAGCCACCGTGCGCTGTGGAGCCACCCAAACCAGATCTTGCGTCGCCCCTCTCGATCTCCTCGCCGTGCCCTCACGGCCGCCTACCACCGTCCGCACTGGGCCGCGCGCGCCGCCCACGCGCAGCCGACCACCGCCACGTCCCTCCGCGCGCGCTGGCCACCGCCGCGGATCGACCACTCTATCCCCTCCAAGCCGTCGACCCATCGGAGGTCTCCGCCAGTCTCCACCAGTCTCCGCCAGTCTCCTCCCGGCGCCGACGCGCCTCTCCGCCGACGGTGAGTCCCGATCGCCCACTCCGCTCTTCTCTCCCGCTCACTTTCCCATTTTTCCCTCTCTCTCTCCGTCGATTGTGGGGGGGAGTGAATGCTGTTAAGGAATGTATTGATATTTATCATTTTTTATTATTATTATTATTATTATTATTATTATTATTATTATTATTATTATTATTATTATTAATATATATAACTTTTGTTATTATTATTATTTATTACTGATATTATTATTATCAGTTTTATTATCATTATTATTATTATTATCATTATTATTATTATTATTTTACAAAAAGATTAAGAATAAGGGTTAATATTAGTATTGTTAATTATTTTTGTATAAATAAATGTTAGTATTTCTATTTGTATTATTCTTTTATTCATCATGATATTTACTAGTTATAATAATCCTTTAAAATTTTCCTTAAAATATATACAGAGTATATATAAATACTATATATTGGCTTGGCCTATATTTTAAAATATGGTTTTAGAACCCTAAATAAAAATCTCTAAAGTATTAATATTTATTTATTTACAAAATTTTAGTTACCAAATTATAAATAATTTTCTAAAAATAAGTTATATTTACTATGTAAATTTCTTTTTTTTATCATTGATCTTGAATAATCGTGTGTTCCTATTCCCTCGCGACTTGGACCTCTGCACGTTGATCATAGCCATTGGACAATCAAGACTTGTCGGAACATCGCACTGCCAGGCGATACGTCAGGCAAGACACCTTGCCTTTACTGTTTAAATTTCCTGTTCAATACCATACATGTTGTGTTTATTTTCAAGTTGTTTCTTTCTAAATTATATGTAGATACAAATTACAATATTTTATAAAATTGGCTTAGAGTTAAGGGACTACCGTCAAATTTAGTGTATCTCATTGACTTGTCACGATTATACACGAGTTGTATGTGAGAGTTTTGAGTATCATATAGAGGTCACTTGCGTGTAGGCTGATCCCCCATGCGCATGCGTTAAGATATAAATGCTAATATATTGTGTAGAAGACTTTGGCAGTTATTAAGGATTAAACAGTGTCGTGGAGTCGACACATGTATAGTATCATGGAGAGGGGGAAGACATTCATTAGCGTAGGGGCTACATGTTCAGTACACACACAGATTTGGGTTGATAGTGTCTCGGATGAGCGCTACTTACTGTCCCAGGGCCGATAGTTCTCGTATGAGAGCTACTTTCTGCCCATAGTCGATAGTGCCTCTTATGAGCGCTACCTACTACTACTCTCTCTCCATCTATGCTGAACACCTAAGCTCCTGCGTAGAACGTTGTCTTCTCATAGTATATATCACATAGAATGGTTAGGAACCTTACGCATGTATACTTTCTATTAAGCTCTTACTATTCAGTTTATGGCATGATATTATGTGTCTTGTTACGTCCCTCTGAGGACCTGGTTTTTCCCCAGGTGTGTGTTTTCGTGATTTCTTGCAGGTGCTCTAGCTAAGGCCATGACTTGCGCTCTATTCCGTCGTGATGATTACTCTTGGATTCGTCACTTGCTCTCGCTTGCTAAATTCTTTCCTTGTGTATTTTTCCATATTTAATTTGGTTGGTAGTGGACTTTGTCTCCGCCCAACTATGTGTACATGACAAACTCAAAGTTGCTTTTATATTATTATTTATCTTTGTGGATGAGATTTAGTATCTTGGCTTTCTATATTTTTAGCTTATGTATATATACGAGTCGTATATTTACTCGTATGTATGCTGCTGGCATGATACGTATCTAGTCTCAAGTATTTGGGACTGGGGCGTTACATATTTTTGTGGTGGCCCATGCAGGTCAAATTTGCCGTTTCGGTTACATGACTGTACCGAACGGGCCTGCAATATAGGATTAGAGTTTAAAATCTCATCCATACACTTAACTTCCTTTCTTGACTTCAAATTCCAAACTCTCGTTCGACCTCCTTGAATTGTATCTTGCTTGACTCCTTCTACCGTAAAATTTTTAGTTTCGTGTTTAGTAAGATGACTACACTAGTATATGCCATAGGTTAAACACATGGCTAGATGGATTACATTGACAATTAATATGCATTGGGGTTTTATTTGAGTTATAAAAGCCTTTATTTTCCTAGAAATATGATCTAAAAGATTAGTTAATTCCAAGTTGGGTAGTAGCATATTTTTTGCTTTCAAAAGTTAGTTGGAATTTTATTTTGCAATTACATGGTGGTGTACACAAGAGAATAGCTAGATTGAGAAAACAAATTTATGATTTATGATTTTTGCAAATTATGGAATAGTTTATGATTTATTGGGATGTGAAACCGATTTGGAAAACATCTTTAAATTGTGACACATGATTTACGATTAAGTTCAAGTTTAGATTGAATATGTTAAAAGTTTATCTCAAATTTATTAAAGTATTTTAAATTATAAATTATGATTTTGTAACGACTAGAGAATATGAAGGGTTTATGATTCACGGTTTATTAGAGAGCTTGAGGTTTTAAATTGATTCTACGATTGCGAATTATAAGTATTTAATTTTGAGCTTGAAGAGATAATGGTAAAAAAAATTGTTTGAGAGATTTTTGGAAGATATGCAATCGACTTTGAAGGAAAAAAATAAAATAAAAATAAAAAAAGTGAAAATTTAAATATTTAAAATTTGCTCATATGATCTATGATATATAAAGATATTTAGATTTCGGGCTTAAAGCCTTGATTATGGATATTTAAATTTTGGTGAAAAAAAGGAGGTTATTATTCAAGTTGCGATATACAAGGTTTGTTTTGAGATTGACTAGAAATTTAAAATTTTGATTAAAGTTGACAGTCTAAGATAATTGAAATTTTGGCAGAGTATCTTGAAAATTTTATTGAGAAATTTTCGAAGAACTTGAAATTTTAGATTAAATCATATATTGGTAGAGGACTAAGAAGCAAGTAAGGTCACCCTAGTGAGATAGAAGGATTCCACGCTAATTGTCATATCCCTCATGGCCACGATAGTAGCATATACACAAGTGTTGTTAGTCATCTACAAAATCATGGGGTTACATTTCAATC
Organism: Iris pallida; assembly: GCA_029216955.1. NCBI lineage: Eukaryota > Viridiplantae > Streptophyta > Magnoliopsida > Asparagales > Iridaceae > Iris > Iris pallida. The sequence continues at coordinate 23,120,710 of JANAVB010011199.1, read as the reverse complement.
TTGACTCACTCGACATTCTCCCAAACCTAGATTTTATCATGACTTTCTAACCATTTGAAACATGAGAAATGATTAGATTGTTCCTTAATCATACTCCATCTAAGTGGCTATCATATCTTTAGAAACTGGATTTCTAACTTATTTTACCTTGATTTACTAGAATCTGAATTATCATTATTTCATTCTTTAGCTAAGTCATTTATTTTGTGCGTTGATCATTATCTCATGAACTCCCACTTTCTGTTTTAAATTCTTTTGTATCCTTTGCCGTGACTTGAATATTTGGAGCACAACACTAGACTTTTCCTTCCCACAACTTTCACATGTAAGACCTAGACAAGCTCACCTTCATGTAGGTATATCATGTCCCACTAAAACACACCCCTTGTACTCTATTTTCTTAACACGACTTTCGGGTCATAAGGACTAAACTCAAATCTTTACCATTAAAACTAATATATTTTATAGCCTGCGGATAAAGACTCAACCTTGACTAATTCTTTCCACCCAATGTGTGATTGTGTTCTATCCGGCTCCTTAAAACGCTTGACTTGTGCTTACCTTGATTGCTTGACCCATTGACCTCTATACATTACTAGTTTAACTCTTGTAAGTTGGGTTGAATATCTCACGACTTAACCAATATTTTTGGACTAATTTGATAGGTTCACTTAGACCATAGAATTCAGTGGACCCTAACTTATCTAGTCAACCAAACTGACTGCATAGGCCCAAATTTCGGGCGAAACTTTGATTTTATAAGATCTTGGACTAATTGATTTCTTTCATCATTACCATTTACTTATTATTTTATTTACCTATGATGCTAAAATAGCTTAGTTTTGCAAGCGTATCCTTATCAAGCTTGATCATGACATATGTTTTATTGGGTCGCTCCCACTAACATATTGTCTAATTAGAACCGGTGCATGATGGTCTGATCAACCAAGTGCACTTTGGTTCGCTTTTATCTACCGTCATACGTGGATGGGGACATAGCTAAACTTGTCCTTTAGAGCCTCATCCGCGACTGCCTTGGCAACGCCTTTTTGAAATTTTTCGGTCGTCTTTGAATCACGTATCCGTACTCAATAATCTCATCTTTGAACCCCTTAATGCTTTCGCCTTCACCTGTTTTAGAAGGACGAAGGCATTGTACTAGAACCTTCTCTAGACTTCATATCAATTATCATTATTATCACTCGATAATGCTATATCTTCATCCTAACTACTCGACCTTTCCCTCAACCTTAAATCTACAAACTTGACTTTCTAATCACTTGAATTTAAGAAGTGATTGCAATCATCTCTTAATCATATCCTCAACCTAGACTACGACTAAGGAACCCTTCTACCGTTGTGCCTTCTCACCCCCCACGAATTCTTAATTTCGAGGACAAAATTCTTTTAAGTTGGGTAGGATGTAAGCCCCTAATTTTCTACTATGATTTTTTTATTTAAAATATATGTTTGTATTTATTTTTGTACTTCGTATCTGCACGTCGCATACGAATTCGCATTTGTATTTGCGTAGCGTGCGAGAATTTGTGTTTTGTAATTTCTCGACGAGTGCGAATATGTGTCGAGGTACATATGTTAGAAAAATATTTTATTATAAATTTTATTTTTATAGGAAAGGTACATGTTCAAATAATATATGATATTTTAATTTCTAAAAAGAGTTATTTGTTCGTCGTTTAAAAATGAGTGGTGATTTGAAAATTTGTGGCTTATATGAAATATTTTCAAAAGATTTATGAAATGTGATATTTGATTATTAATATATTTTGTTATTATAAAAGCTAGTTCATAATTAATATTTAAGTGATTATCTTGATTTTCGAAATTAAATAAATACAATATTTTAATATTTATGAAAAAGATATTTAAACGTTTGTTTTATTTTAATATTTGATTAAATATGCTAATTTAAAATTAGAAAAGATTTCATTGGTATAAATGAGTTGAGGTTTATGTTTGAATTGGGATTTGAACGATTTAAACTTTAAATAAAATTTAATTTAAATATGATAATATCTATGGGGGTTTAAACGTATACTAATCCATATCCAACTGGAAATTTCTAACTCCTATAAAAGGAGAGGTACTCCTCCAGAAACTTCCACCACCAAGAGATGTGCATCGTGTCTGTGTCTCCCATCCACTAAAATTTTCCCATTACAATTACAGTATTTCTCCACCCCGTATCCGACACACCGGACACCATGCCAGACTCCAACCCGCTACTACCTCAGCTGTCATCATCGGCACACCCACGTTTCACCTCGACTTCCACAACTCTGGCCATCCAACCCGACCCCGATCCGCCTCCACCGGTGACGACATCGTCGTTCTCCATCGAACTCCTAGCCAACGCCTCCACCATTATCCCTTCGTCCATAACAACCAACACTCCCTCCATACCGGAGCCACCACCACCACCGTCCCGACATCGCCCTCACATAACCGCCACCATCATCAAGAGGAATAGAGGAAGTCTAACCTCCGAGTGCCGCTGTCGGCCACGGTGGTGAAAAGTTCCCTTCGTCGACAACTCCGTCTGCCATTTCTCCGATCCGGTCGTTGTCAGCGCCGGCGAACACCCAGGAAGTCGATCTCTGCCTCCTCGGTCGAGCTACCGTGCGCTGTGGAGCCACCCAAACCAGATCTGGTGTCGCCCCTCTCGATCTCCTCGCCGCGCCCTCACGGCCGCCCGCCGCCGTCCACACTGGGCTGCGCGCGACGCCCGCGCGCAGTCGACCACCGCCGCGTCCCTCCGTGCCCGCTGGCCACCGCCGCGGATCGACCACTCGATCCCCTCCGAGCCGCCGAGCCACCGGAGGTCTCCGCCAGTCTCCAGCAGTCTCCGCCAGTCTCCGCCCGGCGACGACGTGCCTCTCCGCCGACGGTGAGTCCCGATCGCCCACTCCGCTCTTCTCTCCCGCTCACTTTCCCATTTTTCCCTCTCTCTCCCCGTCGATTGTGGGGGGGAAGTGAATGCTGTTAGGAATGTATTGATATTTATCATTTATTATTATTATTATTATTATTATTATTATTATTATTATTATATTATTATTATTATTATTATTATTATTATTATTATTATTATTATTATTAATATATAACTTTTGTTATTATTATTATTTATTACTGATATTATTATTATTAGTTTTATTATCATTATCATTATTATTATCATTATTATTATTATTATTATTATTTTTACAAAAAGATTAAGAATAAGGGTTAATATTAGTATTGTTAATTATTTTTGTATAAATAAATGTTAGTATTTCTATTTGTATTATTCTTTTATTCATCATGATATTTACTAGTTATAATAATCCTTTAAAATTTTCCTTAAAATATGTATACAGAGTATATATAAATACTATATATTGGCTTGTCCTATATTTTAAAATATGGTTTAAAACCCTAAATAAAAATCTCTAAAGTATTAATATTTATTTATTTACAAAAATTTTAGTTACCAAATTATAAATAATTTTCTAAAAATAAGTTATATTTACTATGCAATTGTTTTTTTTTATCATTGATCTTGAATAATCGTGTGTTCCTATTTCCTCGCGACTTGGACCTCTGCACGTTGATCATAGCTATTGGACAATCAGGACTTGTCGGAACATCGCACGGCCAGGCGATACGTCAGGCAAGACATCTTGCCTTTACTGTTTAAATTTCCTGCTCAATACCATGCATGTTGTGTTTATTTTCAAGTTGTTTCTTTCTAAATTATATGTAGATGCAAATTACAATATTTATAAAATTGGCTTAGAGTTAAGGGACTACCGTCAAATTTAGTGTATCTCATTGACTTGTCACGATTATACACGAGTTGTGTGTAAAAGTTATGAGTATCATATAGAGGTCACTTGCGTGTAGGCTGATCCTCCGTGCGCATGCGTTAAGATATATCTGCTAATAGATTGTGTAGAAGACTTTGGTCGTTATTAAGGATGAAACAGTGTCGTAGAGTCGACACATGTATAGTATCATGGGGAGGGGGGAAGACAGTCATTAGCGTAAAGGCTACATGTTCAGTACACACATAGATTTGGGCCGATAGTATCTCGGATGAGCGCTACTTACTGCCCCGGGGCCGATAGTTCTCGTATGAGAGCTACTTTCTGCCCATAGTCGATAGTGCCTCTTATGAGCGCTACCTACTACTACTCTCTCTCCATCTATGCTGAGCACCTAAGCTCCTGCGTAGAACGTTGTCTTCTCATAGTATATATCACATAGAATGGTTAGGAACCTTACGCATGTATACTTTCTATTGAGCTCTTACTATTCAGTTTATGGCATGATATTATGGGTATTGTTACGTCCCTCTGAGGACCTGGTTTTTCCCTAGGTGTGTGTTTTTGTGATTTCTTGCAGGTGCTCTAGCTAAGGCCATGACTTGCGCTCTATTCCGTCGTGATGATTACTCTTGGATTCGTCACTTGCTCTCGCTTGCTAAATTCTTTCCTTGTGTATTTTTCCATATTTAATTTGGTTGGTAGTGGACTTTGTCTCCGCCCAACTATGGTGTACATGACAAACTCAAAGTTGCTTTTATATTATTATTTATCTTTGTGGATGAGATTTAGTTTCTTGGCTTTCTATATTTACAGCTTATGTATATATACGAGTGTATATTTACTCGTATGTATACAGCTGGCATGATACGTATCTAGTCTCAAGTATTTGGAACTGGGGTGTTACAAGATCCTCGGAAGCTGCTCCGGTATCTGGCCACACAAAACCAGCTGGGTCAGATCCCAGAAAGAGCAAATGCCACAAAGGAGGGTTCACTTAAGAACTACAACCAACAATTAACACAAAACATAGTTATGTAATAAAAGACTGGAAATAGGGAAAAATCGTGATGATATACGATAAGATAACCATGGAACTATTCAGATAACCAAGTTACAACCCTTAAACCAAACAAGGACCGGGGTTGTAACCCTTCGTCTGAACGAAACTTGGTTTTCCACCATTTATCGATAAGGTAAAGTATAAACATTTAGGTCACGTAACAATCTTGTACATGATTAGGACAAGATTAGATGGGATTAGACTCCATTCAATCAATCACGGCCAAACAATAAGTACGGCTTGATACTTTAACTAACTAGGATTATCACAGGCCTAGTTACTAGCAAGATGCAATGAGATGTTCCGACAGCCACAAGCCCTGCAGACCTTCCAGGTTATCCAGGTCGAATATCCATTCATGAAGGGTGCAACACATGACAGTGTACTAGAAATGTGCCCTACTCCTCGGCAGGCTACAAGTCCACTTGCGCGCCCAGATAACGGGATTGCCTGTAGCTGGGAAATCTCTTCATGACTACTAGATTATTCTAGTTATTAGCCTTAATCAATTTCAGTGGGTACCCCTGACCGTAGTACTCGGGGGTCCCCGTCCTAGACATGATGTAAGACAGTACTAGTTCATTTTTACAAACACAATCGTCCACGGTGTCCAGGCCATTCATTCTTGTCATGTCATGCTAGCCGTCGCAACAGCATATCGGGATATATCATGTCATGTTTACTTGTCAAGAGTGTGCCACGATGGGCCACTATCATGGCATCTTACTTGTCAAGAGTGCACCACTACGGGTCACTATCGTGTTCATGGCACATGTGCAGAATAACATAGTACAAGCATTCTATCAAGGGACCCAAGCTACACCGAGGGCCATAAGACAAAAGTATAAATGTAACAACTCAACATAAAATGCAAGGGCTATGGAAGAGTCATGCGGCTCGGGGGTGCAGGGCCATGCGGCTCGGGCTCATGCGGCCAGGGGAGGAGGGCGCATACGGCCAGGGAAACATGCGGGCTTATGTGGCTTGGGGAGATCGGCACATGCGGCTAAAAGGGGAAGGGCTCATGCGACAATAGATGAGAGTTTCATGCGGCAGGGCCGAATGAGGGTCATACGGCCAGGGGAGGAGGGACATATGCGGCAGTGATGGAACAAGCTCATGCGGCTCGGGAACCATGCGGCTGCGGCCTACCGAAGCCATACGGTTCGGCTAGAAGAAGCCATGCGGCAAGAAGCTCATGCGGCTCGGGATTAAGGGTTCATACGGCAATCAACTGGAGTCATGCAGGTGAAGGTCATGCAGCTAAGTTCAAGCGGCAAAGCCTTGGGCTCATGCGGCGGGAGGACAGCAGGTTTATGCGGCCAAGGCCATGCGACAAAGGCCATACGGCCGAGAAGGGAACTTGCCGCATGAAAATCCATGCGGCTAAGTACTGTTCTTCTTCTCCACTTTTTCGAGAAGAACCATAATGCCATTGCTCCCAAGCTCCATATATCCTTCATCTAAGGTCAGAACTCAGACTTCCATAGGTCAAAATGGGGTGAAATAAAATTCTCTATAACCTGGAACCATCAAAACTTGGAAATAATAAGGTTTAATAGATCAAAACCCAAAAAACCTAAAAATGCAACAAGCTCAGATCTACATGAATTGAACCACGGAAATTAAAAATGCTAAGTACTAAAGTGTCTTAGAATCTCGTAAGAAAGAAAATGGAACAACAAAATCTGAGTTCCTCCATTGAGCAAGATGCACTTACCGGTGGGAGGGGGTAGGTGGAGCTCTATGCCAGAGAGGAAGAAGAAGAAGCAGGAGGAGTAAATGCTGAGTTATGAGGAGAAAGAAAATTAGGTGGGATATAAATGGGGTTAGTGGTGGGGGTAGGTAGGGTTAGTTCACAAGCAAAATCGAACCAAGCCGAACCAAGCAAAACGAACCGAACCAAGCAATGAAATGCCAAAATAAACCATACAAGGAGGTATGAAATAAGTCAAAATACGTACATGTATATCAAAATACGAACTATGGTCGTTACAACTCTATCCACCTTAAAAGAATTTTGTCCTTGGAATTTAATTAAGAAGCTAGAGAGGCAAGGACAAGCTATACTAATCACAGACAAGCTATACCAAGCATTTCACCTGCAGTCATTCATTCAAGCAAGGAATTGAGAGCATAAAGCATAAGAAAGATATTATACCTTACGAGTCAAACAGGTCGGGATATCGCGATCGAATATCATCCTTACGCTCCCACGTTGACTCACCCAAAGAGTGATGACCCCAAGCAATACGGACTAACTTGATTGTCTTATTCTTGAGTATCTTCTCTCTTCGGTCCAATATGGATCGGGCCTCTCCTCATATGAAAGGTTGGTACCAACAACCAATTCCGAATGATCTAGGACATGACTCAGATCCGGGATATACCGTCGCAATTGGGATACATGGAAGACATCATGTACCTCACGTAACGACGGCAGGAGAGCGAGTCGATAGGACACATCTCCTACTCGCTCCAGAATGTCAAACGGCCCTATATACCTGGGGCTAAGCTTTCCTCGCACGCCGAAACGAATGATGCCATGGGTAGGCGAGATCCTAAGGAATACATGGTCGTCGACAGAAAATTCAAGGGAACGCCGATAAGAATCGGCCCAATAACGCTGGCGATCTTGCACAACTCGAAGATGATCCCTGACTTTTCTGACCACCTCAACTGTCTGAGTAATCATTTTTGGACCGAGCATCTGCCTTTCTCCAACATCATCCCATGCTAGTGGGATCTGCACTTCCTACCATACAGTGCCTCGAACGGTGCCATCTGGATATTGGCTTGAAAACTGTTATTGTACGAGAACTCTACCAGGTGCAGGTGATCCTCCTACAAACCACCGAAGTCGAGTGTATAAGATCTCAACATATCTTCTAAGGTTCGTATGGTATGCTCTGACTGTTCATCTGTCTGCGAATGATAAGCTAAGCTGAACTGGAGGTGAGTTCCCAAACTCTCTTGCAGACTGTGCCAAAAGTGAGACGTAAATCTTGAATCTCTGTCCGAGGTGATACTGACTGGTACACCATAAAATCTGACGATCTGTCTGAGGTACATCTCTGCTAGTTGAGCCGTCGACTGACCAACTCTGAACGAAAGAAAGTGAGCCACCATCATGAGCCTATCTGTAATAACCCAAATGGCATCTCTACCGGCCAGGGACCTAGGTAATCCAGTCACAAAATTCATGGTTATATGCTCCCACTTCCACTCTGGAATCGGCAAGGACTGAAGAAGTCCAGCCGGTCTCTGATGTTCAACTTTAACTTGTTGTCAAACCAAACACCGAGAGACAAACCGGGCTATCTCCCTCTTCATGCCATTCCACCAAAAGTGCTGACGAATATCACGGTACATCTTCGTACCGCCCGGATGAATCGAATACTGAGAACTGTGAGCTTCTGCCATAACTTTCTGTCTGATATCTCCACTGGGTACGTAAAGACGCTTCCCATGCCGAGGTGTACCATCTTCATGAATGCATAACTCTGGCCTTCGTCCTGCCTCACACTCTGCTCTGAGTCGCTGAAGCTTGGAATATGCCGACTGAGCTAACTTGATCCTCTCAACTATACTGGACTGAACTTGCATACTGGCCATCAATGCCACACTGGTAGAAAGAATAACTTTAATACCCATCTTCTGAAGATCTGCTAATAATTCTGGTTGTGCTGTTAGAAAATAAACTCTGACTCTCCTGTTTAATGCATCTGCAACGACATTGGCCTTCCCTGGATGATACTACAGGTTGATGTCATAATCCACAAGTAGCTCTAGCCATCTCCTCTGACGCATGTTAAGATCCTTCTGAGTAAACACATACTTCAGACTCTTGTGGTCAGTAAAAATCTCTACCCTATCTCCATACAAGTAGTGTCACCAAAGCTTAAGTACAAATACTACTGCTGCCAACTCCAAGTCATGGGTTGGGTAATTCCTCTCATGATCACGAAGTTGACATGACATATAAGCTATTACCTTCCCATGCTGCATCAAAACACATCCCAAACCTCTGCTTGAAGCATCACAATACACTGAGAATCCCTCGACCCTATCTGGAAGCGTGAGAATGGGTGCCTTCATCAAACATCGCTTCAACTTCTCAAAAGAATCCTGACATTCTGCTGTCCAAGCAAACTGCAAATCCTTGCGGGTCAACTGGGTCAATGGTGCTGAAATTCGAGCAAAATCTGAAATAAATCGCCGGTAGTAGCCGGCCAAGCCAAGAAAACTGTGAACTTCTGTAACTGTGCTAGGTGCTAGCCACGTCTCAATAGCTACGATCTTCTGGAGATCCACTTCTACTCCTCCTCTGGTGATGATATGACCCAAGTATGAAATGCGATCGAGCCAGAACTCGTATTTACTGAACTTCACGTACAACTAGTGCTCTCTGAGAATCTGAATGACAACTCTGAGATGCTGTTCATGCTCCGCTTCACTCTTACTGTAGACCAGGATGTCGTCTATGAACACAATCATGAATTGATCCAAATAAGGCATGAAGATACGATTCATGAGGTCCATGAATATAGTCGGCGCATTGGTTGCTCCAAATGGCATAACAAGGAACTCCCTATGCCCATACCTAGATCTAAAAGCTGTCTTCGGAATGTCCTGCTCTCTGACTCTGATCTGATGGTATCCTGACCGCAAGTCAATCTTCGAAAATACTGATGCCCCCTTGAGTTGATCAAACAAGTCATCCATCCTCGGGAGAGGGTATCTGTTCTTGATTGTTACTGAGTTCAAGGTATGATAATCTACACATAATTTGAACGTACCATCCTTCTTTTTCACAAGAAGCATCGGGGCTCCCCAAGGCGACCAACTTGCACGAATGAATCTCTTGGTCCTGAGTTCTTCAATCATCTTGTACAATATTTCTAACTCTGACGGCACCATCCTGCAGACTCTCTCCGATACTGGGGCTGTCCCTGGGATCAAGTCGATAGTAAACTCGATCTCTCACTCTGACGACATTCCTGGAAGCTCTTCTGGGAAAACATCTAAAATTCTTCGACTATCCGGGGTAACTGCACTGCTGCTACTGCCATCCGCAATACTAGAGGAGAAGGTTCAACTTCGCCTCGGGAAAAGAAAAACTCTGGCTCGCCTGGAACGCTAAAAACAACCCTGCCAATATGGCAGTCTATCCTAGCATACTGGTTCCTCAACCAATCCATCCCTAAGACCATATCATAATCGGCCATCGGAAATTCTATCAATCTAGCAGAGAACTCTCTACCGCTAACTACGATCCGACACGAGAAAAACACTCTATCTACTCCCATAAGTCCGTTACCAGTAAGTATATTGAGCCTTACTGATAATGACTCGGGCTCCAGTCCTATCCGTGTCACGAATCGTACAGACATAAATGAATGTGATGCACCAAAATCAAATAACGCTGATGCTGGAAAGGAGTTGACGAGAATAGTACATGCCACTACCTCACCTGGTGCCAATCCTTCTTCTACGGTCATCGCCATTGCCTGACCGTGTCCTTTGGGTGCTGGTCCCCTCTGCTGGAACCCTCTCTGTCTGCTCTAAATCTAGGCTTGGGCTTGTGCATACTGCTGGGGGTATTGCTGCTGAAAGACTTGGGTCTGAGGCGGCAAGGGCCTCGGCAACGGGTACTGCTGCTGCGGGACTGATACTAGAGCTGGTCCCCTAACCGAGGGACTAGAAAAGTTCAAAGAAGACGAACTCCCCCTATTCGGGCAGTTCCCAACCCTGTGGTCCGGTGTTCCATAAACCAGGCACAATCCCTGTGCCTTACGATATTCTGATACCACATGCCCTGGCTTCCCATAATGAGTGCAACCCATTATGGAAGTCTTCTTCTGCTTCTGCTGCTGAGGGTTCGTCGGGGTCGAATGCTGGATCGACGTCACTGAGGCCGCTCGCCTCGGAGCTCCAATGGTCAAAGCCCTAGCTGCCGGGGCTGGTGTTGAAGACTGATTCATCTGGTCGTGGGATCGCTTTCGATTTTCGGTCCGATCCACGATCCTCTGGGAGGTATACTCATGCCTCCGGGCTGCTCTCAATATTGCATCAAAAGTCTGATGCTCAAACAGCTCCACTGCCAATAAAATCTCTAGATGGAGCCCCTGCTGGAACCGCTGGGCTCTATTAAACTCGGTCTCCACCAAGGTAGGAGCAAACTGACTAAGTCTTAAAAACTCGGTCGCATATCCGTCGATTGTCCTGTCCATCTGCTTCAGATTGGTGAACCTCGTCTGTAGATCATATCGTGCTACAGCGTCAAAATACTTGGTCTAGAATCTCTCACAGAATACTGCCCAGGCAATAGGCGCCACTAATCCAACGACCTGCGCCGTCCACCAGCTGCGGGCAAGATCCAATAACTGTAGGCGTACTACTGCCACCTTCTCTTCTTCTGGGGTCCTGGCTGCTTCTAGAATAACCTCAGTGTCCTGAAGCCATGCATCAGCAGCAATAGCATCTTCGCTGCCATCAAAGAAGGGAGGGTTCAAACGCTTGAAGTTGTTGGCTGCCTGGTTCCCTTGATGACCGCCTCTACTCAGAGCAACTTGTACTGCCTGGTGTAATATATCACCTTGACGATCTTGAGAATCCAGCAATATCCTGATGAGACCCACCAAGGTGCCATTATCAGGCTCTGTAGGCTGGACTGGCTGAACTGGTGGCTCTCGACCCCCAGTAGGCATGACTCTAGAGGCTACTCCTGAATGCTGGGCTTGATCTCCAGGTTGCTGCGGGTCCACGGGAGGTGCTCCACCTTGCCGATTGGTAGGACCAGGAACAATGTCGCTGAAGAAGACGACATTAGGAACAATAAGGAAGGACCAGGACAGATCAAAGTCACAAGCATGTGATCAGGTCAAGGTTTCAAGAATTTAGAGGATACGAGCAGAGATCAAGGGCGAGTGCTGATTGAGACATCTATTCAGTAAACCCTCACATATCTTGATTTACAAGACCTGCATGGGCCACCACTTAAACCATGTAACGCTCCAGAACCAGATTACTGGAGAGCGGGGGCGAACATAGCCAGCTACGTATATTAAAGTGTAACCCACCTCGCTATACGGTCACGGCCGTCTAAATATATGAGGGTTTAACTACAAGCCATCAGTCTCTTATGGTCATAAACAAACCTATTGTCTCAATCTTAAGCAAGTAATAGCAGTTACAAGATGTCATAGCACCAAATATACAATAGTAAGGCGTCCCATACATTACATATTTAGATGATCATGAAGCTAGTCATTACAAAATGTGAAGACTAGCAAGAGTTTTAGTCATACATGATCAACCCTAGGATTTGCCAATCATGTTACAGCCCGTAGGCAGACAATAAGTAAAGTGCAGTCGAGCTAACACATGCTCGTCGGCTAAACGTCTTAAAAGAATATTTTTACAATAGAGTGGAAGAGCCAAAAATAAAACCCACTCATTTCCAGGGTTACGCCTGGTGGTCACCATCTGGCTGGAATGTAGGGAGATCCTCGGGAGCTGCTCCGGTATCTGGCCACATAAAACCAGTTGGGTCAGATCCCAGAACGAGCAAGTGCCACAAAGAAGGCTTCACTTAAGAACTAAAACCAGTATATGGTTATGATCTACTCGAAGCTCACTATGCACATGACACTTGTGTCCCTCAATTGAGTCCCCATGTGCCACTTATACACAAAAGTCACAAAAGACGTATTTTTGCTTTCAGAATCCAACTAGCCTATGCCGACCCAAAACGAACCAAACTAGAAGTGGTAGAGCCTAATCTAGGTTGCCCTAACCTAATATGACTATCTTTGATTGATTTTTATCACTTTTATTTAGCCCAATAAAGATTAAAATCAAGGATAGCATCAACCGTAAAGACTTTCCTAAATCAGATCCATCAAATCTTTTAAAAGCTTTGATCAGTCGTACCTTTTAGTGTAGAGTCCATAAACCTCCAAATCACCTGCAACAGAAGACTACAATAGCCCACAAACCCTAAAACACTAATCCCTCACACATACTAGTCATGTGACTTTAATTACCCATACGTCAACCCGATCATGCCTTATCTTCGAACCTAATTTTATAAAAATGTTCCTTGCACCTATTATAAATTCTTACCCCTTAGTCCCCAAATTCTTCTACCCATAAATTCCTCAATTTGATCTTTTCGTTATCTAAGTTATGCGTTGAACAAAATCCTTCTGTACCAACTCATTCCAGTTATATTCGACCATGACCTCTCATACTGACTTGTGGAAGCATGACTAATATAGGAGCAATGTTAAATTGGTAATAAGTCTCTTATTAGAAGTTATTGACCTGGAATACCATGGTAATACTTAGGATCCTCTAGAGTCTGTGACTACGATGAGAAGTGCCCCATATTTTCGTATCTCTCCTTAGAATTTGACTTCTCATAAGTATTGTAACTACAATTTTTATGGATAACCAGTTTTTATAAGTTGGGTGGAGCATTAAACTAAGTATACCCTATCTCTTAGAATGTGACATCAAATTAAGATACCATTTGTAATCGCCTTCTCCATCTTTTTAGAAACCAAGGTACGACTTGACATACTTAGCTTTTCTTTCGTATCTAATATCTTTCTTCCTTGATATTATGATTGCTTTAATTTTGAGGACAAAATTTTTATAAGTTGGGTAGAATGTAAACTCCCCTAAAATTTTAATCTATTTACTAAATAATTTAGCATTTTATTATTAAAATTTATTCGGTTAAATATGGTAGTTTGGTATATAATTGTTTATATTATATATATATATATATATATATATATATATTATATATATATATATATATATATATATATATATATATATATATATATATATGTGGTTTTAAAATATTTTATTTTTCTTTCTAGAATTTTATGTGTACAAACAAATGTACGTATTTTCTATACATAGAGACCTAGTAGAGTAAAATAAACTTTTTAAGAAATTTTGAAATAGTTTTAATAGTTAGATCCTATCAATTTTATATATTATATATTATATATATATATATGGGGCAGATCGGAAGCCCCGCGAGAGCCCGTCGCCTTCGACAGTTGGATCGAGATGGCGCAGCATGGGCCCCACGATCCGATGGTTCAGGTCTTTTGATCTGTCCCTATATATATATATATATATATATATATATATATATATATATTAGCCAAAACACTCCCCATTTTATTCCATGAAAAGAAGCCGGAGCTATACAAGTATACCAGAAGGCACAAAATATCGAAGCCTATATACGTATACTAACAAAAGAAGGAAAGAAGGAAACCCAAACGGCTAGTCCCGGGAGAGGAGGGAGTTCCAAAAACCGAGTAGCCATGATGACAGAGGGACCTCCGCTTGCTATATTGCCGAATGGTCTCCCCAATAAGCTGGTCTGCGGAATACTGATGGCCTTCATATCTCGCCTTGTTGCGGTTCTTCCAGATTACCCACGTGGCGGCTGCTGCTACGATCTGGTGGCCATGGAACCTAAAACCCCATGCCGCTACAAGGTAGTCGAACCACCCGCCCCCTGGAAACCATCCTACAGTGTTGGGAAAGAGCACTCCAGACCATGACCGGGAGGTCTCCTTGACAGAAGATGTGGTCCACCGTTTCCGATTGACGATCCGTACAGCATATGCACGCGGATACAAGGCTGAACCCGATAGTGTTGAGAGTGTCATCGGTAGGGAGGATCTTGCACAGGGCTCTCCAAATGATAAAGGACCACTTCTTTGGAATACATGTCTTCCAGAAGGATGCAATGCTAGCGATGGGCGCCGCAGTACCATGGACTACTCTCCTGGCTGATCTGACCGAGAAGGAACCCGAAGCATCAGCCGACCACCGGATCTCGTCAACGTTTGACCCGATCGTTACTCCGCATCGACGGATGCGCTCGACTGCCTTTGGGCTGGCCCAGTCCTGGATCTCGTTCCAACTCCAGATGTTATCATTGGGGTCCCACATGTCCTTGATCTTGCAGTTCATGTGGGCTTCTGAGAGGTTAGGAAGTAAGGATTCTCCAACCCATCTCTCCAGAAATGTCAACGATTCACCGTCGCCTACTTGAAGACGCATCACAGGTTCGGCTAGAGAACGCCCGTTGAGTGCCCGTTGAGCATATGCCGCCACGTCGTAGAGGATCTTCTATTAGAGATGGCCGTCGAAGGGTGGATGTGCTTGAAGTATCTAGCCTTCATGAACCTGGTCCATAAGTTCTGAGTCGTACGGAGCTTCCACCACAATTTCATCGAGAATGCTTTAACGATGTCGGAAAGTTTGGTGAACCCTAGACCCCCTCCTCTGTAGGACGTGCCATAGTATCCCAACTAGCCTAATGATGCATGTCGTGGCCATCGCTGTGCCCCCAAAAGAAGTTGCTAAAGATGCTCTCGATCGCAGAAAGCACTTTCTTGGGGGGAAACAAGCTGCCAGGGTATAGATGGAAATAGATGTGAGGACGTGCTTGATGAGGATCATCTTACCACCTGGGGATAGAGTAGCGTTATGCCATCCTTGTAGTTTTTTCCTGATACGGTTGATGAGGTCCTCGAAAATGCCAGCATTGGATTTCCCGTACAAGAGGGGGCAGCCCAGATAGTGGAACGGAGAATGCTTGATGGGGAAGGAGGCGGTGTTGGAGAGAACGGCTGCGTGCTCTCTCTTGATATTGTGGTGGGTGTAGATGACACTTTTATCCGGGTTGACATTTTGGCCCGAGCACCTGACATATCTCTGGAGAGTATGGTGGATAACTTCTACTATATATATATATATATATCGAGAGGGTACAGCATGGGCCCCTCGATCCGATGGTACATGTCTTTTGATCTGCACCCCCCTCCACCCAACACACATACACACACACACACACACACACACACATACACACACACACGCGCGCGCGCTCGCACGTACATATACACATACGGGTTATAGATATATTCAAATATAGTTATTTTTATAAATATACACCTATATATATATATATATATATATATATATATATATATATATATATATATAACTCTAAATAAGATTATATAAAGTTTTATATATTTACACCTACTATACATATATACTTGACTATACCTAAATACTAATCAATATCACATATAAATGTATGCGTATAAAAATACAACTAAACCTAAACAAACAGAGTCCTACCCCGTGTGAGCATGCAACCACATTGGCGGGTACTGCAGCAACACCAATAGAGCAGCAGTACCACCACGCCGTCGTGAGCCAAGCTACCGCCGCACCTCCCCTGTGTCGTACCCCTGAACCCCGTCAGCACCAGCCGGTCAGTCTCCCTACGCCTCCACGAGAGCCAAGCTGTTGTGCAGTGTCATTCCCTGATCTCGCTAGGGTCGTCCACCTATCCTGGATCCCTGTGGGATCGCTCGATCTCGCTAAGGCGTGATGCCGTATAAACCTAAGTTGTGCTTGTACAAGGCCAATGTACCTGCACAAAACAACTAGTCAAGAAAAACACACGTACATACCCATTTATTGCAGAAAACCAAATATTGGACACAGAGATTTGAAATGAAAATACTTCTTTTATTGATAAACTTGATAGGAATACAAGTACAAAGCTTTACAAACTCAGATTACCTTATCTTGGCTACATGATTCTCTTTAAAACTCTCTTTTGAAAATAGTCACAATGCCTATACATCATATCCCTTTATTACATGCTGGAAATGAAAAGACACCTTTAAAGGAAAAGAAACTTGTAACTTGACTGGAATAAAAAGAAGCTTCGAGGCAGTCCACAGCTCTACTGGGCTAGACGAGCTTTAGTGCCTCACTTGAAATCCTCCTGTCTCCTTTGTTTTCGAAAAAGATGCCCACAACGTGGGTCAGAACACATCATGTACTAGCGAGCGGCTCTTCGCCGAAACTCACAAATATTTGCACTAATTCAACATGTGAAGCTACATATTTACTAGTGCTCTATCTACTTGTCTAGGTTCTTTTTAAAATTCATAAGAAACAAGACAGAAGAATATTTCATAACCAACTTACCCATCGCCGATAGTCATCCCTGCACAAAACAGGTTAGCACAATTTGCATCTGATATAAAGGTATACTGTTTAACTCCGCAACTCTTGTTAGGTTGCAATGCACTCTAATTTCATAAATGCACCTAACTATATGTTGGTCTACAGGTCATTTCCCGTGATTAGCCGTTATGACACATGGGTTCAGCTCGTCGCTAATTGGACATTGATGCAACACTCGAGGTTTCTTGTACCTCGAAATGTCTAGACAATCTTCCCCAGGTCGAGCGATTCCAGGCGCTCCCAGAACCTCCCGAGAGATCTAGTTTCCTTGTATACAAGTTGTCCAGGACCTATGCATACTCTGTAAGACAACTGTTATGCAACACATGTATTTATGCTTTGCTTTAGTTTATGATAGAGCTTATAGCTCCTAGCATTGGGTCCATTCTCTTTACTGTGGCAACGTATACAAGTCCGTCTGTACACGTCTAAACATTTGAAGCATATTCACAGGCAACAGATATTATTCATATGGAAACAGATGAAACGACAACATAGAATCTAATATATGATTCAATTCATTATCTTGTTTTTATCTTTTGTTATTGTGGTATCGTTGATCATAGGGACGGGGCAATAGAGTGGACTAGAGATCATTTTTATTAGGACGTACAAATAAATACAAGCCCGGTTAGAGCAACTCACCGAGATGAATCTTAGTTGAAAGAAGGAGGGACTTCACGCGCCGTTCACGAACAGTTCACACGTCCTACATTGGCACCAACGGTTGATTAGCATACTTCAGTCTCTTTCTCTCAAGATTCGGAATGAATGCGAAATGCGATGAAAGCGAACAAAGAAAACCAATCATCGAAAACCAACACGAAAATGCATTCATCAAAACCAAGTAGCGAAAGAAAACATCCAACAAAACTCTTGGATTTATTTCAATAGAAGCCAATTCATCAATTGGAAAGGTTTATTGCATTTTATCCGTGATCAATCGATACCGGCAAAGGTTTCCTCAAATACTCAATTCAAGACTGAGTCAGCAAGCCGTGGGTATAACATAGTGGACCGCGAGGAGCGGGGCACTACATGCAGCACCAACGTACGGTGGCAACATAGTACACGGGCGAAGTAACCGTAGCAGTCGCAGAAGCAGTACCATGCCACAGCCCAAGCGGTCAATGGCGACCTCGACCAGCCGGGTAGCAGCACGGCAGCGTGCGGCAACGGTCGCAGTCGGCAACAGTAGTGACAAACGTCATTAGGCTACCACGACATCGTAAAGCCGCCCCACACACGACCCCGGTGTCCCCCTATCAGCGTCACCCTCCCGGATGTGTCATTGTCTAATTCCCTTACGCTCGATGCGGTCGATGTGGGCTTTTTGCCCAAAATTCTGTCATGACGTGCGAAATTGAAGTCAGAATTTGAATTTTATCGCAGCAACTTTGGACGCATTTAACGGGCAATCCAACCGTTGGATCTTTGAACCATTTCTTCTATCTCAATCTCTGTAGATACCTCTTCATTCTCTCATGTTTCAACATTAATTCGATCGTTTGATAGATCAAAATCAGCCAGCAACTTACGTGCTTAAATCGCGTTTAATTTTGACTGTTTATCAAAGCCAACATCGCATATTTGTTTTTACCTCGTCAAAGATCCTTTTGATGAACCACCAACTCTGATGTATAGCAGGTATAACCAGCTTCTTGAGATAAAAATTTTAATTCATTATGATATCGTTTGGTTGGTTAAATTCAATGACAAATCTGGTTATTCGAATTTATAATGTTTAATATGTAAAAACCTAATTTTGAACTCGGGACATCGGATTCCAAATCTGACACCACCATTGGACTCATGGTATCATTTTGGCCAAGATTGATAAATAATTTGTCGAATTTGAATAATATTTGTCCTGGCACATTTTTTGGTGCAAAGCAGGTCCAACGGCGGTCACCGTTTTGACCCAAAATTATCAGTTTACTCATGTGCCCCAAATTGAACTTATGGGTAACCTATCTTAGCTATTTCGTTTATTCCATGACTAATGGTGATGTCCAATTTAGCATTCGAAGATGTTTACGGAAGTCTGACCTTTGTTATTTTCGTTGGTTTGATGAGTTCGTCTGTGAAACGTTGTCTAATCATTGCACAACCTCCAGGCAAGTATACCTTGCAAAAGTTTTAATACTTTTTTATTTTCTTTATTTATTGTTTATTGATATATTTTATGGGCGTAGGATCAGTTGATAATTAGCGTCCGATTATTAGTTGGGTGTCGACGTCAGTCTATAGATATTGAGTATTGGCACTAGGCATGACACTATACTTATTCGTATCCAATGATACAAAAGATCACAGGACACTGACACGATTGACAATACAAAGTCTGGTGTGAGATATTCATGTTTATGGACTCTGTGATAGCATGTATTACTTGTTACTCGTTCATGCATTCTACTTGACATGACGTGACTTGACTGGTTAGTTTAGAGCATGGGTTGGAAAGGACTCTACCGAAGTATCCTAATGTCGTGACTCGTGACCATGTCTCCTTATTTGGGGCTTGGTTATTTTCGTGTGTCAGGGTCTCTATAGCAGAGCTTTGGAGTTGTTTTTTGTTCATTCATTGGTATGACGACACAGTGCCATGAGTGATTATCGTTTTGGCTGGGCCTGGTATAGTATTGTCCTCAACTGCATTAATCACTTAGATGGTTATGGTAGTTACCCTTTATTATATGGATATTCTTTTTACTGTTACTTGGCATGTATATTATGTACCTTGTTACGTCCCTCTAAGGAACTGGTGATCTCTCCAGGTAGTTGGTTGTGCAGAGATAGTTCACTGATCAGAGAGGTATTGCTATTTTTGATTCAGGTATTTATCGTGATTTCATATTTTATCCATAACTTGCTTTCCGCTATTTTGCCTAGTTTTGTAGACCTATATTGTTCTTCGGGTCTACTCAAACATATTTGTTACTAGACTACAAACCATGACACGTATAATTTTTATCCTTTATATTATATATTCTGTATCTTGAGATAGATATATGTTAGTTGATTTGATAAATAGATTTAGAAAACTAAAACAACTTATACGTATTCGAGCTGGGTTGGAGTCCACTTGATACATAGCTGACATGTATACGTATCCTAGTCCTACGTATTTTGGGACTGGGGCATTCCAAGCAGTATTTTGTACGAGCGTTCAGATCTGTTATTTATGTACAATGAATCATAAATTTTAAGCGCGGAGGCTCCTGCACATAAAAAGTGAAAACATTACTATTTGCTCATTTTTGCATGCAAAATTGAGCAAAACGATACGGTTTTCTTAGTTTTGCGTAGAATTCTAATAGTTGGTTGTTATAGCGCTGAATGGCTATAAATACCTTGATTTTGTGCAACCAAGGGGCAACAATAGTATGTGTGAGAACCTTTGCGTGAGTATTCTATTCAACAACTTTGTGAGCATTGAGAACTCTATAAACCAACTACTTCTTCAAAATTTACTATCTCTCCACGAGAATTCTAAGGCATTCTTCTTGGGACTACTACATTCCTCTAATAGATTCTTCATTGAAAAGCAACGAAGTTACTCTCAAATAGACTTCTTGAAGTTCAAAAGAGTGTAAATTGGCTTCAACACCATTTTTTAAGTGCAGGGTGCTTCCGCACTTAAAATTCAACAATATTTTTTAAGCATAGGGTACTTCTGATCTTAAAAAAAGTGTAGGGTGTTGGCCCATTCCATGGTCACACCCGATTTTAATAATCGACATAAACTTAAGTCAATACACAAAATATACGAACTGTTGCTAATCATTTCAGGTCTTGCGAAATCAATATCAACAAGCGTACTACTGCATCAGCAAGAACGTAAATCATTAGTCTAAAGATTACTTAGGTTAATCATAGCCCACTTGTCTATACAGCCTACCTATCCATATTCCACCTACCAAAAATTCTATTTCCATTCTGCAATAGTATTTGACAAATGTTTAACATTTTACTGAGACAGAACTCAAACCGAGTTCAGCCCGAGTTCGGTCCGAACTCTGACCAAGTTCGGTCGGTTTAAATTTTAAATATTTGTTGCCTCCAAATCTGCATGCAACATTTATCTGCGAAATCTTTGCATCAGAACTCTTCCAGAACTCTGCCCGAGTTCGATCCTAGAAAACACCTATAAATAGAAGAGAATTTCTCCAATCACTCAATCAATTTCATCTTCTATTCTCTCTTCAATAAGTGCTTTCATCCGATCAAAAGTTTTCATATCACACATATACTCCTCTTAGCCAAAACCTGGTAATATCTATTTCAATCTAGAGTCTTTTGGTTCTCAAGAGTTGTAAAGAGGTTGTTCAAAGTACAGAAATTATCTCTGTTGTGGAGCCGGTCTTACGCTCGTCACCAAGAACGGTGTTGTGAAGTTGGTCGTGCACTTGTCACCAAGCACGGTGTTGTAAGAGACTGCAAGCTCTCAATTAGCGTATGCCTTAGTGGATTAACATCGAGCAAAAGTACTCGAGACTGGATTAGTCCTCTCAGAGGGATACCAGTATACATCAATGTGTCACTGAGTTTGATCTCACTATCTCTTGCTATATTTATTTATTGTCTCTTATTCACTGCCGTAGTTATCTGTTTATATTTTTTTAATTGGTGATTATTTTTCGCTGCACTCGCACTCACTCTATTTACCCCCCTCTAGAGGTGGTCAACGGTCCTACAATTGGTATCAGAGCAGGTTATATTCTAATATAACAAACCTCAGAGAGTATATATAGCAGCCGTAAAATTAATATTCAACGATGAAGGTAATACACAAATAGACCTCCACTACTTGATGGTATAAATTATACCTACTGGAAAACACGGATGACTTTCTTTTTAAAGTCTCTTGACTTTGATCTTTGGTCTATAGTTGTTGACGGTTATAAGAAACTGGCACCTACAGTAGTTGATGGCCTGCTTGTAGACAAGCCTCATGACAAATATACAGAGGCTGAAAAAGTAAAGGCTAGTCTAGATGCTCGTGCCATCAATGTACTATTTTGTGCAATTGACAAAACGAAATTCAACAGAGTTTCAACCTCTAAGACGTCTCATGAGATTTGGAAACTTCTTGAGGTAACTCATGAAGGTACTTCTCAAGTGAAGGAATCCAAAATCAGTAGACTAACACAGGAGTATGAATCTTTTAAGATGAAATCTAGTGAGTCAATTACACAGATGTTCACATGTTTTCTTGATATTACTAATCCTTTGCAATCTCTTGGTAAGGATTACAGTAATCATGAGAAGATCAGAAAAGTGCTGCAGGCGCTAACCAAGAACTGGAACCCAAAGGCAACAACAATCATTAAAGAAAACGATCTCACCACCATGTCTTTAGAAACACTGATGGGCAAGCTCATGACCCATGAGCTTGATTTGTAAGAGTTTGAAGAAGCAACCCCAAAAGAAAAGTCTATCGCTTTTAAAGCTCAAGCCAGAAAATCTACATACAATGATTCTGAGGAAGAATCATCAAGTGGTGATGAACAAGCCCTACTAGTGAACAACTTCAAAAAATTTCTAAAGTTTGAGAAATCAAACAGAAGGAAGAGAGATATCCAAGAAAGCAATGAAGATGAAACAATATGCTTTGGATACAAGAAATCAGGGCACATAAAAAAGGACTGTCCAACTTTAAAGAAAAGCAGTCCATACGATAGATCAAGATCAAGCAGAAAAGCAACAACCAGTCGAAAGTATACAAACACAAGTATCTGGCATGAAAGCGATGCTAGTGATACAGAGGAAGAAGACAGACCCTGCAAAAATGCCAATGTCTGTCTTATGGCTTTTGATAAGGTATCCTCAAACCCTTTGTATGACGATTTTACTTTCGATGAATTAGAAAATATCTTTAGCGAACTACTTAAAGAATATAGAAATGTGCTTGACAAGTATAAGCAATCTCGAAAAGAGATTAAGGCATGCACAGCCGAGATAGCTAGACTGTCCAGTCTTATTGAAGACATTAAAGGGACGTCTACTACCGGTAACACGAAAGAGATAGCCAAGCTTAAAGTAGACTATCATGAGGCTATCCTCAAAGTTGATAAGAAAGAAAGAGACTATGTCAAAATATAAGAGTTTTATGACATAGAGAAGAAGAAGCACTTAGTCACAGAACAAAGACTCTTAGACATGACTGCTAAATATGAAGAGTACTCTTTTGCGGTTTTTAAAAAGTTAGAAATCAAGTTAGGCAAACAGGCAATACCTGTGACACAGCCTAAGTTTAGTCCTAATGCTAAGCATACACCTAAAAGGACTAAAACTCAGAAAGCACGAAAGAAACACGATTATCACCATGCTTTCACTTATAGGTTTTCAAAGAAACCAAATAGGCATGTCAACACAGTTTCCACTAACACTATTTCAAAATTTACTTGCACATATTGTAGTACTCATGGACACATATCACAGTATTGTCTAGCAAGAAAACTTGTTGACAATCGCACTTTATTTTGGAGACCTAAGACTAATCAATATGGACCCTTCAATAATGGGTACCAAAGGATTCATCTACTTGTTTTGTAGGTGGACCCTCAACCCTCTCATGTTAAAAGCAAGTGGATCCTTGATATAGGATATTCACGGCACATGACTGGTGATGCATCTTTGTTTGCCACGCTATCGATGAAGAAAGAAGGATATGTCTACTTCGGAAATAATTTGAGAGGTAATATCATTGGCAATGGCACTATTGGTATATCTCTTTATCTTGTAATAAAAGATGTTTATCTAGTTACATAATTGAAACATAACCTACTAAGCGTAAGTCATTTGGCTGATAATGGTTATGGTATCAACTTTGTAAAAGACAAATGTACCATATATGATATATCATCTGGTAATCCCGCATATGAATGGATTAGAGAAGATAATATTTATGTTTTTTTTCAGGAGAGTACTAATAATGCAGGAAAATACCTAGTAGCTAATCTAGATGAAAGCTGGCTATGGCATATGAGACTAGGACATGCTAATATGGACACTATCTCACGACTGAGCACTAAGAAGCTGGTAAAAGGACTCCCTGAAATTCCATTCAAGAGAGATATGGTATGTGCTGACTGTGAAAAGAACAAAACACATAGGTCTACATTTAAATCCATCAACGCTGTAAGTACTTCTAGACCTTTGCAGTTGATACATATGGATTTATTTGGTCCTAGTAGAGTCACTAGTCTTGGCGGTAAGCTCTACGCATTTGTTATTGTTGATGATTTCTCTCATTTTACTTCGGTTTATTTTTTATCAAACAAAAGTGATGCTATTTTTGAATTTCAGTTATTTGGTAAAAAGATACAAAACAAAAAAGGCTTCATGATTACTCGTATTTGAAGTGATCATGGTGGCAAATTCATAAATACTGATTTCAAAAAGTTTTGTGATAATAGTTGATACTACCACGAATTTTCTTGTCCTAGAACTCCTCAACAGAATGGTTTTTGGAGCGGAAGAACCATACTCTAAGCGAGATGGCTAGAGTCATGCTGAATCAGCATAATCTTCCTAAATATTTTTGGGTAGAAGCTGTTAGCACAGCCTGTCATATTTTAAATAGGGTGTTAATTCGGCCCATCTCGAAGAAAATACCTTATGAACTTTGGCTTGGAAGGATTACAAACATTTCTTATTTCAAAGTTTTTGGATGTCGATGTTTTATCCTGAACACCAAGGACAACTTGGAAAAGTTCGACTCTAAAGCAGATGAAGGGATATTTCTCGGATATGCTGCTAAGAGTAAGGGATATATAACTTTTAATAAAAGATCTATGATTGTTGAAGAATCTATTAACGTTACTTTTGATGAGCTCAATAGTCACAGATCTAGCGATAGTGATGATGAAGGTGTACAAGCAAAAACCGATAAGAGTCCTGTGGAAGGTCTGACTCATAAATTTGAATCATTGAAGTACTTACCAGATCATCCAGAGATACTCATTATAGGTGATGTATCAAAAGGTGTAAGTACACGCTCTTCTCTTAGAGATTCTAAAATAACAGCAAATGTAGCTTTCATTTCTTAAATAGAACCTAAGAATATAGAAGATGCCTTTAATGATGAGTTTTGGATTAATGCCATGCAAGAGAAACTTAATCAATTTGAGAGAAAACAAGTTTGGGAACTCGTTCCTAAACCTATTGGTCAATCGATAATTGATACCAAATGGGTGTTCTGATATAAACTAAGTGAAGATGGACAAGTTCTACGCAACAAAGCACGTCTAGTGGCACAAGGTTATAATCAAGAAGAAGATATTGATTATGACGAGACATATACTCTTGTTGCTAGACTAGAAGTTATCCGTATGTTTTGTACATTTGCATGTTTTAATGATTTTAAATTATTTCAAATGGACGTAAAAAGTGCATTTTGAACGAATTTCTAAAAGAAAAAGTTTTTGTGAAACAATCCCCTGGCTTTGAAGATTTTCAAAAAACCTGATCACGTCTTCAAGCTTAAGAAAGCACTCTATGGACTCAAACAGGCACCTCGTGCTTGGTATGAACGCCTAAGTGCCTTCTTGATAATGGTTTTTCAAAAGAAAGAGTTGATACAACTTTGTTTATCAAATCTTTAGATGATGACATTCTTCTTGTGCAAATATACGTTAATGACATTATATTCGGTTCTACTAATGAAAAACTTTGTCAAGAGTTTGCTAAGTGTATGCAGAGTGAATTTGAGATGAGTATGATGGGAGAGCTGAACTTCTTCCTAGGACTCCAGATCAAACAACACTCAAAGGGGGAACATTCATCAATCAAGCCAAGTATATGAAGGACATACTAAAAAAGTACGACTTCGATAATGTAAAGCCTATCGGAACTCCAATGGCTACATCTACAAAGCTTGACACTGATGAAAGTGGCAAACCTGTCAACCAGCATAAGTATCGAGGTATGATTGGTAGCTTATTATATTTAACTGCTAGTCATCCTGATATTATGTTCAATGTTTGTATTATGCACGATACCAGGTAAATCCTAAAGAATCACACCTAAGGGCTGTTAAGCGTATCTTCCAATACCTTAAGGGAACTTCTACAGTCGACTTGTGGTATCCTAAAACCAAATCCTTTGACCTGATAGGTTACTCGGATGCGAATTATGTAGGATGCAAAGTAGACCGTAAAAGTACCAGCAGTACGTGTCATTTTCTAGGAAAGGCCTTAGTCTCATGGTTTAGCAAGAAATAAAATTATATAGCATTATCAACTACTGAGGCTAAGTATATCACTGCAGGACGTTGCTGTACTCAAATTTTATGAATAAAGTAAACCCTAGAAGACTACAATCTGTACTATACTAAGATTCCCATTTAATGTAATAACACTAGCACTATTAACTTAACTAAGAAGCCTGTATGTCACTCACGCATAAAACATATTGAGATTTGTCATCACTTTTTACGTGATCACCAACAACACGGGGACATCTGCCAAGAGTTTATTGACATAGATCATCAACAAGCAGACATTTTCATAAAACCATTGGCTAAAGACCGATTTAACATTATAAGGCGAGAGCTCGGCATACTTGAATTTTAGATTCATAATGTAGTATGTTTATTAAATTTATCTTTATAACTCAAAATTTTCTAATTTATTTAGCGGAAATTATTTTGGGTACAAGCCGAAAGGGTCCTTGTGTCATACAGGTGTAAATAGCATGAAGCGACACGGTGTACTAGTCTTCGGACTACCGCTAGCTGGGATCTGGACCCTATAGCTAATCCAAAGTAATAGAAGTTATTAAATGAAGAAGTATAACAGTTACAAATTCAAATTTTTAAACAAATACTGTATTTATGACATTGGGAATACAAGCAGCCGAACTCGGACCGAACTTTGACTGAGTTCGGACCGAGTTCGGTCGGCGCTGTACGGATTCCAGAACCGAATAGCCGGCCCTAGCCCTATATAATCCTCTTCTTCCTCCACCTTTTCTCATCCTTCAACCAGAAAAACCCTCCATACTCCAAAGAACTTCTCCTCCTTCTTCCTTTCGAGCTTTCTCAGGAGTCTGGTGGGTCATTCTTCTCCATCATCTTTGTCCTCTTCGAAGGTATTCCATTATCCTTTCCTTCTATCAATGGCACCTAAGCACCAAAAGAGAAAGGTTGATTCCTCACAAGCAGGATCATCCTCCTCTGACTATGTTCCACTAATGTCTTTAGTCCAGCTAGACCTACGGGATATGATGATGATTCGGTCTCTTTCCGATAAGGAATTTTGGACCTTTGGTTTGACACTTTTTCTGTCGTAGGATTTTGCTGGAGCACGTGTAAACTTTACTATCTTTTCTGAATATGCTCCCACTTTCGACCATCTCGGCTTTTGTGATTTTTTCGAAGTAGCTGAGAACATTTATGATAATGTTGTCCGTATGTTTTACTGCAACCTACAAGTAAAAGATAACAGAAATTTCTATTCTTGTGTTGCTGGACAAGAACTAGAATTCTTTGCCACCGACATCAGTAAATATTTTCATGTTCCTGATGTAGGTGAAGCTTTAGTGGACATTTATCACATTCAATTCCCTGAAGGTGTCACTTTTGATTCCTTCAAAGAACTTTTGTGCCATCCCAAACCTGTTCCTAGAAGAGTTTACTCCAAGCATCTCAACCAAAACTTCTATGAACTCCATAGTTTTGTATTCTCTGTTCTTCTTCCGAAAAAGGGATCCTCTGAGGAGATTACCTTCCTGGAACTGTCAACCATGTACCACATTCACTTTGGCATTCCATTCTCTGTTTCAATGACTATGATGGCTTGGATGCTTAACTGCAGAAATGTAGGACGCAACCTCGTCTATCCTATGCATTTGGCTTCTATCTTTAGGAGGTTTGAAATTGATCTTTAAACCTGTCCTTACTCCTCCATTGTCATTGAGCTTAGTAGGTCTAGGTTATATTCTACTCCTCCTCTGCCACCTGGTGCTGAGCCTGTTCCAGATGCTGACCCCGAGGTTCTTCCTGCTGCTGCTGCTCCAGCCGCTGCTTCGAGTTTTAACCCTGGCTTCTATAAGCGCTTTGATGATTTCGTTGCCCTCTCTGCACAATGACATCAGGGCTATCTTGACTCAGAGTTCCGCCATATCACCCAGGCTCAGGTGTTGCAGAACAGCATTGCTGACCTTCACTGGAGTCTCTCTCATGACCCCTCACGTCCTGTTACCATACTTCATCACCCCAGCTTCCCTGGACCTAGGTTCGACGATGAGACGATATTTTCTTACTTCGATCCTACTGCTGCATATTTTCTACCGGATGCTCCTGGAGGTGACGACACTCCGATGTGATGTGGATTTAAGCTAGTGGATTTTGGATAGGGTCTGACAGATGATGATCTCTGATGTAGTTTTTTTATATATGTCTAAACTTTACAGTTAGACATTTATTAGCAGATTATGATGGTTGTATCTTTCTTTTATGCATGACATTTTCAGTATTTCACTACTAGTTATTTCTTTTATGCACTTGTTATTTGTGGCAATATTGTTATTTGGTTATCTCTCTACTATTACTTTATCTGTTTGATGAACATTGTTGGCTTCACACATTACGGGGGAGCCAAAACCATTTTTTATTGACAAAGGAGGAGAAAGAGCGCAATACCAAAATCAACAATACCATAAAGAATACCAAAACCAATTTTTTAGGTAATTTATTTGTTCTATTTAGATATATTTTGGTATAGACTCAAGTTGTCAATTATCAAAATAGGGGAGATTGTTGGCCCATTCCATGGTCACACCCGATTTTAATAATCGACATAAACTTAAGTCAATACACAAAATATACGAACTGCTGCTAATCATTTCAGGTCTTGTAAAATCAATATCAACAAGCGTACTACTGCGTCAGGAAGCACGTAAATCATCAGTCTGAAGATTACTTTCATTGGAATCTAGTCCGAGTCATTTTATAATTTATTATGTATTTTATCTTTATTGAGTCTAGGATATAAATTGTAAGATCGACTGGGTAATACTGGCTTAGGTTAATCATAGACCACTTGTCTATACAGCCTACCTATCCATATTCTACCTACCAAAAATTCCATTTCCATTCTGCAACAGTATTTGACAAATGTTTAACATTTTACTGAGACAGAACTCAAACCGAGTTCGGTCCGAACTCTGACCAAGTTCGGTCGGTTTAAATTTTTAAATATTTGTTGCCTTCAAATCTGTATGCAACGTTCATCTGTGAAATCTTTGCATTAGAACTCTGCCAGAACTCTGACCGAGTTCAGTCCTAGAAAACACCTATAAATAGAAGAGAATTTCTCATTCCAAATCACTCTATCAATTTTATCTTCTCTTCTCTCTTCAATAAGTGTTTTCATCCGATCAAAAGTTTTCATATCACACATATACTCCTCTTAGCCAAAAGCCAGTAATATCTATTTCGATCTAGAGTCTTTTGGTTCTCAAGAGTTGTAAAGAGGTTGTTCAAAGTACAGAAATTATCTCTGTTGTGGAGCCGGTCGTGCGCTCGTCTCCAAGCACGGTGTTGTGAAGTTGGTCGTGCACTTGTCACCAACACGGTGTTGTAAGAGACTGCAAGCTCTCAATTAGCTTGTGCCATAGTGGATTAACATCGAGCAAGGGTACTCGAGACTGGATTAGTCCTCTCAGAGGGATACCAGTATACATCGCTGTGTCACTGAGTTTGATCTCTCTATCTCTTGCTATATTATTTACTATCTCTTATTCACTGCCATAGTTATCTGTTTATAATTTTAAATTGGTGATTATTTTTTGTTGCACTCGCACTCACTCTATTCACCCCCCCCCCCCCTCTAGAGGTGCTCAACGGTCCTACATAGGGTGCTTCCGCACTTAAAACTCAATATCATTTTTTAAGCGTGGGGTTTTTTTGAACTTAAAAAAGTGCATGATGGCTTCAACCTCATTTTTAAAAGCAGAGTACTTCCGAGCTTAAAAAAAGTGTAGGGTGCTTCTGCACTTAAAACCCAACTATATTTTTAAGTGTAGGGTATTTTCGAGCTTTAAAAAAGTGTATGGTGCTTCCGCGCTTAAAACTCAACTTCATTTTTCAACTGTAGGGCGCTTCCATGCTTAAAAAAGTAAATAGTACCTCAAGCTTAAGGATTGGCCAACTGCCAAGCTTAAAAAAAGTACTGATGAATGTCCACATGGTAAGCTTAAAAGTTGTAGTGTCAACAGCGCTGCTAAAAAATACTATCATTTTTTAAGCACATCAGTGTTTTAACGTTAAAAAGTGTCTTTGAAGTACAAAATAATGGTGTTTAGGAGTTTTCTGCACGCTTAAAAAGTTCACAGTGAAAAGTCGTTCAAATTCCTTATTAATGATGTGCTAACATCATTAGAATTTCGAATTTCGAGAATAGCGCACAACTTTTAATGCATGCATTTTGAAATTCGAAATGACAATTGACGTAATCATGAATAATTAATATATTTTTTGTAACTGATAAAATATGTCGAACGAGCAGTATTTTGCACGAGCGTTCATGTCTGGTATTTATGCACAATGAATCGTAAATTTTAAGCATGGAACGTAAAAAGTGAAAACATTATTGTTTGCTCATTTTTGCATGCAAAATGGAGAAAAATTGTACAATTTGCTTAGTTTTGTGCAGAATTCTAATAGTTGGTCGTTACAGCGCTGAATGGCTATAAATTCCTTAATTTTGTGCAACCAAGGGGCATCAACAGTGTGTGTGAGAATCCTTTGCGTGAGTATTCTGTCCAACTTTTATGACCATCGAGAGCACAATAACCTAACCACTTCCTCAAAACTTAGTCTCTCTCTACGACAATTCTAAGGCATTCTTTTGGGGACTCTAGATTCGTACTACCTCTAGTAGATTCTCCATTTAAGAACATCGAAGTTACTCTCACGTAGACTTCTTGAAGTTCATATCTACGAAGGAGAAAGCTTTGTTGTTCTTGCACTCGAAGCCAGAAAGTCAACGGCGTAACGTGTAGATCAGATCTGTATCACCGCTCTCTCCACATCTCTTTCTTTCGCTTTTGTACTTATAAATTCTTATTGTAAGCTTCATAAAAAAGCTTTCGTTTTACTTAGAAAGTAATAATCTAAGTTTCATAAGTGAAAAGTTAAACACTTTTGTTAATAAAAACACTTGGTATTTGCAGGTAGAGGTCTCCCACGTAGAAATGTTTCTTCAGACAGAAATTTGTGCACTTTTCTATGGGGAGAATTTCTACTTGTCTTCAGTAGGAATTCTTTTTAACGGGGGCTTTGCCCCCGCAACCCAACGATGGGTACTGCCCCTCGACCCTCATCCGCTGACCGAGAAGCATAACCCCGTAGGGGTACTTAGATCCTTGAGGCAATATCTCATGAGAGATTTAAAGATCGTGGGACCAAAATTTGGTCATTTTTAGTGCCAACAAGACCCCTTTCAAAGTTTTCAAAAATTCGTCGTATACTTGGTCAGATTTCAGGAGACTTTGAAAGCGCAAAAAAAACTCTGTTGTATCATCATTTGACTTTGACTGTCAAAATGATGCTTTATTATAGGCTATCAGAGGTGAAATAGACATGATAGACTCCAATTATTGTTTTTTTTATCTAAAAGCTTATTCATTTAGAGGTAACAAATGGACTTGTTGAACTCTATACTATTCGTAGGTGATATGGATATGACAGCAAGTAGTTGTATTTGGATGATCCTTCTGTTCAGAGGTGTTGGCTGGACATGACAGAGAGGATCAAAGGCATAACTGTGGAAAAGATTCAACTAATATAGGTAGTGTGGACATATTAGTTGGAAACTTGGTGTAGTATCCTTGTCTGTTTAGAGGTAATATAGACATGAGAGACAAAAAGTAAGTTTAATTTTAACTGCTCAGAGGTACAGAGGACATAATGGTTTGAACAAGCACTCCTAACCCAACTGGATATTATTAATAGAATTACTGACATTTTTATCAAAGGTAATATGAACGAGACAAATGGTTATTCCCAATCCATCTAGAGATCAATAATATAGAAAAGAGTGCAAGGGTTGTCATAGGTAATGTAGATGTGACAAGAACCTACTACTCGGTTGGTTAACTCAGATGGAGACTTTGTAGTGGATCCACTATCTATGGCATACATGTAGCAAGGTAAGATAACAAATGGGAATGATTTAGTCAAAAGGTAACTATCAGAGGTATAATGGACATGATAGACTTGTTGGGGAAGTATAATAGTTTATTTATTCACCGTTGGTCTTTCTAAGATTGGCCAGAAGAAATGAAGGTAACTCTGTTGAGGATTTATATAGATTTACTGTCTATAGCATACCAAAGTCGTGCTACAGACAATAACTTCGAATCATCCAAGATTTGTTGTTCAGAGGTAATATGAACATGACAATAAAAAGAAGTTTACTAGACCTACTTGCTCAGAGGTGTAACTAACATGGAAAGTAAGGCTCGAAAGGAAATCTACTATAGATTTTTAAATTATAGCAAATACATCTATCAGAGAGAATTTGGACATGATAGACTTATACTTAACTTCTTGGTCGAAATGGAATGCTCCAAAGGACATGAAGGTAATTCTAATGGAGAATTTTATATGGATCCATTATCCTCGGTATAACCACGATGGATACGAATAATAGCTCGAAGCAACCCAGCTGAGGATGGAACTGACATTGGATATCCCAAACATTGTTATGGATATGAATGAACTATCAGAGGTATGGAGTACGTGATAATTGAAAATCCAATGAGAATCAATCATCAGAGGTAATCTTTAACTTAATGAATTTTAACGACTTTGCTGAAAAAGTCGGTGGCATTACCAAGGATCACATGCATCTAGTAAATTAAACAGGTTTAACATAATGGATGATCATCGTGAAAGATAATTAAGTTAGAGAGTTTGACGATGACTCCATGTATAAAGAGGGACATTGCTGCTCTTTGTGAAGAATATTTTTGACTGATGATGACTAAACAACACTCTTTGGGAAATATGCCTACAACATAATAGTTCAGAGGTAAATAGGACATGACCATTAGACATAGCTTTGAACACTCTTTGTATGTGTATCCTTTACTGGATGCGATACTAAAGATTGATGATTAAAGACTCTTTTTTATCGTAAGTGGCAGCATCGTCTTTTTCTGAAGTTGAGTATGTTTTGCCAATGTTAGCATCAGGCAGATATATGACGAAAGTGTCTTCATCATTTCCTTATTCATTGTCAAGGATTTTTTAGAAAACAAACCTTTGAATAAGTTGTTCGATTATTTCAGCTTGACGGATGAGCTGCTCCCAAGTGCTGGCATCAACGACTCTCATAGCTACTTTCATTTGAATTAGAAAGTTGTGTATGTATATTTGCACCAACATGGACAGGCATACAAGCAGCGCATTGCATCGAAATGTTGTAAAATCTCTTGATAAAGTCCATGGTGGGTTCTTATTTTGAGTGGTAGATATCAAAGTTGACATCGTGATCTCTATCACGCCTTCATAGAATCTGGACAAGAAAGCGGTCTCCAAGTCATTACATATCTTGATGGATCCAGAAGGCATGTTTCTGAACTAATCAAAAATAACTCCTTGAAAAGTTTGTTTGCCATGAAATATAAAAGGACAGAACAATTATCGGAGGACTGGACTTTTACTTCACAATACAAACTCGCTTGTACAAAGAAAGCCTAGAGACGAAAACCTAGGTACATCAATCTAAGTACAATTGTTTATTTTAGATTCTGGGGGGTAACGATAGAGGCTCGGAAAAGCGACGGACGCTCTGCCTTACTCCTTGGACGATCGGGTGCATCATTTTGGCTCTGTGGAAGAACTGCTTGGCGTTAATAAAGAAATGCTCTCTCTTCAGGCTCTCTGGCTCTCTATGTGTCTATGTGCGTCAGTCTCTGCCTGCATATATCTCTCTATCTCTCTGTGTGTGTCTGTGTGTGTCTGTGTGTGTCTGCGTCTCTGCAAGGGATTGGCACCCTGCTATTTATAAGAGTGGGGGGCCTCCTTAGGGTTTACAATGATTGCCCATTCTTGAAAGTCGGCGACTAAGGATCATTAAATCTGGGCCATTCATCGAGATTTGAGCAATAAATGCGATTGCATCAAATCTTTTGTGGATAATTAATGCTGATTAACATAAATCCTCCTGATTTGTTATGCCAACCTCGGATTCCTCGACACGTGTCTTTAATTGGCTTATTTGTAAATGATCTGATTTGATCCCAATATTTTATTAGAATTTGCTGAGAGATTTCGATTAATCTGATGCCACGTGCCTTGCTATTATGCCACGTGTCAAAACAGCAGAAATCTGAGCCGCAGGAACGTTGGGCCGCATAGGGCTGGCCACGTGTCAAGACTGCCGAAGAGTGGCCCCCCCAGAACGTTTGGACCGTATGGTATAATTTGGGCCGCATGAGTGTGGATGACCGCATGAGTGAACCGCATGGAGATAGTCCTCGTGAGCCGTATAGGGATGGTCTTCGTGAGCCGCATGGGGATGGTCTTCGTGAGCCGCATGGAGCTAGTCTTCGTGAGCCGCATGGGGCTGGCCTTCATGAGCCGCATGGGACTTTGTCTTCGTGAGCCGCATGGAGCTAGTCTTCGTGAGCCGCATGGAGCTAGTCTTTGTGAGCCGCATGGGACTGGCCTTCATGAGCCGTATGGGGCTTTGTCTTCGTAAGCCGCATGGGGCTGGTCTTTGTGAGCCGCATGGGGGAGTCTCCGCTTGGGCCGCATACAACTGTCCACGTGTCAAGGCCGCATGACAGTTTCTGAATCTCGGGAGATTGTTTCAGAGATTTTCTTCGCTTCCCAAGGAGTCAGTCATTATGAGGGAGTCATATTGATATGTTTGTGTCAGAACTGTCATTTTGTCAGAGCTGTCAGCCGTCAAGGCATTTAATGCAAAAACGAAAGAGCTATTTGTAGGCCATGTGGCTCCTCTTTGAGCCGCATAGGACTTGTTTGAGCCACATAGACGCTCGAGCCGCATGAACTCTCTAAGCCGTAGGGGGCTCTCTGGCCGCATGGATCTTTCTTTATTCTTTTCCATGCTTCTACAAGACCCCCTTCAAAGTTTTCAATTTGCAAAATTGAAATACTTTGAATAAGAAGCATGGCCATGTATAAATTCTCCTGGCCGCAGATGATGTCCTGGCCGCATGGATGTCTCGGCCGCATGGATATTTCGGCCGCATTGAGTCAATTAGCCACAGGGACTTTCGGGCCGCATAGCTCCTTGCCACGTGTGTGTGTCATTAATTGCCTCGAATTCGCCTTAGTGCCGCCTTTAGGGGATATCCCAAGGGTCGGCTCATTAAATCTTTTTGGATTTTATGCTCTGGGTGAATCTCCTTTATGAGAGAAGGGACGAAATTCGAGGAGTCGATTTCGTCTTTTTTGAGGCGGTTATCAATCTACGTGTTCCCTCCTCTCTTGTCCTCCTATAAATAAGAGGGATTTGAGAGAGAAAACTTCTATACTTTCTCCTTCACTTCGAAATTTCTCTACTCCATTGTTATATTCTTCTTTAATTGCCAATGGCTTCCAAGAATACCGTTGCGGCTAAAGGCAAGACGGTGGCATCTTCGTCGAAGAAGACTGCCTCTACTTTAACCGCGGCCGTTCCTCCGTCGGCCGTCGTGCCCGTAGCTCACCCTGACGTCCATCCTCCCATTGCTGGTAAGGACTTTATGTGGTTTTGAAGAACCCTAACTGCTATGGCTACATCGCATGCTCTATGCACGAGCCTTTATTTTTATGTGAGTCGCATGTTCGTCCTATGGTCGAGCCGCGAGCCGCATAAGAATAGACACTGTGGCCGCATACGCACTTTGCCAACAAAGTCGTATAAGCTACACTGAGCCGCATAGACTCGTACACATATGTCTTTCACGTTGTCCGTACGAACTTATCCGATCCCTGCGGGCCTTATGACATTACCGCCGCATGACCCTTCATTAAGTGGAGCCGCATAAATATTCTGCTAAGCTTGAGCCGCATGAGACTTCCGTAAGTTGGAGCCGCATAAGCGTTCCCCTGACCCGCATGAGGCTTCAGTGAGCTGGAGCCGCATAAATGTTTTCCTGAGCCGCATGAGGCTTTGTTAAGTTGGAGCCGCATGAGCTCGAAAGCATCCATTAGTTTCTATTTATCCATCCTTTTAACTTATCTTTTTTCTGTCTTCTTCTCAGTAAATTTGCCGGTTAATGCTACTGGAGAGCTCCTGGTAGGCAGCGCCCAAGCTGCTCTAGGCTATAGGTATGACCATATAGTCTAATACATGGCTGACCAATTTCCGAGTGACGAGCCCCCGGCGAGATCGAATGCCCTCAAGAATCAACCTTTCTATTTTCTTAATACTATGATGAACTCGGGGAAATTAGAAGGGGAATACTTGAAGCCCGCATTCTTCTTTGGAGACGCCTTGACTGTGAAGAACAGTCAGATTCTGGAGGTGTCAGAGAGCTGGAGTTTTGTTTCTAACGGCATGGCGATCAGCATTCCCCAGATGGAGCGTCACTTCCCTTTATCCTGGTTCAATATGCTCCCACTGGACCGGAAGATGGAAGATTCTTTAACTCTTACCTGAAGTGGAAAGTTCGTGGGAGACATCTATTATAACAACAGCCTGAAGTCGGTGTGTACGGGCAAGGTGCACACCAGCTGTTCTGTAATAGGGTTGGCCCCGGGTACGTTCTTGAATATGCCGGGTCCCAATTTTATATTTTCTACAGCCGACACTTTTATGAACCAACTTGCTCGGAAGGGATCCTATCCCATTAGTCGGTTGATGCTCCTCAGCTGGATACATTTGATTCCCTCGTGGACCAATCTGTCTACGTAGATTTTACAAAAGTATGAGGCCTTTCTGTGCGAGGTTGGTCTTTACCATGCTATTCGGGGGCCATGGCTTGCCTATAAACGAGATATTGTTTATATCTATGTTGGAGATGTATAATCGCCGTACGGGGACCTTCTATACGCCCGTAGGGGAAATGGGGCTTGCGCTCCACGAAATGCATGCGATCTCCAAGCTTCTTTGGGGGACGAGGCTTTTGAGGCGTATACTCCCACGAACGAGGAGTTCGAAGAGTTGGAAAGACGGTATCCAGGCTTCGTGGCTCTTTATCAAGAGATATTGTGCCATTATAGCACATGTCATCAAATTGCCAAAAAGGAGAACAGCTCGAAAGGGAATGCCCCTCATACCAAGGACTGGGTGCACTATCTCTTCACGACGGATGCTTCAGGTCAAGTCACTCCCTGTCGTCCTCAGTCCCGAGAGGCGGTGAAAGCCTTAGTGTCGTCAGCTAAGAGGGTGACCACCTCTAGTGACAGGTTCAGGAGTCAGACTGACTCTCTCGGTTATTTTTATCAGGATACCCATGAGTTGTCGGAGAAGGCACGCCTGGCGGAAATCTTAATGATATGGCTACGAAACTGTGTAGTCTCGGGTGGAACAGGTTCCATCGAGAGGATCAGTCGCAATTTCATCCTTCCGGCTGTGAAGTTAGTTTTGCGAGTCCGGCTAGCTCTCCTTCCGGCCATGGTGTGCAGCATACACCGTGGTCTTCGTACTTTCACATCCAAGGTTATTGCTCGCGATGTGACGAAAG
Organism: Iris pallida; assembly: GCA_029216955.1. Taxonomy (NCBI): domain Eukaryota; kingdom Viridiplantae; phylum Streptophyta; class Magnoliopsida; order Asparagales; family Iridaceae; genus Iris; species Iris pallida. Next base: position 23,083,072 of record JANAVB010011199.1, on the reverse strand, counting down.
ATTTTAAACGGACCGAGCTGCCCTACCATTATTTGATGGGGTGGTTGTTGATGCATTATCTGTCTTTGATGAGACCGGGCTCTGATGACGGCGTAACTGATGACGACGCTTTTATCTTCCGCTATCGTAATGAGTCTTGGGAATTCGAGACCATGCGTGCTTGCCGGATGGCACTGGCGAGGGCAGACATATACAACATTTTCGCATCTGTCCCTCGTTTTACTGATGAAGAAGTAGCGGCTGTCCATCTTGACGGTATTGGGCCCCCTCAACTTCTGGACGGCCGGATGCTTCTGTGGCTGCGAAATATCTGTCCCGCTTATCTGGTATATCGCAACCGTAACACTGTCTTTCTGGAACCCTATCTGCCTAGCAGGTTCGCCCGGCAATTTGGGTATAGTCAGCTTTTTCTAGACAGCCCCAACTCTTGTCTGGGCTTTGAAGGTAGCCTTCTAGATGGCATCCGGGCCTGGCATTACTATGACACATTCCATACCCGTACCATTTTCTCAGTTCCCGCTATCAAGGCGTCAATAGATATCTTGTATGTGGCGGCTCTGTACCACGTCATGGCGAACAAGCCCCCTGTCGGTTTTAACCCATGTACCAGTTTCATCGTTGGTACCGGCTTGGATGAGGGTTCCCAGGGGGCCAAGACAATGAAGAGGAAGAACAGAGTCAAAGTGCCGGATTCGGACTCCGATGCTGCAGATGACGAAGGCAACGAGCCTGATGGAGATGACCCTTCCTTTCCGGCGGCAGATGTAGGAGCGGATCAGCCGCCTATTTTGCGAGGTGAGATAGTGGTTGATCAGCCATCTGTTGCACCCAGTCTTGGACGAAAGCGTAGCAGGCAACTTTCTCCTGTCGGCGGTATTCCTCGCTCTCGAAAACTGGCTGCGACCAGACACCGCGGGCTAACTATAAAGGAAAGAGGCGAAGAAATTGATCCCGCATCGGAGGTAAATAAGTTACTATCGATCCTTCCCTTCTTCTAGCTTTGATTTTAATCATCTTCTTTCCCTCTTGTAGGCGTCAGAAGAAGAGGACTCTCGAGTAGCCGAGATCGTGACTCGGGATAACGGGGGCTCCGGTGAGCCTGCTCCTGAAATTGTTGAATTTCGTCCAGATGATGCTGATCAGGTTGTCTCTCTCTCTGAGGTGGCTGGGTCAGAGGAGCTGGCCAAATTTAATTTGGAGATCACGGGTGAGGAGACCCTGCCAGCTGCGAACGAGCTGCAGCCTCGATGCTCCTCTTCCGGTAAGATAAGCCAAATCTTAACTTACAAGGAGGTCTATCTGCTCTATGATCACATCCTTCGGGTCATGTCGATTGATCATTGTCATGGACATGCAGGTCCTGCCTCTTTCGTGTCGAGGATGGACCTTGTTGAGCCAGACTCTGTCGAAGGGGCACTGGCGGAGAGGGACGTACCTCCTCCCCCTCCGGCTCGTCTTGATGGTTCTCTTGCGGGCTCGAGTTCGGCAAGTCCGATGATGGGACAATCGGGGCAGGAGACGATGGTCCTCGTGTCTTCCTCTGCTCGGGCGGCCCAGAGAGTCGACCTCTCCGCCCAGCCAAGCGTCCAGGATCTTCGGGTGGCAGAGGAAGAGTTAGCCGCTATCCGTGCCTCGTTCTGCTCGGAAGTCTCCCCCCCTGGTGGCAAGTTCTAGCACCACTCCTTCGATACTGTCGGCCACACTCCCTCTGATGCCGTCCTCTACAGAGGTCCTGGACGAATCATTACAGGACGTGGTCGACAGCTTTCATCGTCACTTGAAAAGGGGGATAGAAGCTATTATGGACAGAGGGACCTCTTTTGTCTTGGCCCGACAATGCGCCCAGGGTTAAATCGATATCCTTAAGGCCCTTCCTGGTGGGGCAGGGGTGGCTGCACTTCTGGAATCAAAATTGCTGGAGACTGATCAACTGGTGGCCTAGCTTCAGGTATTGCGGCAGGTTGATCTGTCTGCTACTATTGATCAGGAGCATGGCTCCCTCACAGCTGCTATAGAGAAGGCGAAGGCAGCTCAGGATAAAACTAGGCTAGCCATACTGAAGGATCTTCACACTTTGTCTGATTGATACGATCAATTGAGCCATAAGAGTGAAGACGTTATGGCTCGGAAAGTAACTGCCTCTTGCGGGATTGCTGACACGTGGGAGCAGATCCTTGAGCTTCAGAGGAAGTTAACTTTCTTTGAATTTGAGCTTGAGGCCACCCGGATCGACAGAGGGCTGATTATCCAGGAAGCTGATAATGTCAATAAAGCTTCGGCCGACTTGGAAGTGGCTCTGAAGAAGTTGGATGACGACTGTCGGGCACTCATGGACCTGGATAATAGGGAGCGGTTGTCTCAGGAGGCTGAGCACCGAGCTAGACAGAGGCTTGAGGGGGGTACTGCCTTGGTGAGAAACCGCCTCTTGGAGTTGTGTAACGCCGAGCTATAGTTGGTCTTTTCTTCTTTCGTTTCTATTTTCTTTTTCTTTTTTTTCTTTGAGAGGGACGTGGTCCCAAAACATGTAATGCTTTTTTTGTCTTTTAAATAAAGAGTACTTTATATTCTACCCTTTATTTGTATTGTTTGTTGTGCCTGTGGTATTGTGGTGATGTTTGCCCCACATGGGGGACTTGTTTGAGGACCTGTTACTCATGGCATTCCATGATTTTAGGTACAGGTAACAAGTTTGACTGGGGATACTTAGAACAGTTCCACGGCAAGGTGGTCGTGGACGTTCCAAATATCGGGATATAGAATGCCATGGAGCAGCTGGGCTCCTGGGGCATGATGAGAAATGGTGGGCCTGTACTAAGAGACTTAGCAAAGGACATTTGTGGGTATATTATCCTTGGCGTACCCCGACTTAGAATACGGATAATAGGATGGAGGGGAACCAACACACTTACTCAGAGGTAATGAGGACATGGCAAGTATGAGGGTTTTATAGTGGAGTCTTCCTACTTAGATGTAATGAGGACATGGCAGGAGTGGACTCAGCGGAGAATATTTGTGGTCAACAGAGGACATTTGTGGGCCTATTACCCTTGGCGTACCCTGGTTCAGGGTACGGGTAATAAGACGAGAGAGGACCAACGTACTTACTCAAAGGTAATGAGGACATGGTAAGTATGGAGGTTTTACCGTGGAGTCTTTCTACTCAGAGGTCATAAGGACATGGTAGGAGTGGACCCAGCGGAGAATATTTGTGGACCTATTATCCTTGGCGTACTCCGATTGTGGGTACAGATAATAAGTCGAAAGGGAGTCATCATACTTACTCAGATGTAATGAGGACATGGCAAGCATGAAGGTTTCTTCGACGGAGCCTTCCCATTCAGAGGTAATGAGGACATGACAGGAGTGGGCTCAATGAAGGAGAGTACATAGAACGACTCATAGGTGATGAGGACATGGAAGTTCTATGTGTGGGGTGATTTGTTTTTGGCGAAAGTGAAACGACTCAGAGGTAATAAGGACATGGCCATTTTGGAAATTTGTGGATCGGTTACCCTTTTTGTGCACTAGAAGTGCGAGTAGTGGATCATGAGGGAGGATCTCTTCCAGGAAGAAAGTTCAGAGGTATGATCATACATGACTTACTATCTGAAAGAGTAACCGGAATGTGAGTTCAGAGGCACCTGTGGGTACATGACTCGATAATCTAGAATTTAGAGGTGTGAGTTCAGCGGCACCAGCGGGTACATGACTCGATAATCTGGGATAGTGTAGATGTGAGTTCAGCGGCACCAGCGGATACGTGACTCGATAATCTAGAATTTAGAGGTGTGAGTTCAGCGGCACCAGCGGGTACATGACTCGATAATCTGGGATAGTATGGATGTGAGTTCAGCGACACCAGCGGGTACGTGACTCGATAATCTAAAATATTGTGGATGTGAGTTCAGCGGCACCAGCGGGTACGTGACTCGATAATCTGGAATATATCATTTAGACATAATATTTCTTCAGGAACTTGTCGTTGACGGGCAACATGAGCAAGTCTCCATTTTGTTTTGCGAGACGGTTAGCACCGTTGGAGAATACAGCCTCAATGATAAATGGACCTTCCCATTTTGGCTGGAACTTGTCGGCGGTCTTGTGAGTCATGAACATCGACCTCCGGACTGCCAGAACGAGATCTCCCACTTGGAATGTTCTGATTTTAACCTTCTTGTTGAAGGCTCCAGAGATGCGTGCATGGTATAGCTCGATCCTTTGCTGAGCCAGGAGGCGTTTTTCATCTAAGGCCTCTAATTCTTGTAGTCGACGACGGTAGTTATCATCTGTCGTCAATTGATAAGTGAGGGCAACGTGGAGCGAGGGTATTTGAGTCTCCAATGGGAGAACTGCCTCACTCCCGTACACCAGAGAGAATAGTATGTTCCATGTGGCTGTTCGGACTGTGGTACGGTACGCCCATAAGCATTCACTAAGCTTCTCGTTCCAGTCGCATTTGTTAGACGTTACGAACTTCTTGAGTAACTTGATGATGGTTTTGTTGAATGCTTCTACCAACCCATTTGCTGCTGGATTGTATGGCATCGAAGCAATATTCTGGATGCGGTGCTTGTCGCAGAATCGATAGAAGGCGTGGCTTGCAAACTGCAGACCATTATCGTGGATGATCCTTCGGGGCAGTCCAAAGTGATAGATGACGTGATGCTTGAGGAAGCTGATCACGTTCGAAGTTTTGACTTCTGTAAGCGGGACAGCTTTCGTCCATTTGGAGAAGTAATCTGTGATTGCGAGTATGAAGCGATGTCCTCGGAAGAAAGGAGGAGTAATCGGACCGATGATATCCATTCCCCATGCTTCGAACGGCCAGGACTCCACTGTCGGATGTAGAAATTCGGATGGTTGGTGGATGAAGTCCGTATGGACTTGGCAAGCTTTGCACCTTCGAGCATAGTCTATCGTATCTGCTACCGTCGTGGGCCAATAGTAGCCCATTCGGCGAAGACAGTCTTACAATTTAGGGCCAGGCTGGTGGGCCCCGCAGACACTGTCGTGAGCTTCTCGTACGGCTTCTTTGGCTTCTGCGTTTGACAGACACCGAAGCAATAATCCATCATAGGATCGGCGATACAGCATTTTTGTCTCTATATCATAGAAGAATCTGAGAGAATGCCGTCTGATGGAGGTGGCTTCCTTTGGGTTCTCGGGCAGGATGTCGTAGACGACGAAGTCAATGAATGGTTGTCTCCAATCTGGGACATCATCGATCGTCTGAGCGGAATAACTCGCCATGAATTGAACGTTGTTCTTGGGGCAGACCAGTTCGTGTCCTGTCACATCTACCGATTGATGAGTATGATTTGGCACTGCTAGGGAAGCGGCCGGGCCAGCTAAGGCATCAGCTGCGATATTTCAGAGTCTGGGAACGTGCTCGATGAAAAACCCTTCGAACGTCGAGATGATGTCGATCGCTATTTGGTGATAGGGGATCATGTCTTCGTGGCGGACTTCGTATGAGCCCCAGATCTGATTGACGATTAACTGAGAATCGCCGTATGCTTCAAGATATTCTACCCCCAACTCTCTTACAAGTTGGAGGCCAATGACCAGAGCGTTGTACTCGGCCATATTGTTAGAGAAGGGTTCTATGAGAGAGTAAGCACGATTGATCACCAATCCAGAAGGAGAAACCAGCACCACCCCGACTCCGACTATGATGTTGCCCTTAGGTCCAGTTCTCGAAGCACCGTCGAAGAACATTCGCCATATATCATCTTGAGAGGTTACATGCGAGTCGGCGACCTCATCTGGGATCTCTTCGTATATTCTGGACGACTGTGAGCCCGGGTGGGCTGCCAAAAAGTCTGCCAGGGCTTGACCTTTGACATCCTTTTGCGGGACGAAGATCATATGATAAGGGGATAGCAATATTGCCCATGTAGCGAGGCGAGAGCTGAGTGCCCCTGGTTTAGTCATGAGGACCCTGAGAGGGTTGACTCGTGAGATCACATGTATTATTTGTCCAGTAACATAGTGTCGTATCCTCTGAATGACGAACACCAGGGCGAGGTATTCCTTTTCTACGACGGTGTATCGGTGCTCTGGCCCAATCATCTTTCGATTGAGGTAATATATGGCTTGCTCATGGCCTGCATCGTTGTTTTGTGCCAGCAGAGCCCCGAGAGAATGTTCCATTGCTCGTACGTAGAGCAGGAATGGTTTTTGAGCAACCGGAGCCACCAGGACTAGAGGGTTCGACAAATATTCTTTGATGCTGTCGAAGGCCCGCTGACATTCTTCGTCCCATACGAAAGAGACGCCTTTCTTTATGAGATGGTTGAATGGTCGACATCGTCCGAAGAGGTTAGAAATGAACCTCCTGATGTAAGCTAGCCTCCCTTGAAGGCCTCTGAGTTCGCGAAGATTTCTCGGGGGACCCATCTCTATGATTGCCTTTGTCTTCTCAGGGACTACATGGATACCCTGGGCGGTGATGATGAAACCCAAGAACTTCTCGCTGGATACGCCCAGGAAGGATTTTGTAGGATTCATCTTTAGGTTGTGCGCTCGAATCAGGTCGAACACTGTCCTCAGATCCTGCAGATGGTCTTCCTTACAACGACTCTTGAAGGCGATGTCATCAACATAGCACTCTACCGTCTTGCGTAAGTGGTCTCTGAAGATGATACTCATGGCTCTTTGATATATGGCGCCGGCATTCTTCAAATCGAAAGACATGACAGTGTAGCAGTATGTGCCAATCGATGTTCGAAATGATGTATGCTTTTCATCGTTAGGAGACATCTTGATTAGGTTGTACCCTGAAAAGCCATCCATGAATGATATACGTTCGAAGCCGCATGTGTTGTTGATCATGATGTCTGTGATAGGAAGGGGAAATTTATCTTTGGGGCATGCCTCGTTCAGATTGCGGAAGTCGATGCAGATTCGAATCTTTCCATTCTTCTTGAGGACGGGTACAATGTTGGCAACCCAGTCAGGATGTTGCTCCTCACGAATGAAGCTACTGTCTATCAGTTTGTTGACTTCGGCTTCGATCGCATCCATGATGCCCGGGCGGAAGCGTCGCTGTTGTTGCTTGACTGGCTTTGCATCTGGCCGAATATTGAGTTTATGAAGAGCAATATCGGGATTTAACCCCGGCATGTCTTCATAGCTCCAGGCGAACACATCAATATATTCTTTGACAAGTTCAAGCAGCGATTCTCGCCCTTCGTTTGTTAGGCTTTTACTGATAAAGATCGATTTTAGAGAAGATTCGTTGTCGAGATCCACTTGTATGACCTCATCGTCAGTAGGAGGTTCTCTCTGTTCGAACCGATTTTCCTATTGTGCATCCTATTGTTGGGCCCACGGCTCTAACTCGAGGATTTCAGGAATGTCTTCATCTTCTTCATAAGCGTCGGCGAATGCCATGTTGACTGACAGGACTTGTCTGAATATGTCTCCGATGCTGGTATCCGAGTCAGAAGTTGGTGACCCGGTTGAATATGAATGCCAGTCACATTCTTTATCTGAACTCTCAGGGGTCTTCGTGGGTGTAACATACCCTAATCCACATCGAGTTTTGCTATAGTAGTTCCGTGGTTTGCCAGCCGGGACCGGTGGCTTTAAAGGTAATCGTCGTCCAGTACCGTAGTTCAAGCCTGGCGTCGTCTCCAGATCATACCCCTGCTTATGCATAAGATATTTAGATTGGGGACTATAAAGATACAGAGGCAGTCTTCCGGCATCTGAACCAAAGTCGACTTCTTCTATGGTGAAGGGATGCGGATCGTCCTTCCGGCTGAAGATGATTGGATGGTCCCCTCCATCGATTATGCGGTAAGCATCTTCCACTGGAGTAAGCTGGATCGCGGTATACACATTTGTCACCTGTGTGTGTAGGTGAGTACCTATACCGTGTTCCATAGCATACATTGTACAAAGCTTATTAAGCTCGAGGTAGTTCAAAGATAGCCCTTTATTGATGAAGTAAGGTATCTTTTCTAGGGGAATTACATCATCTGCAGAGGGAACATCAGTGTGGGTAGCCACATACTTGGCTAGCTCTGGTTCCTCTTCGGCTAACCCCTGTATAAACGAAGACTGAGAGGATGACCTGGGCAGCTTGAACGTCAGAGGTTCAGCTGGTAGAGCAGAGCGTGGAGTTGTTGGCAGACTAGTGACCCCCAGTTTGATGTTCGATGCTGGGTGGGGAGTGGTTGGTTCGCTAGAAGTTCCAGGCCTTGCATCGGGGTGACGACCCTTCTTGGGAAGTCGTATCGTCATTGGCTTGTCAAAGGGAATGAGCTTCTCCGTTTGAGACCGGTCGACTCTCGGCAGCCTGATTGTCAGTGGCTTCGTTGTGGGTCTTAGCACTTGGCCAGACCTTAGCAGCCGGATTATCATCTGCTCTTCTAGTGCCGAGAGGCTGATTGCGTCCTTACGCAGAGTGGCGGTAAGGGGTGCAGACTTGCCAGGTTTGCGAGCTTGGAGGTGGATCGTCAGAGGTTCTTCTGATCCTGTGGCTGTCTCGGTACGAGCTTGCATTTCTCCTTCACCAAGGTGCCTCTTCGACTTTTCGTACAGGCAGGAGTCTGAGTAGTAGGATTCGACCCCTTTGAAGGGATCGATGTCGACAAATTTCGTCCTCACGAAGCCATGTTTGTCGACATATTTAAAGCACTGGTGCAGCGTGAAAGGCACGATCATATAATCGTGCATCCACGGGCGCCCCAAGAGGATGTTGTAGGAAGTGTCTTTATCTATGACGTAGCAGGTGACTTCTGATTGGAGATCGCCAATCTGACACTTCAGACGAATCTTTCCAATTGGGTAGCTCATGTCCGAATTGAAACCGCTGATGGCGGTGCTTGTAGGCGTCAGGCAATGTATTGGGATGCGGAGATGATGTAACAGACCCTTCGGAATAATGCTTATGGAAGAGCCAGGATCAATGTGCATTCGATCCACCTTTACGTCGCCGATGTATCCAGTATAGTATAACGGGCGGTCGTGCAGGTTGGTTTTGATGAGCATGTCCTGCGGAGTGAAGACAATGTTGGGCATCGCTCCCGTGCAGGCGCTGTCTTGGAGATCTGCAGGCAGGTTTTCCCCTGTGAGGTTGACCTGAGACAGGTATGCGTCGGTATTTTGGAGTGCATCGCTCAAAGCCGCACGAACATCCTTTGAGAGTCTCAGAAGCTCGTATAATGACAACTTGGCCGGTGTGTTGGCCAATTGCGCTAAGATGTCGAAGTTGTAGGGCTTCTCTAGCCCCTGTGGTACCTCTTTTCGGAGGGATTTGTCAAAGCGAGTCTTCTTCAGCCTAGGCTTGTCGGTCGTCGGAGGCTGAGCCGGTCCCGGAGCATCGGTTGCAGTGGGCAGATGATCTTCAGCCGAGTTGTCAGCCACGAGCTGGGATTGTGCCCCAGATCGAGTGACGATGGCTGTAGCTTTTTTGATATCTGCCAAGATTGTGCGACAAGACATGACTTTTTTACTCTTCTTCTTGCAGATGGAAGATGATGTGGGCCGAGTCACCTCCGATACCAAGTCTGGATGGACCCACATGACCTTCCTTCGTGATATGGTGAGAGGCACTAGACCAGCAGCCTGATCTCGATGAGGTGGAAGATTAGCAATCTCCATTGTCGCCAGAGGAATGGGGACCACACCGTCTTGAGTTTCCGTCAGAGGGAAGCTGCCGAATTATACTGACACCATATTGGCTGCCACTGTCACCTCCTCGAAATTGATGGCCAGAGCGTTCGAATCGATAAGATTTTGGATGTACCATTTTAGTTGGTAGCAGTCGTGTGTGGCATGGTAAACGTAGCGGTGGTAATGGCAGTACTTTGGGTTTTCCATGTCTGTCGGCCGAGGTTTCCGTCTTGGTGGAGGAAGCTGAATTCTGTCTCCTTGTATGAGCATGTCCAAGATGGGCTTGACGTGACCGTCTTCGAAGGAGTAAGTGATTTGTGGCCATTGTTTGTCTGCCGGTTTTGGCTTAGGTTTCTGTGCTGTGTTGGCCACTATAGCCTGCTTACCCCTGCTGTCCCGATTGTTGGAAGGGCTACCCCCATTGTCGTTGTTGGTGTTAGGACGCTTGCCCTTGTTCTCTCCGTCCGAGATGTGCAATCCCAATTGACGAGCCTTCTTCAATCGTTCTTCGGCTCTTGTGGCACTGATGATGAACGTCTTCCAGTCCTTGAATTGACTTTCGCCCATCCAGAGACTGATTGTTGGGAGCAATCTCTTTGGCAAATTTCAATCAAGGAGGAATTTGGATTTCCAGATGGCAGCTTCATCGCGGTTTGGCGAAACCGCTCGATATAGTTTTTTGTCAGCTCTTTCTCCCCTTGGACGACGTCCATGAGGGTGGACATTGTGATGTCCTGCCCTACTTCGTAGAATCTCTCCAAGAATATGCGCTTGAAGACGGCGAATGAGTGGATGCAGTTGTCTGGCAGGTTGCGATACCAGTCGAAGGCGACCCCTTCCAATACCCCGATGAATAATCGTATGAGAATGGCATCGTCATGGGGCAAATAGTCGATGGTGACCTCGAAGTAAGTGATGTACCGACTTGCTGAGGTCTTGCCATCATACGGGTTGATGTTGAATGGCTTATATCTTGGTGGAAAGGGGACATCCCTCCATGCAGCAGGGTATCCCTCCATGCAGCAGGGTATGGTTGCCGTACTCTGAGGTCTTGGGAGTTTTATCGAGCGTAAAACATGCCTCGGAGCTCCTGGACCTCTCTTCTCGCTTCGCAGGCCTCATCCACGGTGGTGGAGGACATTACTTCAGGAGGATTGTTGCACAGGTTCTGTGCCGCCGAATTCGAGTCCACATTGACCGTAGGACCCGCGCTTGTTTGGCCAGGCGTCCCTCCTTGCAGAGTTGGAAGGGCTGCTTTGATCTCGTCCACAGACTTGACCAAGGCAAGCAATATGGCTTCGAGAGTGTCGATGCGTTGGTGATCACTGGAACCACCTTGGCTGCTATTTGTCATGAATACCGTCTTTACATGAGGAGAGATGGACGGAGCGGTGGAGGAAGCGCCCTCCGAATCATACCCCTGTAGTGAGAAGTCATCGGGGTATGTGGGAATATTCTCTTCTGGTTAGGACTCGGAAGGAACAGTACCCCCAGTCTATGAGTTCGCCTCGTCTCGGGAGTTATAGACGTCCTTGGGGACGTCGGGGTTTGTTGTATCTGATGGGAGAGTTGTTTCCTCTGGCTCGTCTTCTTGGAACATCGGATTATCGTGGAGGTTCGGAGGAGTGCTACCCCCAGTCCTCGCAACCCTCAGTATTGTGGACGACGAATCTCCCACTGTAGCAGATTTTGTCTTAGAACGAGTGCCTTGGAAAACTTCGGTGGTGGGCACCCGCTTAGACGACAGTCTTTTAGTCAAAGTGGTTAAAATATTCGGGCTGGGAACATTTGTCTTCTTCCCTCTCCCATCGGCGGGGACTTTCTGAGCAGAGTTGCAGGAGACGACGGGAAGTGCCTCATCTTCTGAAGACAGCTTTTGCAATCTTTGGATGGACTGCCAGTCTTCTCGCACCGTCGCGTTATTGTAGCAGCAGTTGACGATGACTTGTGTGCAGTGACGTCTGTGGGAGGCCTTTTTGCACCCCGATGCATTTTTTTCCTTGCGTTTGTGGAGGATGGCCTCACGCAAGTCAGATGGGTCTGGATCGACCATGTTTGCTTCCTAGATTTTGGAAGACTTTTGCGAACCTCTCTGTCCATTTGCTGCCAAGGGCTGGACTCGAGTGGTTTTGTACAACTTTCCATTTGAGGCCCGTATAACAGTATGTGGGACGCTCGGATGGTCAGAGACCGGATCAGCGGACCGAGCTTGCCAAGCTCGTGCTGCCCTAGACTTCTTCGCTCTAGTGCATAAGGGCATATAGTAGGAAGAGTCTAGGTGATGCTAGAGAGAGTCAGACATATCTTCTTGGGAGCACAAGAGATCAGGACCATAGGAGAGACGATCGAAGATAGAGCCACGTGGAGTAGGCGTCATGCTGCTGTCATCAACAATCTTCATGCGGCTGGCAGACGTAGCCGCATAGGCTTTCTTTATGCGGCTGGGAGTCTCGGCCGTATGAGTTTTCTTCATGTGACTGGATGATCTGGCCGCATAGACCTTCTTCATGCGGCTGGCAGATTCACCCGTATGAGCCTCCTGCATGTGGTTGGCAGATTTGGCCATATGAGTGTTCGGCTTCTTTTTGGGGCGCATAGAACCACTCTTTGTCCCTGCAAGTCCAGCATCGTAGTGATTTTCTCTGCCAGACTTGGGGACATCAGAGTGCTCTACGGCTCGAAGTGGAGCCGTATGAGAGTCGCCTTCGCCGTCTTGGGTAGCAGAGAGTACCCCGTCCAGAGCTTGTGGAGGAGCAAATAATTTTGGCCTCCACTCGCAGTGAGCTTTCTTTGTGCGGGTTCGCTTCTGGATCAGGCCAGCACTTCCTTCAGAGAGCATTTCTTTAAACGCTTGTTGGTCGAGCGGACGACCATCTTCTGTTACGTAGAGTCATGTTTGGCTGCATCCGATTGCGTCACCAACTCCTCAACCGTAGAGAAGTTTGTCCCCAGCAGAGTCGTCATCGTGTTTGCCATGAAATATAAAAGGACAGAATAATTATCGGAGGACTGGACTTTTACTTCACAAAACAAACTCGCTTGTACAAAGAAAGCCTAGGGACGAAAACCTAGGTACAGCAATCTAAGTACAATTGTTTATTTTAGATTCTGGGGGGTGACCATAGAGGCTCGGGAAAGCGACGGCCGCTCTGCCTTACTCCTTGGACGATCGGGTGCAGCTTTTTGGCTCTGTGGAAGAACTGCTTGGCGTTGATGAAGAAATTCTCTCTCTTCAGGCTCTCTGGCTCTCTATGTCTCTATGTGCGTCAGTCTCTGCCTGCATATATCTCTGTGTGTGTGTGTGTCTGCGTCTCTGCAAGGGAATGGCACCCTGCTATTTATAAGAGTGGGGGGCCTCCTTAGGGTTTACAATGATTGCCCATTCTTGAAAGTCGGCGGCTAAGGATCATTAAATCTGGGCCGTTCATCGAGATTTGAGCAATAAATATGATTGCATCAAATCTTTTGTGGATAATTAATGCTGATTGACATAAATCCTCCTGATTTGTCATGCCAACCTCGGATTCCTCGACACGTGTCTTTAATTGGCTTATTTGTAAATGATCTGATTTGATCCCAATATTTTATTGGGATTTGTTCAAAGATTTTGATTAATCTGATGCCACGTGCCCTGCTATCATGTCACGTATCAAAATAGCAGAAATCTGAGCCGCAAGAACGTTGGGCCGCATAGGGCTAGCCACGTGTTAAGGCTGCCTAAGAGTGCCCCCCCAGAACGTTTGGACTGTATGGTATGATTTGGGCCACATGAGTGTGGATGACCGCATGAGTGAACCGCATGGAGATAGTCCTCGTGAGCCGCATAGGGATGGTCTTCGTGAGCCGCATGGGGATGGTCTTCGTGAGCCGCATGGAGCTAGTCTTCGTGAGCCGCATGGAGCTAGTCTTCGTGAGCCGCATAGGACCGGCCTTCATGAGCCGCATAGGACTTTGTCTTCGTGAACCGCATGGAGCTAGTATTCGGGAGCCGCATGGAGCTAGTCTTCGTGAGCCGCATGGCGCTGGCCTTCATGAGCCGCATGGGGCTTTGTCTTCGTGAGCCGCATGGGGCTGGTCTTCGTGAGCCGCATGGAGGAGTCCGCTTGGGCCGCATACAACTGTCCACGTGTCAAGGCCGCATGACAGTTTTTGAATCTCGGAAGATTGTGTTAGAGATTTTCTTCGCTTCCCAAGGAGTCAGTCATTATGAGGGAGTCATAATGATATGTTCGTGTCAGAACTGTCACTTCGTCAGAGCTATCAGCCGTCAAGGCATTTAATGCAAAAACGAAAGAGCTATTTGTAGGCCATGTGGCTCCTCTTTGAGCCGCATAGGACTTGTTTGAGTCGCATAGACGCTCGAGCCGCATGAATATTTGAGCCGCATGAACTCTCTGAGCCGCAGGAGGCTCTCTGGCCGCATGGATATTTCTTTATTCTTTTCCATGCTTCTACAAGGTTCCCATAAACATAGTGGTCATAAAGGCCTGATTCATGATGATATATTGAGTCTATGATCGAAAATAGTATTTGTGTTGACTCGGGAAAGTCAAACCATCATAAGGGTGCAGAGACTGAAGTTTGAACTTTGGTGGACAAGGAGCATCGTCCCACCTAATAGAGTATGGTCGACTAATACCAACTTTTTTATATATTATCCCGATTAGTAAGGGATTCAACTTTGGCCTCTCGATTTATGAGAGCATCTGTTTGTGGCCTGAGGCTATTTAGTTGAGTCGCAAGGACTTCATGTTGTAGTCTACCCATATTGACTGCTATATTAGAAGGTGTTGCTACATAAGTTTGGTTATCCTTAACCACAGCAGGTGGATGAGCAACTAGCATTGGTGTGGCAATTCTCTGAAAGATCATCATTTGTTGCATTATACCTCGAAGTTCTAGGATTGTAACATCTATTCCTTCAAGGAGTTCAACTACTTGATAGAAATTTCCTTCGCCTTCTCTATCTATGTAAGATGTTAGCATACGCAAATCCATTGATTGGATTGTCGATGTAGATGCGTAAATGAAGTCTACGCAGTCATCTTCTGACTCCCCTTCAAAGTTCTTGGGTTCATACTCAGAATGTGAAGAACTTGGAGAAATGGTAAGCATATGATTAGTTATCCCTTTGTTTTCCATAAATAAATTCCTTTATTTATTGTGTATCTGGGAAAATTATAACTGTGGAAATCTGATCTAGAAGACGATCACTTTATCCCTTGGACTATGCGAAGAAGAAAAGCTCTCAAAATTTTGATAGTAGATAACTATGTATCTGTACAATGAATGAGAAAAAGAACTCAATTTATAGAGTCAAAAATAACTGTAAGGATAACTGACTTCACAGTCTATACCTAGTTAAAAATCACGTAGGATTTAACATACGCAAGACTGTGAGCAGTTACTGGACGTGGCCTGTAACTGTTGGACACATGGCGATCATGCATGAGTCGTGTGCAAGTTACAGGACACGCAGGCGAGAGATCAGTGGCATGGCTGCCACGTACTCTAATTTGATGAAATCCACGCAGACTTGTTGAAGACGAAATCCACGCAAACTCGGTGTAGAAAGCTTCAAAATCCACGCAAACTTGGGGCAAGAAGCTTCAGGATCCACGCAGACTCGATGCAAAAATGCTTCAAAATCCACGCAGACTTGAGTAAGAAAACTTCAGAATCCACGCACGTTTGAGATAAAGATCTCACAAATACACGCAGACTTGAGATAGAACTGCCAACTGTCTTGATTTGGCGTGCCTCGACTGACACAAAATCTCTGACAGTGATTGCTTTTGTCAATCGCATTAAATGACAAGAAGCTCTTTTGGTACGCCAACTTGACGAAGGTTGAGTCTTGCTGAAGAAGATTTCGAAAATCACGCAATAGACGGCTGTGATCTCTCGAATTCTGTGCATACGTGGCATACGAAGAGACATTCTTCGACTGTTGTGCTGTCAGTCATAATTACTGTCTGACAAATGATGAGCTATTTTCCAGCGTGATTTGTAAATATTGTCCTGATCAACTGAGCGTGACTTTTGACTCTGTCCTGATCAACTCAGCCTGACTGTCATTTTTAAAGGCCTACAAGACCCCCTTCAAAGTTTTCAAAAATTAAAAAGACTTCAAAATTTTCGAAATACTTTGAAAATAAGATGATAAAATGAAATCAGTCACGCTGTGATGACTTCAAATTTTTCGGAAGTCGGAAAGACTTCGAAGTTCTTTGAAAACATCCAAATGAACTTATTAAATATCATGATGACTCTTCATTTTTCGAGACTGATTGCATCCAGTTTATGGTAGAATATGAACCGCCGACGAGATCTGTTATATAAACAGGGAGAAAACTCAGCTTTGATATTCATCTTACGTCAACATGACTCCGAAGGAAGAAGCTGAAGAAGAAGCAAGAAAGTTAGGTTTCTGTGCCCATGACGACCCTACTTTTGAGGGTAAGGAACCGGAGCCCCTAGTCTTCGAGTTCAAAGACGATCCCATGCAATTAGCCAAGAATTTCTTGAGCTATTTTGGCCTGGATGGCTTGTCTTCTTCTGATGGGCGCGCTTCGCAGAGCAGCGTGAAATGTTGAAGGCTCTGTTACACCGTATGGGGGTTAAGAGTGTAGAAGAATTGGGCACTAAGCTCAGCCGCTCTGTAAAATAGAGCGTGTCTTTTATGCTTCTTTTGTTTTCTTTTGAAAATGTTGCACTTCTTCTTTTGTCTTTTGTAAGGCCATCAGTGCCTGTCTTGAAGAATGTAGTACAACTTTTGTGTTTGAACAGCGTGCATTAATGAAGAATATTAAGTGGCACTCTTTGACTGTTTCCAATGTTGCGTTGTCTTCCAAAGTACACGTGACACTTATTTTATGGTTTACGAGCGCTATTTACGCGGATCTTTTCCAAGAATAGGCTTGTACTTTGTCCTTTAAATAGATAGATGAGTTTCACAGATACTCATCTCCCATTCTTCTTCTTCTTCTCTGAGCATGAAATTTTTGGGAGATTTCATTCTCAAACAGGAAAGCAATGTTTTCTAATGTTCGATTTCTGCACACTGTATCAAACATGGGTTTGCCAATTCTTAGCACCAAACTTGAAGGTAAGTCCAATGTAGTACGCGTACTATGGATTTTTGTCTCTGACTGAACAGGATATGCCTGACTAGCCAGTGTGTGCCAAATGACATTTTTGTTGATTAATTCTCTTTTTTCTTGCTATTCTCTGCAGAAGCTCGGCTGAAAACTTTCTTTAGAACTGGCATTGGCGATGTGGATGCTGTGGAGAATATCCTGCTAACACCAACATCAGGGAGCTCATACGCTTTTGACGCGTACATCAGACAACTCAGAACTCTTCGTAGGATAGAAGGGTCTTCCTCAGATGATAGGAAGAGCCTTTATACACGAGAGTTGGATGGTGGAGTCAACTCTACCCCGAGAAATCGGGTAGTAGAGTTCCTTTCAAGGCAGAACTAGGAATTGTATCCCAATATGGAATACATTCCTATCTTCCTTGAGAGGTTACCCCCAATCCACCAATTGTATTGGCAGTACCACGACTTCGGGCTGCCATACTATGTGGTTCTCCTCTCGTCTGAGAGAGAAGACCAGAGTTTGATTCCTGCTGATCTGGTCGTGATTGGGACCCAGACAATCAGGAATTGCCACCAACAATGAACCTGACGGAGAAGGTCTGACGGAGAAGATCCAAAAAAAGAAGATAGATCTCTATTAGGTTATTGTTGTGGTGTAGAATGAAAATCCAAGATTTAATAGATTTCCATTATGATTTGTAAGAAAGTCTAAGAAAATGTAATAGACTTTTTGTGGTGAAATGAGAATGGAAATGATAATTCTTCTATGCTCAAAGATTTGTATTTGTGGATGAATCGTGGACATGATAGATAATGAAATCTTCTTTTCTGTTTTAGAGTATATGATATTATCAGAGGTATTATGGACGTGATAATATGTAGAACTCAAAAGAAAATAGATTGATTTCTATGCAGAGGTCAAAAATGACAAATGAGCAAGTAGATTCGGAATTGATTCAGAGGTTATGAAAACGTGATCAATAACGAATCCCCACTTAATAAATTGATAGAAAATTATGAACGGACGAACCGTTTAGGAAATGATGAACGGATGAACTGTCGAACGAATGTAATAAATGAACAGTTGAACCGTCAAGTATTAATGAACGTGTGAATCGTCGGATGAATGTGACGCTTCGTTATTTGAGGAACTTCTGCCTATAAATATAGCAGAAATCTGACAAGAACGAACACTTCTTCTTTCAATCATAAAAATGTCGTCTGAAGAAGCATCCAAGAAAGCTGGAATTGCCATGAAGATTCAGAAAGGTACTGAAGAACACCCTGCTGATCCAGTTCAATCGAAGAAGGAGGAAGCAGGCGAAGGTTCGTCTGCACCCAAGCCACCAAGGGATATTCTGGACTTCCTGCTCGAACCAGAAAGGACTGAAGAAGAAGAAGCCATGAGGATGGCCGCTTGTAATTTCCTCGTGGGTTCCAGCAAAGAGGTTCTCAGTTCTTTTGCTGATCGCGTCTTCGAGAAGGACGGCAGTGGCCCACGTCCAAATGTAGAAAAGGATGAGAATGATCTTCCTTAATATCATGTATCATCATTCATGATTAAAATAAAATAAAGATTTTATTTCTAAACATGAAACTGTCTGATGATTACAAGCATTTACATTTATACATGGTACTTTTTAAGGAATTTGCCATTAATAGGCATCAAAACTTTTCGACCATCCAATTCTGAGAGTTGATAAGCTCCATTTGAGAAAACTCTGCTCACAATATAGGGTCCTTCCCACTTTGCATCAAATTTGCCCTTGCTCATATGAGTCATAGTCATAGGATGTCTGACTGTTAGAACAAGTTCTCCTTTTTGATACGATCGAACTCTGACTTTCTTATTAAAAGCTCTTGAGATTCTAGCTTGATAGAATTCAATATTCTGTTGAGCAGATAATCGCTTTTCATCCAGAGCTTCTAATTCCTGAAGTCGAAGACGATCATTATTTTCAGCAGTGAGTTCATTAGCGATTGCTATCCTTAAAGAAGGAATTTGAATCTCTAATGGGAGAACATCTTCGCAACCATACACCAGAGAGAAGGGTGTACTTTTAGTAGCATTACGAACTGTAGTACGATAAGCCCACAAACATTCACCAAGCTTCTCACTCCAATTACGTTTGTTAGTAGAGACAAACTTCTTTAGGAGTTTGATGATAGTTTTGTTGAAAGCTTCTGCTAATCTGTTAGCTGCCGGATTATATGCAGTAGAAGCCACATTGTTGATCCGGTGATCGTCACAGAATCGAGTAAACTTCTGACTAACGAACTGTGGTCCGTTATCATGAATAATGCGTCGAGGAACACCAAATCTGTAGATGACGTGGTGCTTAATAAAGCTGATGACATTGGACGTCTTAACTTCAGACAAAGGAATGGCTTCGGCCCATTTGGAGAAGTAATCGGTTATTGCGAGAATAAACCGATGACCCTTGGATGACGGCGGATTGATCGGGCCGATAATGTCCATGCCCCAAGCTTCGAAGGGCCATGATGCTGCCGTCGGATGTAGAAATTCCGAAGGTTGATGAATAAAATCCGCATGGATTTGACAAGCTTTACACTTCTTTGCATATTCGATGGCGTCTGATACCATAGTGGGCCAATAATAACCCATACGTCGAATACGGTCTTGAAGTTTTGATCCAGGCTGATGTGCTCCACAAATTCCATCATGTGCTTCGCGAATAATTTGTTGAGCCTCGTTACCGGCAACACATCGAAGAAGTAGACCATCATGAGCTCGACGATATAGGGTCTTTATTGTATGATTGTAATAGAATCTGAGTGATCGTCGTCTGATAGATGCTGCCTCACTCGGATCATCCGAGAGAATATCATACAATACGAAATCTAAGAAAGGAAGTCTCCAATCCGTATCCGTATTTTGATTCTCGACTGAGTTACTGAAGATGAATTCTATGCTAGAATCAGATGAAGATGATAAAGATTTACGACTAAATCCAAATCCTCTTGTTGTGTTGATGTCATGAGATATTGATTCTTCAATGTCAACTGGAAGTCCTAGGGTCAGGTTATTTTCAAGATGAAATAATTCTCGATTACGAACAATAATCATTTGTTGTCGTCTAATCGGGATAGCCAACACCGCTGCAAGATTAGCTAGAGCATCAGCTTCTTTGTTACATGCTCGCCTAACATGTTCAATGAAGAATTCTTCAAACGAAGAAGCCATAGATATAGCTGATCTATGATAAGGAACCAGATCTTGATGGCAAACTTTATAAGTACCCCTTATCTGATTAACAATGAGTTTAGAGTCTCCGTACGCCTCCAAATGTTGAATATTTAGATGTTTAGCGAGTTGAAGACCAATGAGTAATACATTGTACTCAGCTACGTTGTTTGAACACGGCTGATTGAGAGAATAAGCTCTTTGGATAGCAAGACCTTCTGGCGATACAAGAACGATTCCAACTCCAGCGACAATATCACCATTAGGACCTATCCTTGAAGCTCCATCAAAGAATAGACGCCAAGTAGGATCTTCTTCAGCAATTTGGTTTGAATCTAGGACTTCATCTGGAATTTTGTCATAGAGTTTTGAATCTTCTGGAATTGAATGAGCAGCTAGAAAATCAGCTAAAGCTTGTCCTTTGACTGACTTTTGAGGAATATAATGCATGTCATACTGAGCAAATAGGATTCCCCAGTTAGCTAATCGAGAATTCAAAACACTGGGTTTCTTCATCATGATCCGTATAGGATTGATCCTGGAGATGACATGAATAGTCTGGCCAATGATATAATGTCGTGTCTTTTGAACAGCGAACATCAAGGCTAGACATTCTTTTTCGATCGGTGAATATCGAGGTTCAGCTCCGGTCATAGTACGACTGAGATAGTAGATGGCTTGTTCATGACCATTTTGATTCTTTTGAGCGAGTAATACACCCAATGAATGACTCATTGCTCGAGTATATAGGAGAAATGGAATTCCTGAAACGGGAGGTACCAATATTGGAGGGCTCATCAGATATTGTTTTATATCATCGAATGCTTTCTGGCATTCATCATTCCAGATAAAAGAGACACCTTTCTTCATAAGTTTGTTGAATGGTCTGCAGCGTCCTGATAAATTAGAGATGAA
Organism: Iris pallida; assembly: GCA_029216955.1. Classification (NCBI taxonomy): domain Eukaryota; kingdom Viridiplantae; phylum Streptophyta; class Magnoliopsida; order Asparagales; family Iridaceae; genus Iris; species Iris pallida. The sequence goes on along the minus strand of JANAVB010011199.1, from coordinate 23,062,226 downwards.
TCTCCTGATATAAGCGATTCTTCCTTGAAATCCTCGTAGCTCTTTTAAGGTGCGTGGAGGACGCATCTCTTGGATGGCTTTGATCTTTTCGGGATCCACGTGTATACCTTTAGAGGTAATGACGAAGCCGAGAAATTTACCACTAGAGACGCCTAAGAAGGACTTAGTAGGGTTCATCTTTAATTGATGCTTACGCATTAGATCAAATATAGTCTTCAAATCTTGGATATGATCCTCCTTTTGTCGACTTTTGACTGCAATATCATCAACATAGCATTCGACTGTTTTCCGCAGATGTTCACGGAATATAGTGCTCATGGCTCGTTGATAAGTTGCGCCTGCATTCTTGAGACCGAATGGCATAACTGTATAACAGTATGTACCGATCGGCGTTCTGAAAGAAGTATGCTTCTCGTCGTCTGGAAACATTTTAATCTAATTATACCTAAAATACCCATCCATGAATGACATCCGTTCAAATCCACAGGTATTATCAATCATGACATCAGTGATTGGTAGAGGGAATTCGTCTTTAGGGCATGCCGCATTGAGATCGCGGAAGTCTATGCATACTCTGATCTTGCCAGTCTTTTTAAGGACAGGAACAATGTTAGCCACCCAATCGGGATATTGTTCCTCTCTAATAAACCCGAAGGTTATGAGTTTATTGACTTCAGCTTCAATTGCATCCATAATGTCTGGACGAAATCGTCGCTGTTGTTGTTTGACCGGTTTAGCATTCGGCAAGATATTGAGCTTGTGAGTTGTAATTTGTGGATCAAGTCCTGGCATATCTTCATAACTCCAAGCGAAGACATCGATGTAATCACGAATGAGTTTAATCATGTCTTGCTTATCAGTTTCTGAAAGACTTTCACTGATGAATATTGGTTTGGGGGATCCCTCTTCACCAACATCTATTTAAACAAGTTTATCTTCAGTCGGAGGTTCGTTTTGCTCGAAACGGAACTCCCATTGATTATCTAATCTTTGGGCCCATTGTTCTGATTCAGGTGAGATTTCAAACTCTTCTTCGTATTCATCACTTTCTTCAGAATGGTCAATGGAAACCATATTGGAAGACAGAAGGTTGCAGTAGATGATTCTTCTTCAGGAGGAACATTAGGAGCATCTTTATCAGCTGGAGGGATATCAGGAGTATCCTCAGGATTCTTGGAATAATCCTTTAGATAAGGTTTCCCTGTTCGAGTAGCACTAACAAGTGCTTCTTCTTTCTCTTTTGGCTCTGTGTCAGAGGTAGACCCAAGAGACGTCATATGACATGACTTAATTTTTCCAGCCTTCTTGGACTTTCGAGAAGTAGTATTTTGAGGAAAAGAAGATTCAAGATCTGCCACTAGATCAGGATGAATCCACATGATTTCTCCAGTTTCCAAAGTGATTGGCACTAATCCTTCAAATTGTGGAGGAGGAATATTCACTATCTCAAGAGTTGCCTTGGGAATAGGAACGATCCCACTTTCAAGGAGTTGAGGAGAGAAATCTTCGAATTGCATAGAGACGACGTTGGAGGTGACGGTCTTCTCTTTTGGAGTAAGGGAGATAGCTCCAGATTTAATCATTTCTTGGATCTTTCCTTTCAGTACATAACATGTACGAATTGTGTAAACCAACATTCTATGATATGGGCAGTATTTGGGATGATCTGTCTTACCAGCTTCATCAGGTTTCTTGATTTCAGGTAATTGTATTTTATTACCTTTCAGCAGACATTCAAAGATACCAAGGACATCGTCATCATCGAAAGAGTATTCTTCCTTGGGGCAAGGTGTTCTTGGTTGTTGAGTTGTAGAAGTAGGAACAGTTGATGCATCTTTGCTCTGAAGATTAACTTCAAGAGTTTCTTTTCCTTTGCGAACATTATTTTTATTGTTAGTACCTTGACCTGTTTCTTTGGGAGTCATCTGCACTCCTAAACCTTTGAAGGTTTCAACACTAATTTCTGTAGCCTTGGCACTAACTATGAAAGAAGGCCAATCTTGGAATTGGGTGGATCCTGTCCACATGCTGATGATTAGCAACAAGTTTGGTTTGCATGTGTCGATGGTGACAGCATCAGGAGTTCCAAGAGGCATCTTCAGAGCTTCTCTTCGAAACCGTTCAATGTACTCCTCTGTAGTTTCATTATTTTTCTGCTTGATTCTAATAAGAGCAGACATAGTCATGTCATTGAGCCCTTCATAGAACCGTTCAAGAAACATCTGTTTGAAACTGGCAAATGAGGTAATGCTCCCATCTGGGAGACTTCTATACCATTCATAAGCTGTTCCCTTGAGACATCCAACAAACACCCGAGTAAGAAGGGCGTCGCTTGGTTGCAATTGATCAGTCATCACTTCAAAGTGATTAATAAACTGACTTGGAGAAGTGGTTCCATCATAGAATGAGATAGTAGGAGGCTTGTATTTAGGAGGATACGATACTTGCTTCCATTCTATCGGATAAGGTTGCTTGATACCTAACCTTTGTAAACCATCCTTCTGTTTGAATGCCTCGAATTGAGTTTTGAGATTCCTCAATTCTTCATTAACAACTCCGGAAGATTGTGGAGTTGTAGCTTGTAGAGAATAGTTGGAAGGAGGAACAGCATTATAAGCACTACCCCCAGCTCCAGAGAGACTAGGATTTGGTTGAGCTGGTCCAGGAGTATTGGATTGTACTGCTGGAGGAACTTGTACTGGACTTATATCAGTATCAGTTGGTATAACATCTGGTACAGCCTGTCGATTTTGCAAATGAGCTATCATGAGTTCATATATCGACTTCATAGTATCAGCCATAGACTTCATTTGCTGTTCCAAAGAAGCAATCCTTTGATCTTGAGGAGTCACCGAAGAGGAAGGTTCATTGTTCAATTCAGTATTCCCATTCACCATATATGTAGTGACTGTACGAGGGATTATTGATGAATTAGTGGATGTGGTATGCTCTGAATCACTGCTTCGTGCATCAAAGTCATTTATAGGAGAACTACCCCCAGTAGGAAGAGGTGGGAAGTTAGATTCTCCAAGGAATTCAGAATCATCTTCAGAGATCAAATTTCTTTGACTAGAAGCCAGGATTCTTGCTCTAGTATTTCTATATACTCCATCTGGACTATCAACTCTACCCCCAGTATCCCGAGAGGTCATGTTGACAGAAGCAAACAAAGGCTCATCTTCATCAGGCATAGGTTCACACTGAATCTGATTGAAGACAGATTGTCATTTTGTTTGACATATGCATTGCATTGTGACTCTTGGCTGGAAGTCACATTCATGATCAACATGGTCATAAGCCATTGATTGACATTTGCATTGAATTATAACTCTTGGATAGAAGTCACATTCAGCATGGTCCTTTGACACAGAATCACTTCTTCTCTTCTGTTGAAGATATTCTCGTAAATCTGTTTGTGAATGTTAAGGAGTATATTTCTTGTTCTTGGGTCTTGATGGCTCTTGATTATATAGAGAATGATTAATATGAGCCACATAGTTTCTTGCATACTCTGCATCTGGATCTCTTATCCTTGTTTCCAACTGGTATGATTTCTTATCACCAGAAGTGTTAAGTTTTGTTCTTAGATCAGTTGGAGGTAACACATTAATTTTGGAAACATAGAGTTTTCCTTCCATTGATCTGGATATTTGCAGAGAAGGAAGAGTTGAACCATCCCTTTGATTAGGAGTTGGTAACAGACCCTCTTTTATGGACAGATTCTGTGCCCAATTTGAAGAAGTCATAGAAGAAAACACTAAGGAATGTTTCTTCTTAGACTCTTTCAAGTTTTGAGACAGAGAATGTCCAGAAGGAAGAGTAGTCAAAAGACCATCTCCTTTTCTTTGACTAACAAAATTGTCAGTCAAAGCTGCTCCTGAAGTAAAAACTACAGGAGCAGAAGAAACAACTAAAGAGTTATTCCTTTTCGAAGGGACTTTGTGTGGAAGACCACCCCCAGTTCTAATAGAACTTGATAAAGAAGAAGAGATAGCTAAAGAGCTATTCTTCTTAGATGAAATACACGCTGAAACAGGCTTGGTTAAGGAACCAGTGCTGTTAGCGTGACTTTTGACTTTGGAAGTGCACGCTGGAACAGATTTAGCTAAGGAACCAGTGCTGTCAGCGTGACTTTGGGATGTGAGATTGCACACTAGAACAGATTTGGCTAAGGAGCCAGTACTGTTAGCGTGACCTTTGATTATTGTCATCTTCGAGCGCACAAGAGTGTACGTGCTTGCAGTAGAGTTCTTGCCAGTGTTAGGAGTAGACACTGTGGCAGAGACTTCACCATTGACTGCCAATTGATTCTTAGGGACATAGACAGAGTGTCCCTTCGACTTGGCAGTGATGATGGAGGCTGTAGTGGGCTTACCACTCTTAGCCCGCTGCATTTCTTCATAGGCGAGTTGATCGAATTGGATCTTCATCACCTTCTTCGTCGAGCCGATTGACGAAGTGTCGCATTGAGTTGTTGCCATCTCAGAAGAGGAGATGGTTTTCCCCAGCAGAGTCGCCAATTTGTTTTTCATAAATAAATTCCTTTATTTATTATTTATCTGGGAAAATTACAACTGTGAGAATCTGATCTAGAAGACGATCACTTTATCCCTTGGACTATGCGAAGAAGAAAAGCTCTCAAAATTTTGACAGTAGATAACTATGTATCTGTACAATAAATAAGAAAACTCTATTTATAGAGTCAAAAATAACTGTAAGGATAACTGACTTCACAGTCTATACCTAGTTAAAAATCATGCAGGATTTAACATACGCAAGACTGTGAGCAGTTACTGGACGTGGCCTGTAACTGTTGGACACATGGCGATCATGCATGAGTCGTGTGCAAGTTACAGGACACGCAGGCGAGAGATCAGTGGCATGGTTGCCACGTACTCCAATTTGATGAAATCCACGCAGACTTGTTGAAGACGAAATCCACGCAAACTCGGTGTAGAAGGCTTCAAAATCCACGCAAACTTGGGGCAAGAAGCTTCAAGATCCACGCAGACTCGATGCAAAAATGCTTCAAAATCCACGCAGACTTGAGGAAGAAAACTTCAGAATCCACGCACGTTTGAGATGAAGATCTCACAAATACACGCAGACTTGAGATAGAACTGCCAGCTGTCTTGATTTGGCGTGCCTCGACTGACACAAAATCTCTGACAGTGATTGCTTTTGTCAGTCGCATTAAATGACAAGAAGCTTTTTTGGTACGCCAACTTGACGAAGGTTGAGTCTTGCTGAAGAAGATTTCAAAAATCACGCAATAGACGGCTGTGATCTCTCGAATTCTGTGCATACGTGGCATACGAAGAGACATTCTTCGACTGTTGTGCTGTCAGTCATAATTACTCTCTGACAAATGATGAGCTGTTTCCCAGCGTGATTTGTAAATATTGTCCTGATCAACTGAGCGTGACTTTTGACTCTGTCCTGATCAACTCAGCGTGACTGTCATTTTTAAAGGCCTACACCCTTGTTGTAGACTTGAGCCCTAGCTTGTCGTGTTGACAAAAGTGGCTAGAAGTTCTTGGTCAAATACTGATTTATTAACTTGTGTCCGAGCTAACTTGTGGGTTAGAATCCTGCGGAAGCGATTGTACGAAATAGATTTGTAAGAAGCATATTTAGCAGCAATTTCATAGGATGAAGAAGACTCACTTTCTAAAGAGGAATACTTAACACAACCCACTATAAATTTTGTCATAATAATTGTCAGGTTGTCCTTTTGGTAAAAAATGTCACAATAGAACGCGTCATCCTTTACCGGAGTTTAGACCTCTTGCTTGTTGGAAGTCATAGCCCATCTTTGCTATGAGGTAGTGTGCTTCTTGTCCATAATAATAGTACTAAGGTGGTTAATCATCATTGTTTGTACTGGTCATTATTATCGATAACTCAGAGTTTCTTGTACCATAGGATCGATGATATCCATTCTTCTTGCGGGTACGACGAAAAATAAATCGTTTGAAGGAACTTGATTTGCATTTCAAGGTGCATGTGTGTTTGAAGGTGCAGCTTCAATGCTATGATCTTTACTCATCTTTAGATTACCCCGTAAATCAGCAACGAGGTGATGATTGGTAGATGGACTTGGACAATCCTTAATTATGACCTTACGGCTGACAGATGATGTAGGAAGGTCTCCTCTACTAGGAAGAGACTGCATCTTCGATCTGGAACTGATAGAAAATCTATGCACAGCTTTGTTAACATTAGTATGTTGAAAGCTAAAATTGACGCTTGAATTAAATTTCATACGGGAATGATAGTCCACGCTAAAATAATTAGGGTAAGCAATGTTATACTAGTGAGGTTGAGCCATATTGAACTAACATGGATACTCTATCTTTGTCACCCATGTTGTAATGCCCCGTTCCGCAAGGTGCATTATGATGGTTGGCTGGCTCAAAGAAGCCTTGTTGATTTGGAATTATACGGAGATATCACTCAGAAGTCTATGGGATTGTGGCGGGAAGTCATCCTGATAATGTGAGTAGTGTCCTTCGAAGATCTATTAGCTCCATGTCTCATAAAAAGGATTATATGTTCAGTGCTTACATGTTGTGTTGCTAATGATATCTAGCATGAAACCCAGAAAGATAATAAAAGATAAAAAATCACATGACTAGTAAATTGATGTGAATCAAATGATAAATTTGTGTATTATTGTAATAATGTCAGACAGGTGAAACAAAGTGCCAGGACTTCAGCAGTGAGTATATCGAGCTACGGCTCAAAGAATATAGGGTAACACAGACGATGAGTCCCATGAATCGATGAGTATATTGAGCTACGGCTCGAAAGATATTTTGTAACAAAGATGAGAGAAGGATTGAGCAATCACATTCTACTAATTTGTACTGTTATAGAATGTTGATTACAATAAGACCCTGGATTGGGCAGTTGTTATTGCGAGCTACGGCTCAAGGCAAATGTGGCAAGACAAATGAGAACTGTGGCATATTTACTAGTTTTTCATTATCATGCATTATATGTTTTCTTTATAGTTAAGTTACATATACTTGCATGGTCATGGACAACTTGTGTACAAGGTTTGGTTCCGCGAATGGTACTCCGAGGCTATGGACTTGCTCATCATACGGGGAACTAGGGTGCTAAAGTAGTAGCACCGATAATTCGAAAACCTTCGGGGATTTGCTACCCACCGGTGAGGGAAGCCGTCTAACCACATAGTCCAAGATAGCGTATAGTCAGTAACCTTCACATAGACAGATTGTATGCTAACAATATCTTATGCAGGAAAAGTAAGTAATTACTTAATTACAGAAATAGATAATCGACTGTTGGTAAGAATCACCATATTGGTGAGAAGTATAATATTTTCTAACAATGGCTTATGCAGACAGAGTAAGTACTACTCAATTACTGGGAAGGCTAAATGACCATGAATAAGTACTACTCAATCCCCCGCACATACCTTTACATTTTTGCTGCATACGATCAATATACATGCTTTACATTCTTATCGGATATTAACTGTTAATTGACCCTAAGGTAACAGAGAAAGATCACTTTTAATAATATTCCTATCACGTAATTACTAGGTGAGTTGGACAAGCACCGCTCACCAGTATACGATAATGTACCGATCCACGTTTGTGGGAATCTATAGGTGTTTATGTGCGGGGGAGTAGCTTGATCAGTGTTGTGGCATCGATGAACCGGATGGGTGTGCAGAAGCTCTTCTAATAAGGATATGGTATTCTGCTATAAAAGGCATAACATATAGAATATTGTAATTTGGTCGTACCAATGAGTTGTAAGCCAAGTCGGCGAGTTCAGTGCAAACCAAGATGGCAAGTATTTCAGTTGGCTATTAAGATCCCCTTTGTGTTCTGTTGTAAGCTTAGTATTTTACTGCAGTCTTGTACTCTATTGAAAATATCAATAAAGAGACACATTTCTATATATCTTATTATGACTTCAAGTTATCTTCTTAGTTTCGCTATAATGTCGTTGTTTTCAAAGAAATATTATTAACTGTATTAGTTTGCCTTGTACAAATACAATCTAGACTTGTACGACATCACATCCAGTGGCTACCTTTCGATTCTCTGGAATCGTGACATAATGGTATCAGAGCACGGATTTACATCCTTAGATTCTTATTAGATTCATTTTTTAACAACGGTTCTTCCATTCTCACCCAAAGTTGCTTCCGCGATTATTCTAAATTGCTTTCTCGTTTCTCGTTTGAAAGTTCTTTAACCCTTATGTTTGCTCACTAAATTTCCTATTCAATAAGTCTAAATATGTTGGCTGCTATATGTATGAGGTACTGAATTTCTAATCATACCAAAACAAACAAACAACAATGATTCGATGCAATAATAAGTTGGTAATGTATAGTTGATGCCTTAAATGTAGGATTCAGAGAAACCAAGAGATGTATCGGTGATAAGTATGACATGGTATGTCTAGAAAGAAGTGTCCATGAACTTCAGTGAATGAGGACCAACAGAAAATTTTGCGTTGAACCATATGTTTTGGCTTGGTTATGCTTTAAACTTGAGGAAGTGATTTAGTGTTTATGGTCGACAGAACTGCCATGGGATGGATAAACCAGAATGGGCATCGGATCAGCACAAAGAGAAGTATTACGTCATAAGTATGAGGGGTAAATAGGCAACTCTAGAGGGGGTGAATAAAGTGCAGTGAAAATATCTATCCAATTAAAAATATTCTAAGTGAAAGCAGCGACCAACTGTATAAAAATATATGCAAATGAAAAACAAGTATTGAAAGCAACAGAGTTTAAAGAGCAAACGCAAACAGCAAAAATTTTATCCTGGTTTCCCTCTGAGAGAACTATTCCAGGCCAGAGAACTCTTGCTCAGAGTTGAATCCACTATAGTTACAATAGTGAAACACAAGCTTTGAATCTGAAGCGCTTGAAGCTCCTTACACCTTGTGCTTTTATCCGAAGCGCACAGCGAATTCACAATACGAGCTTTAATCCGAAGAACACACGACTTCAGTAGCAGAGATAAGCTTTTATAAATCAAGCTTGTACAACACTTTATAGACTTTTAACTGAGATTGCACTTGGAACTAGAAGGTTGAGGGAGTTGATCTTGGAAATGGGAAGGTTAAAGCTCAGAGATCACTCTATAGGACAAGAAAGATGAGAAGAGATGCGTGAGTAATAATGTGAAAATCCATGTCTATTTATAGGCTTTTTATGGACAGAGTTCAGCCAGAATTCGGGTGTATATTAATTTTTTTGAACGTTGGGAACCACAATATTTGGGATTTCACAACTGTCTAGATTTTTCAGAATTGCCAAGACCGAGTTCGGCCAGAGTTCAGGCCAAGTTCGGTTACCAAGTATGGTATAGTTATTGGCATATTTTGGAATAGTTTTGGTTTGAATAGTTTGGACTTTTGTAGATGGGCTTGTAGGCTGTTTAAGTAGACTTCAGATACCAAGTACGACTCGATATACATATCCTAGACTCAAGAAATATAAAATTATATATTTGACCAAGTAAATTGAATCTTCATATGAGTCATATTTGCGACATATCGAGACATGGTTTAGTTAACTATCAAAATCAAGTTGACTAGGGCCGAATGACCAGCAATCTTCTCCCAATTTTGATAATTAACAAACTACAAATGATATAGCAAATAACTTTGAATAGCAGAGCCTCCCCCTCCACAACTTGTGGAGTAATTTAAAACAGCAGTGTGATAAGATGTCTTATTTACACATATTTCTCTTCCGTTGTCATTTGGTCGAAATGGCATGCTCCCCCGAAATGAGTGAAGTAATTTGTTTGAGAAGGAAATACGAGAGTTAAAGTGCACATAATAATAAATGACTGTAAGAAATAACATTGCTTCTATTGATCCGTCTACTAAGTTCAAAAACCAAAATACAATAATAAAGTGCAGTGAAATAAAGAGCAGTAGAGCCATCTAGACAACTTCTTATTAAGCTGTAAGATTCGTGGTCGGTTGGCATATGAAGAATGATTTCTACTGTCAAATTTATTTGAGGTATTAGTTTTCCAACTTTGGATAAAACATATGCGCTATGAATGCCAAATGGGCTTTATCAAGTCATAAGTTACTATAAGTACAGACAATCTTGGAGTAGTTATAGAGGTCGAATCCCAGCTAGTGATAGTCCAAAGACACTTGACACTGTGTCGCTTAGGTTATTTACGCCTTTGTGACAGAAGGGCCCTTTCGGCTTGTTTCCAAAATAGTCATATGTCACGACCCGCACCCATTTTTTATACTTCGGATGCGAGTGCGTGCCAAAGCCAGTTCTGGCAGTCGGCGGCCACCGCAGCGACGCGGAGGAGGTCGTCGGGGTCGTCGGGATAGGGGGTGTGGCTGGGTGGCAGGTTAGTTTAGGATTTTTCGTATTTGATCCTCCTCTCCTCTCTCGATCTCGTTCATATATAGACAACTGAGGGTTTCATTACTTATGTCGGCTGGGCTTTGTAGAGACTTGGGGCTCGGGCTGGGAGTTGGGCTGTTGGGGGGGAGAAAGGTTTTTGTTTTCCTTCTTTATTTATTTATTTATTATATATCTTTTCCTATATTAACATATATTTATATAGGTTACTGTGTGTGTGTATATATATATATTGTATATATATATATATATATATATATATATATATATATATATATATATATATATATATATATATATATATATATATATATAATAAAGAGTATTTAACTGTATATATATATATATATATATATATATATATATATATATATATATATATATATATATATATATATATATATATATATATATACAGTTAAATACTCTTTATTTTATATATATATATATATATATATATATATATATATATATATATATATATATATATATATATATATATATATATATATATATATATATATATATATATATATATATATAATAAAAAGTATATATATATATATAAAAAATAAAAAAATAAATAAATAAATAAATATATATATATATATATATATATATATATATAATAAAGAGTATTTAATTGTATATATATATATATATATATATATATATATATATATATATATATATATATATATATATATATATATATATATATATATTTTATATACAGTTAAATACTCTTTATTATATATATATATATATATATATATATATATATATATATATATATATATATATATATATATATATTATATACAGTTAAATACTCTTTATTATATATATATATATATATATATATATATATATATATATATATATATATATATATATATATATATATATACCCTATGTGATAAAAAAAATATATATATATATATATATTTTATATACAGTTAAATACTCTCTATTTTAAAAATATATATATACAGTTAAATACTCTTTATTATATATATATATATATATATATATATATATATATATATATATATATATATATATATATATATATATATATACACCCTATGTGATAAATGCAACGAGTATTTAACTGTATATTATAACTAAAATAAAGATAACCAATAGTTGCAACATACACTAATTATATTTACCAAAATTTATATATAAAAAGAAATCTATTGGTATATCTATAAAAACCTAATATTTGTATACTCTGTATACACTTTATATATATATATACTAGTTTATACATATAGTCTAAAATTCCAAAATAACATTTTAAGTAAATGCTCATCATAATTTCAAAATAAAATAATAATTTAATATAACATAACATTTATATATTATATATAGTGATTATTTCAGAAAATATTGTCTTAGCCTATTAACATAAAATACGAAACATATACATGTACAATAATGTATACCTACATGGACATCTCTAGATGCACTACAGGTCTACCTAGGCTTGGCCTTGGTTCGGGTCTAGTCCAGACCATTTTGGTACAACTGGATTTCTTAAAAGTCATAATATTAATAAATATCTAATTATTTATTTATATGGGTCAAGTCTCAACTTTGAATGGTTTTCCTAGTTAGAACACCCATATGGCTTGGCCTTCCCTACCATAGGTAAAACACTAGTCAAAGCACACGGCCACTCTCTCCGTGCCATAATTTATAGTCATCTTGTATTCCAAATCTTAACCATGACTAAAGCATTCTATCGTAATAACTATTAATTAAATATTTATAAAATTCCAAAATCACATTTTAATTCAAATAAATAATAAAAGATAGTTTCACAATTTCGGGAAGAGGGGTTACAAATCTATCGACCTTAGAAATAAGTTTGTCCTCGAATTTAAGGACTACTAGGATAAGCAAACTTGGTTGAACGGTAAAAGGGTAGGAAAATTTTAGGGTAAGAAGATATTGATCAATTAGATGAAAAATGAAGAAAGAGTCTTGAAACTCTAAAGGCCCTAAAATGTTCTCATAGTCTAATTTAAATCAGGCTTCGATAAGAGAAATAATCAAAAAATAAGGTATTGACAAAAAATTACCTTCCACCATGATAAATAAAATAAAGTAAATGAATAAATAAAATAAAAATTTCTGAAAATTCGGAAAGAGGGGATTTAGGGTTAGGGATTAGGAATTGGATTTGGAAATTAGGGTTTTTGCTGACATGGGAATTTCGTTGAAAGTAGAGGAAGGCCCTTCTATATAGGGTTTGGTGATTCGCTAATTTAGATAGGGCTAGAATTTAGTGGTTCAATCCTTTCACCGTTTAAATAAATTGACTATTTAATCACTAAATCAAAATCAATAATGAAACACAATAAAACTATTTAGTATTATCAAATGGATTGAAAATAGATGTAACTACCGAATCACATTTAAAAATGATAGATTTTATTGGGGTAAAGACAGAGTCAAATCTGATTTTCTAAAAATCTGATTTCCAGAATGATTCAAAGTTTATATTTAATATCATCAATTAATTTAGATAATATTTACTATCAATCCAAATAATTTAATTTGCATTTTTGATATCATCAAGTATTTAAATTAAAACTAAAATATTTAAGTGATCATTTAATAATTTTCAAAATACCATTCAATAATATCTAATATTATCAAGCAATATTTAAAACAAATTTTGTAAATTCCAATAAATAATAACCATAATTCGATACTTCAAAAAGTCTTTCAAAAATTCAATAACTAATTAAATCAAACAATCTCATAAGTATATTTTGTAAATATAAATAAATTCGTTAAAAACCCTTTCCCTTTCAAAATATTTATCATAGAAGTAAAATATATTTTCTAACTAGAAGACTAAAATAGACCAAATAAACTTTTCAAATTTTGGAAAGTGGGCTTACAAATCTACCCACCTTAGAAATATTTTATCCTAGAAATTTTCAAGGTCACGGTTAGGCACGACTACGAAACATAATCAAGAAACGAAATTTCAATCGATACAAATAAAGCGACAAATGATATCATCAAGAGAATGGTATGATTCATGATTAAATTAGTCAAACGTAATCGCGAACAAAATTGATTAATAATAATAATAATAATGCTATTTGGCACGATCGAAACACATATTGATTGAGTCACGGTCAAATTTTGTTTTGAAGATGATGAAGGAATTTGGTTTAGCACGATTTATCGTTTAGGCATGATCAAAATATGACCAATTTATATGGTCAAATCAAGGTCAAAACCTAAGCATGCTTAAGGATAGAACCGAAATAGGATTAGTTGAATGAGGAAAGTCATTAGGCACGATAAACCACTAATTGAAGCGATAACAAGTTAGACAAAGTCTAACGGGATTAAATCACTTAGATATAAGTAGGATGTAATTACGATCAAGGCTAATCATGCAAGTCATCCAAGCATGATTAACTTTAAAAGTTGGCAAGAGCATGAACAAGATCAAAATTGTCATGATCATAGAGGACTAGAAGTATAAACATTAGTAATGAATAGAGTTTGAAATATAGGCATGACTATGACTATAGTCAAATAGTTTAGTCATGATCAAAGTCGTTTAGGAACGATCAAAATTCAAGTTTGTTTGGCACGATTAACTCGATTAATTATTTTAAGCAACATTTTTTTAAGGCACAAGCCCAAAAAGATGTGTGAAATGACACGATTGAAATATAATCAAAACGGTCTAGTCGTAATTAAAAAGTTGTTAAGGATGATTCAAATCAAAATTATTTTAGCACGATCAATCATGTAGGCATGATCATAGAATCATATTCTAGACGAGGTTATGAATCTAGTGGAATAGGAGATCAAATCTAGTAATAGGTTTTAAATGAGGGGGAACCAAACGACGACTCGATGAATATAAGATAAGAAGGGAAGAACTACAAGCTTTATTTATAGTACGATAATAAGAAATAGGGTATCTAATCAGTTTTGGAGTGAGAGTGTAATATTTTGCGGATCATGAAAAACCAAAAGTCATGCCAATAAAAGATATAGCCTCTATGGTATTCGAAAACCGTAAGCACACTAGAAATCATTTATCGAGAATCCATGCCCCACTAATGTATATCTGGCTGCAATAAACTCTTGGTTTCATGACTCTAAATAAGATACGGTGTCGAATATTCTATTAACATTGTCTGATATTGACATACAACTCAAAAGTCAACATAGGCAACTAGGACATAGTTTTAATAACATTCGATAACTTACTCTTACTCGAAATTACTTCAACTTGGGGCTCATGCCATGCCAGTGCGTTGCTAGCTGCAGTAAACCCGCAGTCTCGATAATTCAAATAATAGCGACAGTACGCTGCTGTCTTGCCCTCATAAATCATCAAATTTATTCCAACTATATCCGTAAAATTTTATGGGAGATTCTAGAATTTCAACAAGTCGATCATGTTAGAAATATAAGTATTTGTTCCTGAAGAAATGTATCAATTTGAAAAAAAATGATTGAAAAGTTTAAAGAAGATGACTGGGAATTTAATATAATTTCGTTCTAGTAGTCAAGTCGATAATAAAATTAAATCAAATACATATTGAATCCAACACATTCTAGATTTATTAAAATCAATCCATAATAATAAATATTATTCATAATAATATTTAAGATATGTTTAACAAGATCTAAATTTAATAATTTTGTAAATACTTTGAAATAATACTCCATGTTAAATAATATTTAAAATATATTTTTTTTTGTAAATTTAAATAGTCAAACAATGATAATATTAGACCAAATTATCCTAGAAGTACATCGTATAAAAATAAGCTAGTAATTATTATTATTTTTCAATACAAAAACATCCTTATAATAATTAAAATAAATAAAAATCTCTAACTAGAAATTATTTTAAAAAAATTTAAATAAAAATTCAACAAAAAAGGGGAAAGTGTAAGTATCTATCCTTCAAGTATCAGTTCTGGAAAATAAAACGAGCGAATAGGAAAGATAATGATCGAAGCAAAATAGGTATAACTCTTTTTAATCCCATTTGCACGGATACTCAATGATTAAGGAAAACTTAAACATATGAATAATTAAATCCAAATTATTTAAAAATAATTCCTTATGCCCAAAGAGAATAACTAAGCAGTGTGAATTCTCTGATATGATGGTGATGATTAGAGGGGAAAAATTGCACAATGATCAAGATTGGGAAGAAAATGATTGAAGACAATTAGAAATGTAAACTTTAATTTATATCTTTTTAATAGTCAAGGATTGAGGGGAAATCACACATATATATCTTGAAAACTAACTCAGAGTGACTAAATATATGGGTAATCAAATTAGGTCCAAACTCAATAGATGGAAGTAAAATATTCTCTCAGAAAAAATAATGACTTATGGTCAAATGGAAATTACTAAGTGATATGGGGAATGGTGATAGTATTTAGAGAGGGCAGCAAGGATAATTTGGACAATTATCAAGGTTATTGGTTGAATCATAGAAAGTCCCAGTTTTACCAAGCGAGTAGTCTACTCACCTTAGATCCTACCAGCGTATCAAAACACAATGACATATTCACCTATAAAAATCCTCAAGTATTTATTAGGGTTTATAATTCAATAATTTCTACTGAAATCATATGGCCTATGTAGCAACCTTAACTACCCAACGGTCAAATTGCACAAAGGACTCCTAGTCTTAGTCGCAGGCTTGCAGTAGTACGACTAACATAGGTACTACCACGAGTTCGCACAATTATTGTGAAGACTGGCCTGCATAGGACACCACAAAAACTTGTCATGACTTGCACCTTTTTTATACTCCGGATGTGAGTGTGTGTCCAAGCCGGCTCTAGCGATCGGCGGCCACCGCGACGGCACGGGGAAGGTCGTCGGGGTCTTCGGGATAGGGGGTGTGGCTGGGTGGCATGTTAGTTAAGGGTTTTCGTGTTTGATCCTCCTCTCCTCTCTCAATCACGTTCATATATATGCAACCGAGGGTTTCATTACTTAGGTGCGCTGGGCTTTATGGGGACTTAAGGCTCGGGCTGGTGTTCGACGTAACAAAAGGTTGAACGAACTTTTTAATTTATTGAACGTATAAGGTATCTGTGTACAAAGAAGAAAGTCCTAAACAGGATATTCTAAGTATAGTAAGAAGAGGTTTCTGGGAAAGTGTGACGGTATAGATCGAGCACTGCAGCGGCTCCTTTACTCCGTTGACAATCTAACGATGAATCAACCTTGCTATGGCTCTCTGGCGTCTTTGATGGGACTCTGGGGTCACCGATCAAGAGGCTGTCTGGAAGAGAAGATCCCTTGAAGAGGGTTGGTTGGTTGGTTTTTTGGTTGATCAGAGGATAAGGGTGGTCGACTCTTCGTGGATGGAGATCACTGCTCCTTTGAAGATAGTCAATTGTCGATGTTTTCTCTCTCAATTTTGATCCTTTGGTGGAATAAGAACTCATATTTATAGAGAACCGAGCACATATGCGATGTGCATTAGGGTTCCTAAGATATAAAAGAATCGGCCATCATTATACGGTACGGGCTTCTGCGGCGCTGACACGTAGCGGACATCGAAATTCCCCTCAAACGAGATCTCTGGTGGTTATAAACATAACCGAAGGAGGTGGCACGTGGCGCGTGCCGATTTGCTTGCTCAGATACAGCCGAGTAAATCTTGGGATTTTATCTTAGACTTGGAGTCTAATTGATCCTCGTCTAAGATTTAAATCAATCTGATATGATATTAATCATGATTTAATCCCAATCTTATCTGTAAGAGACGGTTTAAACAAACCAATTGGGATGGATCCATGCTTCCTGTGCCTTTGGTGAGGACTAAGTGCTGTTGCACTTCTGTGGCGACGAGTAGACCGTACTTCTGGAGACGACGGAACCTCTATGCTTTCAGGCAACAAGTGGACTTGGCTTCGAATTATGACGAGACTTTTATGCATATAGAGCAACTTACGAAGCTGTGCTTCGGGCTACCAGAGTCACTATGATGTAGGCGACAAGTAGACTTGTGCTTCAGGTTGGCAAGGTTACTATGCTTTTGGAGCGACAGGTTGACTTGCATTGGTTGCGATGGGAGTTTCCAAGTCTCTTGTAGAGAAGTGACTTAAGCTTCTGATCCGGAGCAGATGACTGCGCCATAGAAATGGAGATGGTGTGAGCATATCACCATTATGTACCTCATACAAACGCAGGTAAGTACCTGCGCCTCTGAACAGTGGAGACGTTAGCTTCGAAGGGAAGGGTATGATACCCTTGTACGTCTGAGATTGGCGCAGGCAGATAGCTGCGCCTCTGGAGTACAGACACTGGCTTCGGGAATAAAAAAAAGGAGAGGAGAGCCCTACCACCATCTTGTTTCTAAGGTTGGCGCAGGCAGGTGGCTGCGCCTCTGGCTTGAAGACTCTGGCTTCTTCAAAGTGCTGAGTTACCGATATACTTCTGAGAGGCTGCACCCACAAGAATATCAGAACATGCTTCGGTGGAGGTCAATCCTCCAGCATGTGTATCGAGAAGAAGGAAAGTTGTGCTTCGATGAAGATTGCGTTCCTTGTAGATCCTTCTAGGCTTCTGTCGAATCAGTACTAGATCTTTTGTAGAAGAACAGAATTAGTTCCTTATGTGTGGTCTTGATGTGTCTGTACTAGACTTTGGAAGACATGACAACGAAGAGACTTCTCTCCATATCTTCTGTTTTGTCTTTTTAGCACTGAGCCTGAGTCTTCTGCATCTTCTGCACTTTGGCGAAGGGATATTTTCAGCTGAGATTTTTTCATGCTTCTACAGCTGGGAGTTGGGCTGCTAGGGGTAAGAAAGGTTTTTGTTTTCTTTCTTTATTTATTTATTTACTTATTATATACCTTTTCCTATATTAACTTTTATATATATATATATATATATATATATATATATATATATATATATATATATATATATTAACATATATTAACATATATTTATATATGTTACTGTGTGTGTATATATAGGTGGAAAAAAAATATAGGTGGATATATATACACCCCATGTAATAAATGCAAGGAATATTTATCGATATATTATAACTAAAATAAAGCTAACCAATAGTTGTAACATACGCTAATTATATTTACCAAAATTTATATATAAAAAGAAATCTGTTGGTATATCTATAAAAACCTAATATTTGTATACTCCGTATACACTTTATATATACACTAGTTTATACATATAGTCTAAATTCCAAAATAGCATTTTAAGTAAATGCTCATCATAATTTTAAAATAAAATAATAATTTAATATAACATAGCACTTATATATTATATATAGTGATTATTTCAGAAAATATTTTCTTAGCCTATTAACATAAAATACGAAACATATACATGTACAATAATGTATACCTACATGGACGTCTCCAGATGCACTACAGGTCTACCTGGGCTTGGGCTTGGGCTTGGTTCGGGTCTAGTCCGGACCATTTTGGTACAACCGAATTTCTTAAAAGTCATAATATTAATAAATATCTAATTAATTATTTATACGGGTCAAGTCGCAACTTTGAATGTTTTCCTAGTTAGAACACCCATATGGCTTGGCCTTCCCTACCATGGCTAAAACACTAGTTAAAGCACATGGCCACTCTCTCCGTGCCATAATTTCTAGTCATTTTGTACTCCAAATCTTAACCATGACTAAAGCATTTTATCGTAATAACTATTTAATTAAATACTTATAAAATTCTAAAATCACATTTTAATTCAAATAAATAATAAAAGATAGTTTCATAATTTCGGGAAGAGGAGTTATATCATAACTTTTAGCAACTTAGATTGATGTATGAATTTAAAGAACTTTATAGTCTTACATTTTATCTGAATCAAGACGTCCTAATTCTCGACGGATAAAGTTGAATCGATCTTCAGTCAGAGGTTTAGTAAAGATGTCTGCTAACTGATGCTCCGTGTCAACGAATTATAAACATATGTCCCCATGTTGTTGATAATCCCTTAAAAATGATGTCTAATTTCTATGTGCTTAGTACGTGAGTGACATATTAGATTCTTGGTGAGATTAATGGTGTAAATATTATCACAAAATATACGGATATTCTTGTAGTGCATATCAAAGTCTTCTAGGATTTGTTTTATCCATAAAATTTGTGTACAACAACATCCTATGACGATGTACTCAGCCTCTGTTGTTGATAAGACGACGGAATTTTGCTTCTTACTAAACCAAAAGACTATAGACTTTCCTAGGAAATGACATGTACCACTAGTACTTTTTTGATCGACCTTGTATCCAGCAAAACCAGCATCCGAATAACCAATAAGATCAAAAGATATGGTTTTGGGATACCATAGACCGGTCGTTAAAGTACCTTTAAGGTATCGGATGATACGCTTAACGGCGCACAGATGTGATTTCTTAGAATTATCTTGATATCTAGCACATAAATATACAGATAACATGATATCTGGGTGACTAGAAGTTAGCAGTTAGGTACAACAAACTATCAATCATACCTCGACACTTACATATATATGTAGGTTTGCCACTTTCGTCCAGGTCAAACTTCGTTGATGTTGCCATCGGAGTTTCGATCAGTTTGGTGTTGTCCATGTCAAACTTCTTGAGTAACTCCTTTGTGTACTTAGCTTGATTAATGAATGTTCCTTGTGATGTTTGCTTGATTTGCAAGCCGAGGAAGAAGTTGAGTTCTTCCATCATACTCATTTCAAATTCTTGCTGCATACACTTAGCAAACTCGTTACATAGCATCTCATTAGTGGATCCAAATATGGTATCATCAACATATATTTGTACTAAAAGAATAGAATTATGCAGAAGTTTTTATAAAAAAATATTGTATCAACTTTTCCTTTTTTAAAAACTATTTTCAAGTAGACACAAACTTAAGCACTTGTACCAAGCACGTAGGGCTTATTTGAGTCCATATAGTACCCTTTTTAGCTTGAATACGTTGTCAAGATGTTTAAAATCTTCAAAACCCAGGGGGTTGCTTAACAAAAACCTCTTCTTTGATAAAAAAAATTTAGAAAAGCACTTTTAACATCCATTTGAAATAATCTAAAATTATAAAAGCTAGCCACAGTAGTCGAGCAACTAGAGCATATGTCTCATCGTAGTCAATACCGTCCTCTTGGTTATAGCCTTGAGCTACGAGACGTGCCTTGTTATGTATGACTGAATCATTCTCATCTACTTTATTTCAGAACACCCATTTGGTGCTAATGATCGGATAATTATTTGCTTTAGGAACGAGTTCTAGACTTGATTACGATCAAATTGGTTGAGTTTCTCTTGCATAGCAGAGATCCAAAATTCATCAGTAAAAGCCTCTCCTACATTCTTAGGTTCTATCTTAGAGATGAAAGCAATATTAGTAATAATATCTTTATTAGAAAAGCGAGTACTTACACCTTTGGATACATCACCTATTACCAATTCTTTTAGATGCTCTGAAGAGAATCTCAGGCTCTTAGGCAGATTGTCCAGATGACTTTATTTGCATGCATCTTTAGGTTTGTCATTTGCTTGAATTACATCATTATTGTCACTTTTGTGTGGTAGTTACTGGTTGAGCTCATCGAATATGATGTTGATTGACTCTTCAATGGTCAGATTGCTGGTTGAAAACCTGATAGCCTTTGCTTTTGGTGGCATAACCTAGAAAATACCTTCATCAGCCTTGAGTCAATTTTTTCTAGATTATCTTTAGTATTAAGAATAAAGCACTTGCAGCCAAAAACTTTAAAATAACTTATATTGGGAATTCTATCAAATCAAATCTCATAGAATGTCTTCTTCGATATAGGGAGCACTCTATTTAAAACCTGGCATATTGTATTTATAACTTCAGCCCAAAAATATTTTGAAAGATTGTATTGATTTAACATGACACTTACCATATCGCCAAGAGTTTTGTTTTTTCGTTTCACAACACCATTTTGTTGAGAAGTACTAGGACATGAAAGTTCATGGAAAAAGCCATTCTCTTTCTAAAATTTTTGAAATCACTAGTTTCGAATTCACCTCCATGATCACTTTAGATTTGAGTAATCATGAAGCCCCTTCATTTTGTATCTTTTTACAAAAAGCGACAAACTCAGAAAAAGCTTCATTTTTATTTACAAGAAGGAAAATCCATGTGTATCTAGAAAAAATTATCCACAATGACATATGCATAAAGCTTACCACCAAGATCGGCGACTCTGCTAGGTCCAAATAAGTACATATGCAGAAGTTGAAGGGGTCTAAAAGTAGACTTAAAGGAGGATTTAGTAGCGTAGTTATTTTTACAGTCAGAACATACCTTATCATTCTTGAAGGAAATATCTGGAAGTCCTCTTACCATTTACTTTGTGGATAGTCTAGAGATGGTGTCCATATTTGCATGTCCTAGTCGCATGTGCCATAGCCAGCTGTTATTCTTGTTGGCATATAGGTATCTTTATGTATGGTTAATATCTTTTGACAAATAGAAAATTTAGATATTGTCTTCTCTTATACCTTCAAATATGGATATTATTGGTAGTCCTTTCATATATATAGAATTTCTCTTTTACGAAGTTAATGCCATAACCGTGATCAGCAAGATGACTTATGCTGAGTAAATTATGTTTTAATTTTGTAGCTAGACAAACGTCCTTAATGACAGGATAGGGAGAAATACCTACATTACCATTACCAATGATATAGACCTTAAGGTTGTTACAGAAGGAAACATATCCTTCCTTCTTCATCGATAGCATTGTAAATAAGTTGGTGTCACCGGTCATATGTCGTGAGCAGCTACTATCATGAATCCACTTGCTCCTAGCATGAGAAGGAGGTTCCACCTACAAAACAAGTTGTAGATGTAACCTTTGGTACCCATTTTCTCGTGGGTCATATTGTATTATTTTTTGGTACCCATGCATAAATATTTGTATCTAGCAACTTTTTAGTTCTACAGAATCTAAAAATATGTCATTTTTTTCGCACTAGTGACATATGGCAAGGTTGTTGGTGCTAGGTACAGGATGATAGGTCTGCTTATGTGACATCCTGTTCTGTGATTTACGAGGATATCTATAGTAGAATGCGTGATTGTGTGGCACGGTGTGTTGTAATTTGCATGCATATTGATGAGATTTGGATTGGTGTGTTTTGTATGCATGATGATGAGATCTATTATCCTTTCTTGGATAAGTTTTATTGTGCGTGCTCACTTGCTTGGCTGTGTGTCTCATATTAGGTTGGATAATAGGTTGTTCAATCATTTTACCCAATCTAGTCTCTAATCTTTTAGATGTAGAACATATTTCATCATACTTAGTAGGTAAAGCATCTATATTCTAAGAGTAGTTATACGATACTTCTTCTTTTCGGATTCGAGTTCCTCCTTGAGTTTAGAATTCTCTTGTCAGTATAATCAAGAGCCTCACGAAGACTAAGCTTAAGTTTAGATATCTCGTCTAGATTATTACAAGAAGACATATCCTTAACTTCTCCTAGTAGAGTAGTAAGTTTTTCAATCACAGTCTTATAAGATTGAATATCTTTCTTGGCATACTTGACCTACTATTTAGCTTTTTATATTCCTCTAGTAGATCACTAAAGGCATCACCTAATTCATCAAAAGTGAAATCATCGTAGTTGGTTTTATTTGATACATGATCAGTTAGAGCCATGAAGCAGATGTTTGCTGAGTCTCGAGTGTTTTCTTCTTCTTCTTCTTCATACCTTCTTGCTTCGCTCTCATGCCAGATGCTTGTGTTAGCATATTTTCTTGATGAAGTTCTTCTGGATGGACGATCACTTCGGCTTCCTTTCTTTATCATCGGGCATTCCCTCTTTATGCGTCCATGCTTCTTGCAGTATAGTACATTGGCTCTTCATCACTGTTGTCGTTTGACTCCTTATTCTTTGATCTCTCAATTTTTAGAATTTTTTGATGTTTCTGGTCAT
Organism: Iris pallida; assembly: GCA_029216955.1. NCBI lineage: Eukaryota > Viridiplantae > Streptophyta > Magnoliopsida > Asparagales > Iridaceae > Iris > Iris pallida. Next base: position 23,038,848 of record JANAVB010011199.1, on the reverse strand, counting down.
CAAGGCAACATCATCGTCTTGAGAGTCATCGCGTCAGAGTCATAGTTGGAGGCTTTCTTATGCTAATGTTCCTTGAGTGCAATTGTCTTTTCCTTTAGTACGGGCTCTTCAAATTTCTTGAGATCTAGCTCGTAAGTCATCAGCTTTCCCATGAGTGTCTCGAGGGTCACTTTGTCAGACCATTCCCTTCGACGATTGTTGTGGCCTTTGGATTCTAGTTCTTGGTGAATCCTCTGAGTACCTTTTGAATTTTCTTATGGTTGTTGTATTCCTTTCCAAGAGAATAGAGGGTTGATGATGTCTAGGAACCGTGTGAACATCTAAGTCACCATTTCATTCTTCTTTATCTTGAATGCTTCATATTCTTGTGTTAGACGACTGATCTTTGATTCTTTTACTTGCATGGTTCCTTCATGAGTGACCTCAAGAAGCTTCCATACTTCATATGAAGTGGTACTAGTAGAGACCCTGTTGAATTAAGTTTTGTCTAAAGCAAAAAATGATGCATTTGTAGCTTTAGCATCAAGACTGGCGTGTTTCTTTTCTGTGTTTGTATTTATCATAAGGCTTCTCAGTAAGGTTATCATATATGACTATTAGAGGTGTCTTGTGATATCCATCTATTACTACAGACCATATATCAAAATCAAGAGACTTCAAGTAGAAGCTCATACGTGTCTTCCAGTATGTGTAGTTGGTGTCGTCAAATTGGGGTGGCCTATTTGTCGACTGTCCTTCATCATTGTTGGTGTGGATAGATCCAATAGTTACCATAACTCTTAGGGATGTTAATACGGTAATAAGATATCAAGTTCTGATACTAATTAAGGGACAGATAGGCAACTCTAGAGGGGAGATGAATAGAGTACAGCAGAAATATCTATCCAATTAAAAATATTTTAAGTGAAAGCAGTGACCAACTGTATAAAAATATATGCAAATGAAATATAAGTATTAAAAGCAGCATAGTTTAGAGAGCAAACGCAGACACCAAGAATTTTATCCTGGTTTTCCTCTGAGAGGACTAGTTCAGGCCCAAGAACTCTTGCTCGGAGTTGAATCCACTATAGTCACAATAGTAAAACGCAAGTTTTGAATCTGAAATGCTCGCAGCTTCTTACCCCTTGTGCTTTTATCCGAAGCGCACAACGACTTCACAACACGAGCTTCAATCCGAAGAACTCATGACTTCAGTAACAGATATAAGCTTTTATAAACCAAGCTTGTACAACTCTTTACAGACTTCTAACCGAGATCGCACTTGGAACTAGAAGGCTGAGGGAGTTGATCTTGGATATGGGAAGGCTAAAACTCATATATTACTCTATAGGATAATAAAGATGAGAAGAGATGAGTGAGTAAGAATATAAAAAATGTCTATTTATAGGCTTTTTGTGGACAGACTTCGAACAGAATTCGGGCGTATACTCATTTTTTTGAACATTAATGGAAACCACAATATCTGGAATTTCATAAATGTATGGATTTTCCTAGATTGCTAAGACCGAGTTCGGTCCGAGTTTGGCCAGAGTTCGGTCCGAGTTTGGCTACCAAGTATGGTATAGTTATTGGCATATTTTGGAATGGTTTTGGTTTGAATGGGTTGGGCTTTTTGTAGATGGGCTTGTAGGCTGTTTGAGTGGACAGGTTGGATTTGTATTTGAGTGGACTTCAGGTACCAAGTGCGACTCGATGTACATAAGTCCTAGACTCAAGAAATATAAAATTAAATATTTAAGCAAGTACAACTTTCAAGCACCGCAGCATAATTGAATCTTCATGTGAGTCATATTGCGACATATCGATACAAGGTTTAGTTATCTATCAAAATCAAGTTGACTAAGACCGAATAGGCCAACAGAATGGCTTGAGTTGTAAGTGGTATATACCTCTACCCTCTTAATGATGAGATGTGCTTTGACCCTATTTATAGTGTTAGTAATGCATTCATTGGTATGGAATGGGGTAGTGCCAAGTTTTAGCTGGGATTATGATTTGATGTATGATGGCTTTACGTGTCCCTTGATAATTGAGTTCAGATGATCCTTGTGAGACTCCGATTGTTAACGTTATGTTGGATAATGAGAAATTGAGAAGTACATAATAGATGCCTTGGTCGAAAATAACGATATGAATTATATATTCACACGGTGACTTGAATCGGTTGGGTAAAAATTTTAGGTTCAGTATCGATGATGGGATGTTGTTATCAAAAATATTATTAGGAGAATAAATGTAGACCAAATATGAATGATGATGATATTGATCTGATAGAAATTGTATATTTGGCATCAAATATTTGGTTGCGATATTGAAAGCTATATGGGATGTGCGGATGATGCAACAGATGTCGAGAGTTGTGTCATTGACCCAAGAGTGGCATATTGATTATTACATGCCTATTCAAATGTAGTATCAGTAAAGTGGAAATGGTACTTGATGAGAAAGATAGCCTTTGCATATGTGCATGTATGCTTGGAGGATTCAGATGTGTCACGGAGTTACAGGTATTGACCCTTAGATATTTTTAGGTATAGAGAATGATTTATCAACATATGGATTCATCGGATTGAAATGCACTACCAGAATAAGTCATATTAGCGACGTAATTATGAAACGTCGTAATACGTCACTATTAGCGACTATCAGCGACGTATTGTGACTACATTTTGTATTAAAAAACATACGTCGCGGATAAGTCAGTGAACGTCGCTAACATGATTAATAATAGCGACGTTTACCGACGTATCATAATGACGTCGCTAATATGACTAATAATAACGACGTTTACCGACGTATAATAGTGACGTCGGTAAATTGAAAATATAGGGCATTTGAGTTTTCATTCCTCCCCCCCCATTATTTCGATCGATTCCCACCGAAACCCCTTCCCCCCAGCCCTCGGCGACCCCCTCCTCCCTCGACGACCCTCCCCCCTCGGCCCCCGACCCTCCGCGACCCCGTTCGGCGACCCTGCTCCCTCCGGCGACCCTGCTCCCCCTCGTCGACCCCGCTCACCCTCGACGACCCGCTCCCCTCCGTCTCCAGCTTCCCTTCGTCTCCAGCTCCCCACCGACGACCCCCTGTCCCCTCGACGACCCGCTCCTCCAGCCCCGACTAGGTAAACCCTAACCCTCTTTCGGACACGACACTTTGACACAGGACACAACACTTTGACACACACAAGTTATTCTCGTCATTGTTGGCCCTAATTTATATATACTTATTTTCAGTAAAGTAAATTTTCTAATTCTAAAACAGCACGTGGATTATTGTAAGAAGAACCTACAAATTTGGGGAATGCATGAATTATTATGATGTCTTGCTTTATTAGTTTTGAATGATCGAATTTGGAAGATGTGAGCTGACAGCAGGATGATGGTCCATATTAAGCTTAAGCGTGTAGTGCAAGTCTCATTGCTAGACATGTGACACCTATGTGCTCAAATTTTGGATTCGTGTTAGATTGTATCTCGTTTTCGGTTGAACGTTCAAACTGAGGTAACAATAGAGTTGATAATTTAGTTTTACATCGTCTACGAGGTAGGATCATGTGGTGTTGATAATTAAAATTGGTTCAGATCTTACATGAGAATTCTCTTTTAAGGTATATTCGTCCAATTCAACGAATCAATATCGCACCTTTATGGACCAACTCTGTTTCGGGTCACATTGCGTTCCCAACAATTCGATCGCTATTATTTAGAGCTTTGCTATGCCTACAACCAAATGCTTATAATTTTTTTACAACCGTCACATGTCCGTCACGTTTCGAACTTTAATTGAAGGATAGGGAAATGGTAGGTTGGATGGAGCCCATATAGCAGAAGGGAAGGGGGAGGTGGGACCCGATGGGACTCATCTATAACTGAATAACAATTCGGTTTGCTCGGTTGGACTATTTCTATTGTATAATAGATAGGATCCAAAGTTGAAATCGTGATTAAATGATATTAAAAATTACAAAATTTTATACACAAATTGATTGTATTTGCGTCCAAAGTTACTAGTTGTTAAATTACCAATGTTGGTTTCAAAACAGAGGAGTTGTTTTCAAAATATACACATTTTATTTACAACATATGCATAGAATTGAGGGTATTTAATAATTGCACAAGTCTTATTCGATTTTCAGTTTTGGACCAATACTTCACTAGTATTTGTTAAATAGTATATCTCAATGCATAGGACCTAGACCCCTAGTTACTATAACCATTATAAATTATTCCTATCATAACAGATTCATACTAAGAAGAGAGACATTAGAAAAGTAGAAGATTGCACGATCCGGTGCCTGTCAAATAAAATCAAGCTAGTCAAAATGTTATAATACTTTGCCTTTTTTATTATTTTTCTAAAATTTGGTAGAATTCTGAAAGCCTTAAAAGGCTTGCAGAAGTAAACTTTCTTCGAAGAGAAGGGCTGACATTGAACACGTTACGACATTCATTTAATACTCATGTGTCTTTGCATCCATTTGGACAATATAATCTAATAGGTGTATCTATCTTTGCAGAATTATCTTCAAATAGATATGAATTACTACTTACAGAATCGTTCATGGATGTACAACCGTCATCTTGATGACATGTGAGGTGTGCGGGATGAATTCATAGAGGATGTACAGCAGTTCCTGCAGTTTGCCAAGGCCTTCCCTCAGTACATGGACGGTACCAAAATTAAGTGTCCGTGTGTGAGATGTCGCAACTTAAATATCATCCCAAAGTAGAAGTCACATATCATTTATACTCGAAGGGTTTCACGCCAAATTACTATCAGTGGAGCGCGCACGGAGAACTTGTGTCTTTAACATCGGAGTATGAGCCTTATGTGGTGTCCACAACCACGCTGCTTACGACGATGGGTTGGTGAACATGGTTTTTTATGCGGCGGTGCCTAGTTTCGATCTGGACAATCCTGATGCACCTGAGGAGGCACCGAACGTCGATGCTGCAAAGTTCATGGAGTTCCTAGAGAATACAAGGACTCTACTATATCCTGATTGTGAGGATCATTCACCGTTGGAGGTGGTTACAAGATTGTTGAGCATCAAGTCCGATTTTAATATGTCGCAAGATTGCTACAACCGACTTATAGAGTTGATTATAGAAATATTGTCTGGGGGTGCTAAGTTGCCTAAAGACTTTTATCGGTCTAATAGGATGGTGAGATCACTCTGGATGGAATACGAGAAAATCGATGCATGTCACAACGGGTGCATGTTGTACTACAAAGACGACAAGGATGAAGATGCCTGTAGATTTTGTGGTGTTGATCGCTACAAGGGCAGTGGTAGAGGAAAGTCTATCGGTGCAACGAAGCCTACCGATTCAATGCACTACTTGTCGTTGACACCGCGGTTGCAGCGGTTGTTTATGGTGAAGGAAACTACAGAAAACATGAGTTGGCATAAGCGGGAACAGACCGAAGGAGTGTTGGATTACCCATCTGATGGAGAAGCATAGATGCACTTTGATCGAGAGTATCCAGATTTTGCTTCTGATTCGCGTAATATCAGATTGGGTCTCTGCTCCGGTGGCTTTATCCCATTCGGACTTTCGGGATCCCAGTATTAGTGTTGGCCTGTGATCGCCACTCAGTACAATCTACCGCCTTGGATGTGCATGAAGACTCCATATATGTTCCTCATCGTTATTATCCCAGGTCCGAACAATCCGAAAAGGAACAATGATGTGTATTTACAACCATTGATTGATGAGTTGAATCAACTGTGGGAAGTAGGTTCCAACAAGTCACGACCCGCACCCAGTGTAGGGGCACGAGAAGTGGGTACGTCCAGCCTACGCCGCAGTGTCGGCGGTAGAACGCTATCCTAGGTTACTATCCAATCAACAACTCACGCAATTATATAATGTACTTGTCAAATCTCAACTCCGAACGGAGGACAAGTATAGATATAATGAAATCTCAATCACAGTCTAAGCACGATAAGATAACACAGAAGTTTATAACTAAAGACTAAACAACAACAATTATAAACTACTAAATAATAATATCTCAAAAGAACTCAAATACAAACTCGTATCTCAAGTTATTACAATTCAAGTTCTAAAACATGAAAACTAAACCAAGTCTACTAGCTAGTCTCCTGATCACTCCTGAGTGTCGGGGCCAAAGGTAGCTAAGCCATCTCCTACTCCAAGGCAAGTAGGGCAAATGTCCTCAGGACAATCATCTGTAATATTTTCAGCAGGTCCAGTCAGGACAGGAACGAGTACAAAATCTCAAACAACAGTTCTAGTTATACAATATTGAAAATGTAGCAGTAGATAGAGAGAATATACTAGGTAAAGTAGAGCGCACATGCATCCTGACAGGGTATATCAAAACTGTAATGAGATAAGGCAAGAGAACAGTGTATAACATGTACGAAAAATCTGGAACTGTTATCTATGTGAGTTTAGCACTAGTTTCAACATGTGATCGGCTTAGAACTTGATACAATATTTGGCCTGGCTAATCATACGTGAGTGTATGATTAACACTATACAGTGAGGATACAATGGTGATACAATAGTGATATAGTGATGATACAATGGTGATACAATGCGGGTACTATGGGGTATTGATCACATATCTACTCTAACACCCCCATCCCTGACTAATATAGTAGATCCAACCATGACACGTCATGACACGTGATTCTCTGAGAAGGTAGCTAGCCTTCGCAGGAATCCTGTCTATACAATGCACAAGAAACTAGGAAAGACTTTTGTTCATGATATACCAAAAAATACAAGGAATAACATCTCATGACGGGATCCAGACAATACCAATCCGAGTGAACAATGTGTCAAGAGAACAAGGATATCTACACTAAATACAAGAAATATAGACGATATCATAAAATAGAAATATTATCAGAGAATGTACTGGTCTGTCACCCTGTATGACTGATATGAATAGATGTCCGAACTGGTATCACAGAGTCCTATTTAGAGTAAAACAAGTTATTTAAGTACTCAAATTGAAATAATAGAAATCTGCAAATGTAAACTACATGATTCTAAGCCAACTAGGTCAAAGTCAACTCTTGGTCAACTGTCTAGGTCAAACTAGGTCAATTTGTCACATCTAGACTCAAACTCTATAATAAAGCTATTCTCATAAATTAACCATAATCCTACATTTAACTAATCCTATAATCTAACTCATATATCAAGTACCACATATCTATATACAATAATGACTCAAACCCTAGTCCTTTCTATCTATAAACTACCACAACCCACACTCAACTACCATGCTATATATATATATATATATATATATATATATATATATATATATATATATATATATATATATATTATATATATATATATATATATATATATATATATATATATATATATCATGCATACACATATAATATCCTAATCTAATATACACCACACATCATATATAGGATACTATATCACTTATCCTTAGCCCTCAACTTCAAATACCCATATAAGGTAATGGCATCATATGTGAACCCAACATATATGTATACATGCACTAGCCAATCACTCAAAACACCTTAACTGACACCCAGCCTAAACCACTTACTGCTGCCACACTCAACCAAGGCCTCATCATGTTACCCCACCCTTTCCTTTCCACACTGTCCTAAATTCTGATATCTAAGATTTTTGGGCTAAGTGAACTATTAGCTAGGTCAAGGTAGCATCATAGCCACAACCCCAAAATAGGTCAAGCTATCTAGAGGCATACTCACAATCTAAACTCCAAACCTCAAATCCCTATAGTATACTAAGGATACCAATTCCAACCCTATGTTACTTCTATACATATCACATGAGCCTATTACCCTTATAGTATTATACATGCCTACATGCAATATGGTCACAGAAAACCCCTGCTCTCCTATCTTACTCCCATAAATGGGCTAAACCATAGGTGAACCATCTATTATGCAGTGCAAGAAGACAATATCTGAACTATAGAAAAAAAGGGAAATGAACTAAAGTGGAGTGATTGGTCATTTAATCTAGGCGATCAAATAGATGTATACATCTAAGCTTACATAAACTGAACCTCTACACAACTGATACCAACAACAGATTTATAGACACACACTCACTAGACTACTGGACTCACTTTCACTACATTTCACAGATTCACTCCCCTTCATGACATTCCTTTTTATTCCTATTTTTCTATCACTCACACACTCACAAACTGAACCCTTGCTCGATCCTTCCTTAACTACTGACACTGCCTAACCTGAACATGGTCTCTTTTCTTCCCTTCCTCACTAACTCTTAACTATAGCTATCTAACACAATATATATACACTGACCACAACCCTCAAATTCCCTCTATCATATAGAATCATGAAATCAATGAACCAGTAAATTAAACCCAATATCAGTGATGTGTGTGTGTATGTGACATTGTGTGTACAGTCACAGGTTCTGTGAGTTCAAATCAGTGTGTGTAATAGGTTTCAGGAGCTGTGTATGTGTATAAACAGTAAAGAGTGTGTGTGGCATGTTTTCAAGTTTCAACAATTTTTCAGTGTGTGTGTTTTTAGAACTAACTTGTGTGTGTTTCTCAGTATTTTGGCAAGGTAGATAGGTTAGTGAATCAATCAGTTATGTGTGTGTATAACTAATCATGAAGGGTGTGTATTGATCTCAGGTTTACAAGTAAATGACAGTTTGGTTACTATGTGTAATAGGAACAGTGGGTGCAAGAGTGTCAATTGGTGTCCAGAGGTGTCCAAGTGGTGTGAGTGAGTGTCAATGATAGGGAAGGCAATGGGGAAAACTTAGATTTAATTGACAGTTTGTGTCTAATAGGTTTGGCTAACAGTGAAGAGTGTCACAAGTTCTCAGTTTGTACTCATGTGCTCGAACTCCATATGCAAACCCAACCTCACAACTCATCCCCAGGCATGTAATTATGTTACATATTAACAAATGAACATTAATTACATTAATTAACCATTTAATTAATTAAACTCCGTAAGAAACAGTATAGAACAGAACATGTATCAGAGAATTATACGGAAACCTAAATTGACATAGGAAAACCCAATAAACTATCAAATTGATTGTGCCAACACATAGTACACATGTGTACGTGTCCTAGGGGTGCATTCGTGTCCAGAAAACTGGACACGAAAGTGTCCAAAATTGAACTGCACAAAGAATCAGTAATATGCATCCCAGTGCTCGTGCAGCGAGGACACGGCCTCGTGTACGCGACATAGGGCACAACACGACTCTTGTTCGTGCCCACGTGTTTGCCCCACATAGGTCTACCCTCATGTCACCCTGCACTGCGTCCCCGTGTCCCCGTGTCGTATCAAAACATGCGTATCAGTACACGTCTGTGCGCGTGTGTGCGTGTGTGCAATATCAGTACGGGTGGGATTTCACCCAATCCGCTCGACAAAATCATCTCAAATTTTACGTGCATGGTGTCAGTCATTGCCCGCAGGTGTCCACCAATTTTGGTGTCCAACCGAATCGTGTCGTGTCAGATATGGACGTGTGGCAGCAGGACACTGCACGGGGCCTATGTGCGGTGTCGTGCGTGAGGTGCGTGTCCGATTTGGACACAAAAAATCCACAGAATTATGCTCAGTCACATATATAATTAATCCCCATATATAGGGCTACACAACCATGTAATTTGTTTTACAAAATACTAAAAATCTACTTCTATGTGGCATTTCATCGAACACCCAATTAAATACACCGATACATGTCCGATACGGACACGAAATGGACACGATTTCCTACCAGACTTGGGCTATACCTAGGGGAACCCTAAATGAATGTATCTATGTAAAGAAATCAGGAATTTACTAGGGTTTGTAGGGTTTTACCTATTGAGTGTTCAAACTCAATGTAAAGGGCCTCGATTTGACGTCTTCCTCGATTTGCTACGGTTCAAACGTCCTCAAACCTTGCTAGCAAGCACCCACAAGTCTCCTTTAGTGTTGGGGATGATGATGCAATTGATTTGACTCAATTTGGGCTCAATTTGGATTAATTAGGAGAAGATTAAGGAAGAACAAAGTAGGGTTCTTCTAGATTTTCAAAAAAGAGGCAAGGCTTCTTAGTGTGACACTTATAGGAGGGGGGCTTGTATGGCTGTTGAAAGATTAGGGTTAGGGTTTTAGATGAGTGGTTGAGGTTCCTCCACCCAATTTCAAGCCTTCCTATTGGTTCAAGGCTTCTTTTTAAAAATATCTCAAAAAGGAAAATATATTACCATAATAATATCTAGATATTACTAACCTTGAAACTTAGTAGGAATGTTCTAACCTTGATTCTACCCTCAAGACTAATCTAGGTTAGGTTAACTTCTAGGTTAAGGCTTAACTAGAAGATTAGCACAATATTTAATTAATCAAAATTACAATTTCATAAAATTGTCAAAATGACCAAAATACTTCTAGGCTAAAAAGTTGTAATTAGTCATCCTAATCACATAACTAGGCTCCCTTGGTCATGGTTATTCTCTAGGCTTAGCAATTCTAGGGCTACACTAGTTAACCATCAAAATTGCAATTCAATATTTTAAATAGTTTTAAATTAATTAAAAATCACCAAAAATCATAATATAATTTAAATATTATTATTAAATTATTATAATCACAAAATTTCAAAATTACCCTCATTTGGAAAACTGGGTGTTACACAACACGTACGATGTTTCTAGAAAACAAAATTTTCAGGTCCGGGCAGCACTTATGTGGACCATCAACGACTTTACGGCCTATGAAATATTATCTAGATGGAGCACGCATGGTCGTATTTTATGTCCGTGTTGCATGGACCGCACTAAGGCTTTCCGTTTGAAATACGGAGAAAAACCGTACTTCTTTGATTGTCATCGACAATTCCTGCCGAAGGATCATCCGTACCGGAGGAACATGAATGCTTTTCGTGCTGGCGTTGTGGAGAAGGCTAATCCACCGCCAAGGTAGCCCGGATACACGATATGGAAAGAGGTAAAAGATTTACCAAGAGCTATTGAAGAGCCTGCTAAGGGCTACAAGTGTGACGAATTTGGTCGCACTCATAACTGGACGAAGAGGAGTATATTCTGGGATCTGCCATATTGGAGCACCAATCTGATTAGACATAATCTTGATGTCATGCATATCGAGAAGAATGTGTTTGACAACATAATTAATACTGTAATGGACGTAAAAGGAAAGACGAAAGACAATCCAAAGGCTAGATTGGACTTGGAAGAAATATGTAGACGTCCTGCATTACATTTGATAGAGGAGGGGAATGGGAAGTTGAAACAGCCTAAGGCAATTTTCTCACTGGAGAAGGAGGATAAAGTGAGACTTTGTAGGTGGATTCAAGGTCTGAAATTTCCAGACGGGTATGTTTCAAACTTGAGAAGATGCGTCGACCTCAAGGAGAACAAACTGACAGGTATGAAGAGCTATGATTGTCACGTATTCATGAAGAGGTTAATTCTGATTGTATTTCGGGAATTATTATTCCAGGTTGTTTGGGATCCATTGATCGAGCTTAGCATATTCTTCAGAGATCTTTGTTCTACTAAGTTGCTCGTCGATCGTCTAGAAAAGCAGGAGAACGATATTGCGGTAATACTGTGCAAGCTCGAGAAGGTATTTCCTCCTGGATTCTTCGACTCCATGGAGCATTTGCCAATTCATCTTTCCTACGGGGCACGTATTAGTGGGCACGTCGGTTATCGATGGATGTACTCGTTTGAGCGGCATTTGAACCACCTAAAGAGGAAGGTAAAAAATAAGGCTCGGGTCGAGGGTTCTATTTGTGAATCCTATATTCTCGAGGAGATTACAAACTTCTGCTCGACGTATTTCAAACCTTATGTTGCTACGAATAGTACGAGGGCTCCGAGAAACGACGACGGATATCAAGAATCTAATGATGGAATACTGAAAGTATTCAATGCGTCCGGAAAGCCTTCGGGAAAAATAAAGAAGAGATATTTGAATGACGAAGAGCTAAGGGCTGCTCAGTTGTATATATTACTCAATTGCGACGAGGATGAAGTGGAAAAGCTAGAGGGGTAAGTAATTAATGATGAGTTTACGTTATCTCAATGTAATAGTATAAGCTAATATTATTGTACTAATCGGCGGTTGCTTCGTTATTTCTCAGCACATATAATGATGAGTTGAGGTCGGTTAGACCCTACCTAACAGACGAAGCATTAGAACAAAAAATGAGACGTCATTTTTCTTCTTAGTTGAGCGAATATGTAAGCAGCTCAGTAATTACTGGTCTCTTATTATGCAACTGTGCAATAAATAACTTACTATCTCTTCTTCGGTATTCAGGTCGATCATCTAATTTCACCCGAGATTGAATTAATTAGAACTCTTGCCAAGGGATCCATTATTGCCATTAAAATATGGCCAAGTTACTGTGTGAATGGCTTTAGGTTCAAGTCAACAAATGCTCCGATCAGAGACAGCTTCACGGATCTTGATTCCACGAAAAACAGTTGTTTGTGTGTCAAATCTTAAAACTACAAAGACGTCGATCCAGAAAATGATTTTTTTGGCATCTTGCGAGAGATTGTGGAGTTGACATATAATTATGGCAGAGAACCTACAAAGATCGTGTTGTTCAAGTGTGAATTGTTCTATCCGATTGAAAATCAAGGTTAAAAAATTGACAAGCATGGTCTTGTGGATATAAACTACAAGCGTAGATATCAAGGCTACGAACCATTTGTCCTATCAACTCAGGCTCAGCTCGTGTACTTCACAGCTTATCCGAGACGGGGAGCAACAAAGTCTGACTGGTGGGCAGTATGCAAGACTAAAGCTAGAGATACTTTTGATGTTGACAAAAAAGCTTATCAGGAGGACGAGATACCTCTTGTAACCAATATTATTGATGTGGACTCCACGGTAGTTACGCATTACACGACTAATGTAGAAGATGTAGAATTATTCGAAGAGGAAGGCGAAGCCGACGAAGGCGAAAATGAAAGTGAAGATGAGGAGGAAGATGAAGATGAGGTCGAGGAAGACGAACAAGATGAATATTCTGAAGATGATTGAGAGAGATGTACTTTCATTTTCTTATTATGTAGATTTGGTTATTATCTAGTCTTGGTTATTATCTGAACTTAGATGTTTCTTATAGAATATATTATCTGGACTTAGATGTTTCTTGTAGAATGTACTATCTGAATTTAGATATTTCTTGTAGAATATACTATCTGGACTTAGATGTTTCTTGTAAAATGTATCATCATATGTTCTCTTGGTTATTATCTTGTCTTTGTTGTACTTTTATATTTCTAGTCTTTATTATTTATTATATCATCATATGTTGTTATCAGGTATGACAGGTCGTCGCGGATCGTTCTGCATGTCCCGACGTAGGGGAGGACGGGGTTCTCCTTCGGTACCTCCTACTGGTACTGGTAGAGGACGGGGTTCTCCTTCGGTACCTTCTATTGGTACCGGCTCTGGATCCTCATCGCCGAGTACTCCTATGTATCGGATAGTACCTTCGCCTGCCACGATGCTACGTGGTATCTCTCCTGGGACGAGTAGTTCCAGGCCTGAGACTGCTCCTGAGTCTAACGTTCCTCCTGTTGATACGACGATCGAGACAGATGAGCAGATGGAGGAGGCTGAGACGACGGTCGACCAGTATCAGGAAGATGATGCGTACGCACCTCCGGAGGAGACGAGAACGGAGATCTGGGCTGACGGTACAAAGTAAGTGTTTTGGTTTATCATTTTTTTCTGTGTTTATCATAAATTAACTTTTCTCATGAATATAATATGTCCCCCGTCGGTACAGAGATGCCTAGGCCACTTATTGAGGAATAATTATGGTGGTCCTTGGATAAACTACTCTGATGCTCCGGACGATAGGAAGGCCTACTGGTTTGCGTGCTTCAAGGTTAAAATATATTTGCTTTTAACATGAATCATATAATTTATGCATATTATATATAACTGATAAATATTTGGTTTGCACTCTTCTAGGATATGTTTTCTATCCACCGCACCAGGCCGAGATGATCGAGGGAATGTTTCCTGTCGTTGTTGCTAAGCTGATCTACGACGCTATTAATGATCAAAAGACTCGTGATCGTGCCGAAAAGTCGATCCAAGGTTGGATCACCCCTGATCAGTAGACTGCGATGAAGGCTCGATTCGATGAGCCAAGGTACAAGGAAAAGTCTGAGAAGGCCAAGGCGGCTAGAAAGCAGGGATCAAAGTGGTGCGGTAGGTCGATTCCGATGACGGAACATTTCCATCGTTTGGTATGTCTTTTTATTTCAGAAATATTATTTTAATGCAAGTCCGATAAATAAGTAAGGTAATATATTTAATTACAGGTAACGAGGGGTGGTGACGCCAATATGGTAATCGTCTTCCTGGCAACACATCGGAAGCGCGGAAAGCTTATTGACGAGTGGGCTGAGCAGGCCTATGTAAGTATTATAATTCTATTTATTAATTTTAATACTTTGTGTTAGTTTTGATATAACTTAGTAAATATGCATGCAAATAAATATTCATGTAGTTAGTAATAATAAGTATATTAGACATTAGAAGTTATAGAGTATCCATGCTTTCTAGGCCGAGTTTCAACGGCTTAAGGAGCGGGCGGCTGCTAGTGCACCTGCTGCGGGAGAGGCCGGTACTTCCTCGCAGCCCGCTCCAGCTCCATCGGAGGACGAGCTGTGGGTGACCGCCGCTGGTGGTCTCCACAGGGGTACATACTACGGTACGGGATCCTATGGCGCCCTAGTTGCGACACAGTCCTCTAGGGCCTCCCCTTCTAGTGTGCATGGCCCACAGCCCTCCCAGGAGTCTGCCCGAGTCCAGCAGATGGTGGAGTCTGTCCGTGACGAGCTACTACGACGGATCCAGAAGCAGCACCATACGGACGATGCTGCACTCCTAGCACGATTGGATATGCTCGACCGCAACATTATGGATATCAGAGATATGACTGAGAGGACAGAGCGGGGCGTCACTGATCTTAGAGCGTCGACAGAGCGTAGTGTGACGAATCTGCAGGCATCACAGCTATCCATGGACGAGAGGCTGACGTTGATGCAGGATTCGATGGTTGATAGCAGTACGAGGCTGTTATCTACCATAGATTTATACCACCAGCGACTAGCAGCGTTGGAGCTTTATTGTCCTCCGGGTGCGCTTTCATCGTCGTCGACTCCGCCGGCGTCACTACCTTCTTTATGGACACCGACTCCACCGACGTCACTACCTTCTTCATCGGTGACGATTTCACGGGAGGAGTACGAGATATTTCTATCCATGAGGCACGGCGGTGCCCCTCCTCCTCCAGATCCGCAGTAGTTCGAGTTAGGACTGTTTGATGAAATGATATTTTAGTGTTTTACACTTTGAGTATTGTTTGTGTTGGTTGTACACTTTGGATATTGGTTGTAGACTTCTATCCATGACGATTTCACTGGTTGTGTAAACTTTGGATATTGGTTGGTTGTAAACTTTGAGTATTGTTTGTGTTGGTTGTACACTTTGGATATTGGTTGTAGACTTTTAGTATTGTTTGTGATTTATTGGTGTTGAGTGTTCCACCGAAGGGGTCGGCGAACCCAGGGAGAAAATGTGCTTCTGTGTATTTATTGTTATTTATTAAACTGCAGGAAGAAAATGTGATTCTGTGGAGAAAATGACATTCTGTAATTTATTTATTTTTATTTTTTTGGCAGTTTAGCGACGTTTACCGGCGCTTACCGACGCAGAGAAACATTAGTAAACGTCGGTAAGTCAGCAGGTATACCGACGCCTACCGACGTAATGTAGCGTCGGTAAACATTGCTACACGTCGCTAAATGTTTCAGGATTTTCCCTCGTTTACAGAATCGGTAAACGTCGGTAAGTATTGTTAATACGTCACTAAATATTCCAGGATTTACCGACGTTCACTGACGTAATAAACGTCGCTATATTACCGACGGTACGCCGGTGAACGTCGGTAAATGTTCCAGGATTACCGACGTATTTGTGCGTCGGTAAGCGTCGGTAAGAGCGACGATTAGCGACGTTTTCCCTGTTAGCGACCAGGCTTTCCGCGACAACAATAAAACGTCGCTAAATACGTCGAAAAATAAACTTAGCGACGTTTTCATCCATTTTAGCGACGTTTTTGGACGTCGCTAAAAGGTGATATTCTGGTAGTTATGGATTACATGTCCCTGATTGTATAGAATCATGTGGAAGTTATTTGTGAGGCTTCCACGGCTGGAAAATAAATAAAGATTTTGGTGTAGAAAGATGTGGTAGACATTGTTGGTGGATAATGTAGTCGCATGTATAACAGTTGGTTGGTATATAAAAAGTTGTTATATGACTCCTATCATATGAACTAAGATGACATGAATATGGATGCTAGATTATTTGTAACACAGTGATATGATCGGTGTACGATAATATAGGGATAATTATTGAACTTTTTGTTTGATGAATGTGGAAATTCTTCTACGAGTCCTTGATGAGGGGATATGAAAGAAAAGTTGATGGTTAATTTGAATTGCGAAGTTGGCCCTAATTATATCAAAATGGGAATTTCAAGAGTGAAGGCTTGATCGAGTGAATAGCAGAAATATATTACCCATTGAATGGTTAATAAGTTGCTTGGACGGTATGCGAATAAACTGAACGCATAGAGATTCCGTGTTGGTTGAAAAGAGAAGTAAGAAATAAAGATTTTAAATGATAGACTATTGAGGTAGCTATACTGGATTGTGACTTTGATAGTTGGTCCAGTTATATGAACAAGTGGATAAACACCACCTGAGTACGATATATGAATGTAAGTCAAAATAAGTATGTGATGGCATGAATATAAAAGTAAAAATTGGGAATCTAAAAGTTGGATGGATAAATTTACATGATGGATTCGAAATTGAACAACAAAATTATTGGATTAACCTTGTCGATGGTGGGGTAAGTCTAGAATAAAGCTTCGTTGGATATAGCCCTGAAGATGATTATGGGTAGACAGCCTTGACCCTAGATTGTTAGTTGTTTACCTAATGTCGGGTTGGTTGGCACTGATACTTCAGTTGTTCGGATTGGGATTAGGTTCATAAGATTTGGTTATCGTACCTTGTCCCTTAGATTGGTCGGATGATATATTGTCCCAAAGATAAGAGATAGATTTTCCCTAAGCTGAAAGATAAGTATATCCATGGTAGCCATACATTTTAGATGAGTTACCTGAATGTTTTGGTTTAGCTTAGAATAGCTAGCCTTAGAGACTTGACAGAAGAAATAAATTGAATGTTGGAGACCTTTAGGATGATGTGAGCTAAACTTCGGAACGGAATAGAGATTGGAGAATTTGATAATATAATGTTAGTTGGAATGACATACTGCATTAGTTTCAGAATTTGCACTCGTTTTCGTGAAGATCTTTTCTTTTTGTCTTTATTGGAAAAAATTTCTAACGGGCAGTGAACCCCTGTAAGGGGGGCGCTTCTTTCGGGGATATCTTATCAGAGGTTGATTGTAGGACCGAAACTTTGTCATTTTTAGCGCCATTAAATTCATATCGTTCTTTAGGAACATTTACGTTCTTATCTCCCCCTAATGACGGAAAGACCGTCTCATAAAAGTAACAATCCGCAATGCTTGCGGTAAAAAAATTGCTTGTCCAGGACTAAATAGCGAATAATCGATGGTGAATCATAACCAACATAGTTCTGAGGGCCCATTTTGGTATGTTGTGGCGACGCAACTAGCACAATAGGACAACATAACTCTTTTTTATTTTTTTCATATTGTTGTATGCGTATTTCTTTTCATATATATAAAGAAGGTAATTGTGACGAACGCTCCCACTAGAAATCGATTTCCTGACCACTGTGACGTCATGCCTCACCGCTACCACTAGACTAGAGGATCATTGGCTACATATATATATATATATATATATATATATATATATATATATATATATATATATATATATATATATATATATATATAATCCGGATCAAAAGTCTCGTCGAAGTCCTATCAGACTTCTGATTCGGATATATATGCACCATCGGATTGGGGAGAAGGGGGGGGGGGGGGAGCTCGATCCAAAGGTCAAGAGACAGGCGAGACTTCCGTGGGACTTCCGTAAAAAAAACTAGTAATGTGCCACAAACTTCAAAAATTATAAGTTTGAAGAGGACAATCAAAGAATAAAAGTTTGGTCGAGATACGGTCGACAGTGAAAATCTGTCCACTAGTTGTGGAAGCAAGAGCCAAGAGATCAGCATATTCTAGAACTATCCAGCTGTATATTAACAACCCTGCCGATGCCAATTGAGAAGGTACAACAAAATTAAAGACCCAAGACATTTTTGTGCAAATCCGTCACTTTGACTAGGGGTGAGCAAAAATCGACCGATACCGAAAAATCGACCGAATATCGATTAAAAATATACCGAAAAACCGAACCGAAATTATGTACCGATACCGAATTGCCGAACCGACTAAATTACGGTATAATGGTAATGGTAACGGTTTGAGTGTAATACCAACCGAAAATACCGAACCGATTCACACACAAACACACACATATATATACACACACGCGCGCGCACACATTTTTTAATGTTGTTCATGATTAATTTTACACTACTCATTTTCAATTTTATCTTTGTTTTGGTTGGTTTCCTAGAACTTGAAATGGATTTTAGTGGACTTGAATTTATGTTAAGAATGCTAAGAATTGAGTTTTTGATCTTTTGAGCTTATGTTTTTGTGTTCTCATAGAATTTTGAAGTGAATTTTGGTTACTTAAACTTATTAAAGATTAAATTTAGTGACCGCGTTTGATATTTTAAGCTCATTTTTAGGTGTTTGCGACTTGTTACATATTGTTCTAATAATTTTGATTAATTATTTTGTTGGTAGAGGCTTAGCTTTAAAATTAATGCTTCCAAAAAAGTAAAAAAATATATATTATAGGTTAAGAGGTTCAACAATTTTAAGTGTGTTAATTGATCAAATATTAATTGGTAAAATACTGATACCGAACAAAAACCGACCGAATACCGATTTAACCGATACCGAAAAAATCGATTCTAAATGGTATGATATTGGTATTAATTTTTCAAATACCGAATTTAAAAAATACCGAAAAAATCGACCAAATACCGACCGATTATACCGACACTCACCCCTAACTTTGACCCTGCTTAAGTGAGCTGTTATATTATGTCTATTAGGGTCATGAGTGTAAAATCGCCCCGACTAGATCATTCAGCCTGGGACGATGTTTATCAATCGTAACATAGAAGGGTTAGCTAAACCCGCACAAATTATTTGACGATCACGCCAACTTTTTCATTTTGATTTAGGTCGCAGCTGTCTGACAATATAGTAGACTGATCTTTTTCTGGTACATCACTTTGTGGTGATGGGATCTACTGAAAGAAACATGAAACATAATTAGGGTGAGTTTAATTGCAAAATTATATGAAAAATAAATTAATTCCAAGAAATTATTTTACTAGAAAAAATTTCATAGAATTTAAAAAAAAAATTATGGAAAACTTAATATGGATGTTTGATTGTCATTATTTTCCACAAAAAATAGTTACTTTATTTTCATAAAAAATTAATATTTTCCTATGAGTTGGACAAGTTTCATTTTCCATTATTTTAGAATAAAATATGAAAGCTAGTAACTTTTTGCAAAATAATTTCATGGAAAATATAAGCTATCAAACACTACAATTGGGGAAAATTTTGTATGGAAATACTTTCAATGGAAAAAAAAAAGCCCAATCAAACACAGCCTATAGATTCAAAATTTCAGGTAGTACATAACAGATGCCAGAAAAAAGACCTTCAGTCAAGACTCCGAGGTGTAGCCCACCTGGTTCCGAGGGGCTGCGGCTGCTCAGACTACCGAGCTGCTTTGCAAACCGATTGAAGAAAAGAAAAGTAATTATTCAGAGAGACATTAATATCTAGCCTCCTATATAAATATTTGTAAATCCCACATCTCACAGCTACCAAGCAATTATTCATTGACTGTATCTGCCCATGGATCCATTCTCCTGTTACATAACTCAAAAATAACATTGAGAGAGTGTTGTCAAAGTGAGAAACATGCTTCTATGGTGTCCTCTGGAATTATAGCATTTCCACATTGATAACCTTCTTAAAGTGCAGTGCAGCAACATAATCTCTACATCTGGCATTGAAAAAATAAAACTGGTACAACACCATAAACAAGGCCAGAAAAAGCTTGCTTGGCTTTTGTTGCATTCAACTGAAGCAACCACCAACTCAGCATGTTCGGGGAAGAAAAGTGATGAAATTTAAAGTTTGGAGGCAAATAATTCACAGGTGATTAGATCTTCCATTGATGCTGACCTCCCTGAGCCCAACACGGGTATGAGGCTAAAAATTGGCTCCTTGCCTACCTCCATCTTTTTACTAAGCTCCGCAAATTCATTAAAAGTTTTATGGAATACATGAAACATCATATCCACATCAATTGACGGCTCAGTTTGGAAGTAAATCCGCAAATTCTGCAGATCAAAGGAAATGTGAGTGGTCGAGAGGAGAAAAAACAATAACAATTTTATTAGCAAGAACCAAGGAATGCCTGGCAATGTAGGTTTTCACAAGCAACAATAGATAATAAAATAAGGTTACATACCCCTTGTGCAACGGGGTAGATAATAGGGAATGTTGGTTATCATAGGAATGTTGGTTCACTTATTATTTGTTTAGTAGAGAATATGTATGCCTTGATCTTACATGTTCTCTCATTCACACGGAAATACCTTCAATTTATTTTTCCATTCACAGGCTTATCCTTCGCTTTCAAACCAACCATACAACTCGGGGGTATTGACTATGGTTGTGAAGCCTTTTCATGCTCAATGGTCACCTATATTGGCGCCTTTAATGTGATTCTATGTATGAGTACTATTATCTGGGTGATTGCCTCTGTAATAGCTTAAATCTGGGCAATGTCGGAGTCTAATACCCAAATCTGTGATCATAAGTTACTCTATCTATCATGTTTCTTCTCCTGATTCTTTGCCATACCCCCAGTCAATGTATAATCAAGGAAGGGCCAAAGAGTATACTTAGTCCTCCCAGACAAGATGAGCTCTATATTGGAACACATTTATTTCCTTGACTTATATAATTTTGGCCAATTTCCTAGCCAAACAGACAAGACACTCAAAATGTTATCAGTATAACATTAGTATTTAATAGATCAAGAGATTTAATATAATTCACTTTTGAATTACAAATGAGCGGTATTCAAGGTTACGTAAAATATACAACAAAAAGGGAACCTTCAATTACTCTACTATATCAACATCGTTCAAGCTGTCAGCTAAGATGAACGAGCAGACCACGTTCTTGTTTGTCTTATTTATTATGTCCAGCTCGACTTAGGATCTGTTGTTATTCTAAATAGTACCATTCACAACTAGCACGTGCGTTTCACAGCCCATTTTTCCAGTCAAATGTGGCCGGGTACAGTTTCAAGATGTGGAAGTTATGTGAACTCAAATCGAACCATTCACAATTAGCATGTGCGTTTCACAGCCCATTTTTCCAGTCAAATGTGGCCAGGTACAGTTTCAAGATGTGGAAACTATGTGAACTCAAATCGAACCTCAATTTCCTCGAACTGAACTCAAATCGAACCTAAATTTTCATAACCAAACCGAATTTTTTTAAAACCGAACCAATTCGGTCCGGTTAAATCGGTTGGACCGATTTTGCTGGGCTACGTAATGGCCGGGCTAAAGCATTTTGCATATACAATTTTTTGTATCAATCAAACAACAACAATTAATTACAAATCAATAGAACATATTTATACAATACAACAACAAATAAATTACAATTATGTAATGTGAAAATTAAATTAAATTAGAAATATATGGGGTTGAGGGTATATAGGTAATCTTAAATCGGTTTTTGGTTCGTGTCAGTTTCCAAATCCCAAAATGGAAACCCGAACCAGAAAACGATTTTTCAGTTGAAAACCGAACCTAACATTGGAAACAGAACCGAATTGCTTACTTCGGTTCAGTTCGTGGTGATTTTCGGTTTTGCAACGAGATATGCTCACCCTTGCGCCTCGTTTGGTTCGCAGAAAGGAAAGGAAAGAAAATTGCTTCTTTGCTCTTTCTTTTCCTTTGGGAAATTGCAATTCCAATCCATTTCCATTGCGGTGTTTGGAAAAATCAAGGAAATTGGGAGGGAAAGTGAATCCTTAGAGGGGGGAAATGAATCCTTGGGTAGGTGGGGGGAACCATTTTCTGCCCTATTTTCCTTCCTCTTAGGAATCAATTTCCTTTCCTACTCATTTCCTTTGGTATCCAAACACAGGAAATGAATGACTTTCCTTTTCCAAGGCCCTGATTCCGCGAACCAAACATGGCCTAGGGTAAAAAAAATTTAAAAAACTCCTAAGGTCCGATGGCACCACCTAACACTTTCCTTTGACCTTTTGCTCCTTGTCATTAAAGTCAATTGAAGTTGTAAAAAATCAAAATAGAACCCCCCCCCCCCCCCCCCCCCCCCCTCATGTAGGAAAATTGTGAACACAATATAAGACACATCCCTCTCCTGGTCACAGCTGACACCACGCGACATTGATGACAATGTTAGCACACTGGGTCACATAGCTACAACAATAAGGCAGCAAGTCGGTGGCCATCTTCAAGGGAAGTGAGAGGAAGGAGAGGAGGAAGATGAGGTGTTTGCATGGATTGGGGAAAGTCAAAAGTTCAAAAGAAGAAAACAAATGTCAGAGGGTCTCTTTTACTATACAAGGGTTTTAGGTAATATGTCCGATCCATACCACCCTAAACTGACAATTCAAAGCCAAACCTCTAGACAAGGCTGCTCTATGCAAGAATGTGCATAATAGTATAATTCTAGTAGAAACTACGGATTTTTTAGACAAAAGCTATGGTTAAATCAAAACACAGTAATAGATCTTGATTCCCTGAGCAATTCAAAATATGTATAAAGTAATGCAAGAAATCAGATATCGAACTAACCCTCAAATCTCCCCATGTGAAGTCATTCTTAGAAAGCACTTTATCAAGAAGATGGATGCATAATTTTGCAGTTGCCGTCGTCCACTTCTCAGACTGCAAATAATTCTGATTAGCTATAGAGCAAATGTTTGTTGCCACATCTTTTGTAATAGAAACCAAGGTTGCGCATATCTTTCCATAAATCGTGTATATCTGGTAGCAAGTCTCGTGCCATTCACAACACTCGAGGCCCCAATTATTGGATACTTCTGCATTTGTTGCTGGTGGCACAGTGGCTTCAACCTCGTCCCCTCTACTCTCTGGTACATGAAGAACAGGTTTTACTTCAACAAGTGCTCTGCAGGAAGGTACACAGAACACAAATAAGATCAGTGATTCCGTGATTATTTTCTGATTGTGAGCAAAATAAGATAACATAATAAGCTAAGAACTTCAGTGTTCCCGTCAAATCTGAATCATCTGGTGAATCTTCTGTTTTCTTTGTAGTCAACCATTAATAAAGTATGAAACCGAACATTAATAGGTGTGCCACTACTACTACATTTTACAAGTAGCATACCCTTTTGGAAGACTGGGAGCAAGAGTATAAAGGAAAATCGGATCAGAGGATCTTGGCAGTCTCTCTTTCTGTAGATGAGAGACTCTCCGTCTCAGAAAAAATTTAATCATGTTCTCGATTTCATTCCTTTCGGAAGATGCAACAGTTGCAGAACAGTAAATAACAAGAAGAATTGCAGAAGCTAAAGAGCTATTGAAGTTGTTGGCCACTGCCTCACAATTTTCCAATGCTTGTTCCATTTCAGCAGCTGCACCTTCGCAACGAAGAACCATAGTGGGGGGATCCAAACCTAACTGCCCAGCCATATACAGAACTTCTTTATGCAGGGTTGCCTAAAGGAAGGTAACAAAAAGATTTCAATTAGAACCAACATAGTTATAGCAGTAAACACACACACACGCACGCACACACACACACACACGCACGCACACACACACATGACACACACATATATATATGGATATAGCCTAGCGCGATGGTAAGGCTTGTTACTTTGTCCTGGAGGATGCAGGTTCGATTCACAGAACTCCATATATATGGGGATAAGGCTGCATACATCTTGACCATCCCCAAACCCTTTATAGCCTCGTGGCACTGTGACGCCCTTTCTTTCAGCCACTAGCAGTAGAGGATTGAAAGACTTTGTGAACTCTAGTTGGGTAATAAGACTGAATAGGTTTTTCCTGAGCTATGTTGCATGGACATGGGAAAATGGTGTCCTTACCCATATCTATGTCCATATTCATGCAACATAGGTGACTACTAATTGTACCTATATGAAAATGTATGTACCCTGTACCCGTATCATGTACTTATTTCTATTCATGTCCATAATAGTAGAACCTAGTTCTTCAGTTGTTTATGGTTGAGGAATAAATTTAGTATAGTTCAAAATGAAGTTTTTGAATGTAACATTTAGCAACTTTGGCTAACATCCCAACTTTAAGCTCTATAATTTGGACTAATGTGGGTACAGATTTCAGTCTACAAACTACTATAAAACAAGTTTACCAAATGTAGCAAGGAGAGAATTCCCTAATTACTTGCATTGATTTCCTAATAAGTTAGCATATGGCATTTGCAAACATAAAAATAAATAAAATTAGAGTTTGCAAGAAAGTGGAGGTTTTTCAACCATGTTATGGACCTCCTTAGAGAATACACATTGGCGAGCCATATGTGACATAAATGTCAAGGAAATGTCATGTCGAATACATTTTGGATACAGATAAGGGTACTGATATGATCCCCTTATTGACGTTACTACCAATGATGTGAAACATAAGTAGCATAACAATGTAATCAATATTGTAACTCCCAAGTGTCTTTATTGACGTTACTACCAATGTAGTCAAGACCTGACCAGATAGTAGAATCATAAAAGGGTCGGGATCAAGTTGGATCGGGATCTTAGGGTCCATATTAAAACCTTTATAAAAATTCAAAATACAGAACAAGTATATATCACACATATTTGAGATATAAAACATCAAACCAAGTAGCGTAGCACATCACATAACATACTTAATTCTCCAACATGTTAATCGAACTTCTAATTAATATGTTATTCACCAAAAGTCACCTTAACAAAATAGACAAAAAAAATAATAAGGGATAATTTAGCAAATACCCCCATTCCAAATGTTGAAACTAGCATATATCCCCACTATTTTTTTTATCTAGCAAATGCCCCCATTTTTAGTATGGAATAAAAAAAATAAAGATATACCCTCACTTTTTAAAAAAAATTTCTTCTGTTTTACATAGGATTGGGGGTATTTGCTAGATAAAAAAAATAGTGGGGGTATATACTAAATTCAACATTTAGAATGAGGGCATTTGCTAAATTATCCCAAATAATAATAACATGTTTAGATCTTGCAAAATAAAATAAATAGGTTTTTTACATAAGGGTTTTCTGGAAACAAAAAAAAATACCCCTGCCTGGTCCACCTACTCCAGACCTACGTACCTGGTCGAATTGTGCGGATCCGGACCCTATTCGCCCAATGTGATTTGTTTGTATGACGTGGATCAGATTGGGTATGATCCAAGCCAGATCGAGCAATCCACTATCTAGATCGTGCAATCCATGATCCGGTTCGCACAATGTTGACAACATGGGTTACTACCTATTAGCAAATCCATAGCTTCAGGAATTGTATGCTTGTGCAAATAAGCTACAAGGATTCAACATATGACAAGTAAATAGCGAAATCATAAGTATCAGCGAAGACGCCAGATAGAGGTCTATGTCAAAAGTCTATTTCAATTCTAGGCTTGAAGACTAGTTTAAATGACTCGATGTAAAGGTAGTAAAGATAATGGCTATATAGAGTATGCATTTATATATGGATATAAATGGGTTGAAATTAGGTTGCCTAGACACCTAAGATGCATGGACACCCCAAAATTCATGTCATGTTGTGTTGGATACACGTATGTTGGACACCAAAATAGGAGTCTATGTTAGACACAAAATTCATGTCGTTTCAATTCATCTCTATGTTGGATACCAAAATAGGTGTCGAATCTGTCTCGCCGTGTCTAAAACATGTCGTGTAGAATCTGTGTATGTGCAACATAGGTAGAGAGTATGTGCAGCATAGGTAGAGAAGAACCAACATAGATTCGGGTATGGATACTGATTCCGATACGAACACGATAAGAGATCGAAATATGACATTTTCAAAAAAATTGGCATGCGGCATGGATATGGTTACATATACACACACAAATGCAACATTTCGATATAATTTATCAAAGATCTTAATAAAATCTAAAACGTAAGGATGTTTCAGATTGTAACTAGATCCCATAAAGATCTAGAAAGAATTCACCGCAAAACATATTATTTGCTCGTATCTCAATTTTGTTTGACACGATTCTACAATTTATTTTCAACTATATTTTGGGTCCCCCTTTGGAGCCTAGAAATAGGCAAGCCATTTAAGACATGATTGTCGAGGAAGTATCGTGCACAACATATGCTAGAAACATATACGAACATGGCACCCCAAAGGTCTTTGTTCTATAGGGTACAAAAGTTGATAAAATCTGTGGGAAGACAGAAGATATTCAAACTAAATACATTTCAAATAATAATAATAACTGAAAATTGCTGAGAAACCCAATTTCGGGGTTGCTTTTTATAAAAAACACACCCGCAGGATGGATTTTATGAAATGCCCAGAATTATATATTTCCACGTTAACTATTCCAAGATTCCCTTTAGATGCTCTGTATTTACAAAATTAATACCATAACTACCCCTCCGCACAAACTCAGATTTGGATTGCGATTCTCGTCATCTTCTTCTTCTTCTTCACGAGAGATCTGAATCTCATTGCTCTCATCTTCAGCAGAGATCGCAAAGATCGTTCGTAGTTCACCGTGCTTTTTTTCAGTCGAACTCCGATCATCGCTCATCTTCTTCTTCTTCTTCTTTTCCGACAATTAGGTCAATTATGGAGAGAAGATCTTCTTTTCCATAAGAGTTAGCATCGTTTTGAAAGAAGAACGAAAACTCTTGAATCTTTATTCATGTTAAATTTCTTTCCACAAAACAAAAAAATAAAAAATTAGGTTTCTGTCAACTGTTCTCCGTCGATATAACACGAAGAATAGTCATTCTCCTGCATTTTAACAAGAAGAATGCCATTATCCGTGTAAATTAACACGGACCTGTGTTTAACATTTGAATGATCATTCTCCGTGTCATTTAACACGGAGAATGGCCATTCTTCGTGTAATTTAGCAAGGAGAATGGCCGTTCTCCGTGTTAAATGACACGGAGAATGGTCATTCTCCTACGTTTTAACACTGGGAATGGCCATTCTCCGTGTAAATTAACACGGAGAATGCCATTCTCCGTATTAAATAACACGGAGAATGGCATTTTTCGTGTTTCTAATACGGAGAATGGCCATTCTCCTGCGTTTTAACACTGGAATGACCATTCTCCGTCTTAAATTACACGGAGAATGGTCATTCTCCGTGTAAATTAAGACGAAGAATGGACATTCTCCGTGTAATTTAGCACAAATTAAGACGGAGAATGCCATTCTCCGTGTAAATTAAGACGGAGAATGTCATTCTCTGTATTACTAACACAGAGAATGGCCATTCTCCGTGTAAATTAAGACGAAAAATGCCATTCTCCGTGTTACTAATACAGAGAATGGTCATTCTTCGTGTAAATTATTCGTGTAAATTAAGACGGAGAATGCCATTCTCCGTTTTACTAACACGGAGAATGGCCACCCTCATGCGAAATTAACATTCTTCGTGTTCTAACACGGAGAATGGCCATTCTCCTGCATTTTATGGTCAGTTGAAACTTTGGAGGGCCATAACTTTTGACTGGGAGGTCGAAATGAGGTCCGGTTTGTCGCAAAATGAGCGTATCTTCAAGGAGCCTGAGATTAACAGCTTCTTCGTTAGTCGGTCTTCCAAAATTTTAGAATCGCAAAAAAATGATGTGTGGACCTCCGTTTTAGCACTTTTGTCGTTTGTCTCGATTTTTCCAAAATTTTTCGACGAGTTTTTGAAAATTTTTGAGGAGAAAACCTAGATTCGAAAGTGAACAGCGTATGGAAGAAGATGAAGTATCGAAACATTTTTTTAAGAGTAGTTTCGTAGGTGTTTTCAATAAATTAGAAGGGCAAAAAGGTCATTCGGAACCCTCTTTATAAATTTTTTGCTAATTCTGGGCACGCGATGAAATGTATTGCGTGGTGGGTTTTTCATAAAACTTTTTCGTTTTTTGGGCATTTTATAAATTTTTCCTAATAATAATAATAATAAATGTGTGGTCAACAGTACACGTACCCCCCATGTTCTTACTCTCACACCGTGAACAATCGATGCCAACCCCTAGTTTGGTGGTCCTATTGCCCCACGCGTCCTAGTGACTGTGTGATCGATGCAACCGCTTACCCCGAAGGTAAAACCGCCCATACATATAGTGTCTGCACACGAGCACTATGGCAATCTCATTGTTGCAGTACAAGGATCAACAATGAAACCACCAAAAACATATGTAAATGATGCACACCATGCACCTTGGTGGCTACAACACTTGCATATTGAGATTCGATGATCCCTACTACTACCTATCTTGATGGCCTGTCACATAATTGTACTCAAGGTGGTGGCACCCACCCATGCGAACCATGAACTGCTCATGCTCTAAAATGACCGTTTAAGTTTCATTTTTGGTGCCTAACTGTTCTATTTGAACCTCTAGCTCAAGGGATTCTAGACCTTTAAATAGTGCTCGACAAGCATGATTAATGTTCTTTAGCACTTTGTTGCACAGACACAACAAATGGTATTCAAATCCTTATCACGTATGTAATCGTATACATGTTCGTGCAGCATATATGACTACTTATTGTACCTATTTGAGAGAAATTTTGAGTTACATCCCACTTTATTTACCATAATTCAAGGTGCGCCCCACCGAATTACCATAATGTACGAAACCATCCACCTTTGACAGAAATCGTTCATGGCTGACGGTCAACTCCTTTGACTGAAATTTTGTGACCAAAATACCATCACTTTTTTTGTACTCCTCTCCCCCTCTTTCTCCGGCAGCACCCCCCCCCCCTTATCTGGTGCCGGCAGCCGAAGAGGGGCGAACAGCAGCAGCTAACAGTGGCAGCGTGACGAGAAGGTTCACGTGCGGCGAGGAGCAGCAGCAGTGCGGCGAGGAGGGGGCGCGCACGCGGCGAGGAGGGGGCAGCGCAGCTAGGAGGTGCTCACACGGTCAGGAGCAACGATAACGCTGCAGGGGAGACTCGCGAGTGACTGGGAGGCGCGCTGTGGCGCGAGGGGCAGCAAGGATGCACGCACGACAGGGAGGCTCGTGCGCGGAGGGGAGGCGGGCGACAGCGCTAGGGTCAGCGGGGGGCGTGCATGGCGAGGGGGCGTGCCCGGTGGGAAGGGGGCGCGAGGGGTGCGCGTTGGGGAGGGGGACAGCGGCTGTGCGGAGAAGACAATGGAGGAGGCTGATGATGATGGGGGTATTTTGGTCATAAAATTTCAATCAAAGGAGTTTACCGTCAGTCATAAACGATTTTTGTCAAAAGTGAAAGATTTTGTGCATTATGGTAATTCGATGGAGTGTACCTTGAATTATGGTAAATAAAGTAGGGTGCAACTCAAAAAAATTCTTTCAGAATTCTCATATCATGTATATGTATCTTGTCCTCGTCCGTATCCATATTGTGTCCTCCGTTGTATCTTATTTTCGTGCAACATTAATTTTTACGTCAACTCTGCAAACCTATACTTTTGTCTTGAGCATACATTTGTCTCGCTTGCATTTACTTTCACCTACTCGGAATGTAGCGCATCAAATAGTCGTAAATCCATATGAGAGATCTTGGGAGCAATTTTCTTGTTAAAGATGTTTTGTAGTGTGTTCCAAATCACAAGTTTTCCATTAGAAGTTGTACTGTAAATACTCTTGAAGTGTGAGAGGGCACATACACATGGGTTATTAGCGAGGGCAGTACCAATCAACCATTTAGGATCAACAGGTAGGATTTTAAAGAAGGCCCTGGTTTTGGGCCTTGGATAGTGAAATCCCAAAGCAAACTGGCCCACAAGTGGGTAGACCAGGGTATATCACAGAGTTTCGTGTTTGTATTTTCTCTAACCCTACTCTTTAACTCATTTAGCTATCATGATTAAAATATTAATTGGTACCATATTCACCTCCCACCCCCACTCCCTTGGGGCATTTAGTGATTTTGAAGATTAATCATTGTTGACCACCAAATAGGCCAGCTAAGATCAGCCACTACGAACTTTGTCGAAAATATCATAAATTGCAGAAGTAGATAGGACAAGTATTACTACAAATCTGCATTATTATAAAGGTTGCAAGGCCGACTCCACAAGAACGATTTTGGTTACCAACTTTGAAACTTATCAACTTCTCTTTCCAATTTTAGAAAGTTTTGGTTACTGATAAAGAAGTGGTTCAAGAAATTCCCTCTTCGTGAATTGAGGTCCTAAGTAAAAAATGTATTCAACGTAAAGGTAGAAACCATCAAGTAGACAGGCTTTCAATTTGGGAAAAAGGTAGAAGGCACGTGCAACACCATTACGATTGGTCAACGTAGGACTAAATTTGGAAGAGTTGTTTCAACTGATTATCATTATATAGTAATAACTTTCAGCATTCCTAAATTTAGTCCTATGTGGACCAACAACAATAGTGTAGTACTAGCAGGGAGACGCAAGCTATAATTTATTTTATACTTGAAACGTTTCAACTTTCATATAGCACCTTACTGTCGAAGCGGTACCTGACTATATGGTCCAATGCAACTAGGTGCCCAGCATGAAATACTTTGCACATGTATAACTCTTTTGCTCTGGTCATTTGCCACTAGAACTTCAACATATGCATTTCCTAGGCCAACTTGAACCAGCGGAAGTTCAATTGTACTGCGAGATGGAACGCCCAAATAGCATTTCTTTTCAGTAATAAACCTTGTGTATACCTCATTGGCTAATGCAAACTGCTTCATGTCAGAAATGTAAAGGTGAATATACAGAACATTTGACCAGTCGAAACCATTCTTACTGAGTTGTGATTCAATTGTCCTCAAAACTGCAGTCATATCTTCTTGCAGGCCTGCAAGAAAAGATCACAAAATCAGAAATACATATGATTATACAAGCTGCAAGGGAATCAATCTTGTTAGGATTCAAATAATAAATATCCAAAAAGTTGAGAATGTCGACCTTCTAGAGTTCTGGAATAACTCTGCGCCCAACAACTGATAGAAAAGGTATCCCTTTTAAATGTTGAGATACACAAATTCAGCTTCTTAGCAGTGTCAAAATCAGAAGATAAATGTACAGACTGGCATTTGACCAAATAATCTGGCGAACTGTCCCCTTGTACTTCATAAATGCATCCTATCTTCTCTAAGTCAGCCCTGTCATTACCACTTTGGCTACTTAACGGTGGGATCTCCCTCTTGTGTTCCAGATGAAAGGTCCGTGGATGAAGGACAGCAACTGGCGCAATGGAATCGGGTGAGTGCAGTATTACTTGAAATTTGTCAAGAACAATTCGTGCATTCTGGAAATTCATACATGTTAAACTGATGTAAATCTTACTGGAAATGTAATATAATATAACAAACTCCAATTTGTTTCGCTGTTACAATTTCATGAAAATCTATGGCCCGTTGGGTTCAGTGATTTCGGAATGCATGAAATACAGATTCATGGAATTCTAACTCAAGTTGATGTTTTTCAGCCTTTTGCATTAGGAATTGAAATTCTGTGAATCCTATGCTGTGTATTAGGATGACATGAAATTACATTGAATGCTTGAACTTTCTTTGGTTTCCTTATACACAATGTAATCCTAATTACATTAAATGTATATGTATCAACAGTAAATTCAACTGCACTTTCTAAAACAAATGCTAAAATTGGAATGCAATGGATACAAGAAACCAAACAGTGAAAAATTAGTTATAGTTCCTAAATTGGAGATATCCAGAAATCACAAATTTACAACTCTAACCATAACCGCTCTACAAGGATTTATTGGTGACTTCCAGTCTCCACAAATTTCTACTGAATACTCCCTTATGTAATAGGATCATTTCAGATGGATCGTAACCTTGTCATTTGACTTCACCTCAGGAAATGAATTGATAAAGCTTATGTAAAAGAACCATGACCACAAATATAGGACTATGAAAGAACTAAATCTGAGAATAACAAGATACAGACAATCTTATTCTTAGGGAAATAAAACAAACAAAAGTGATACATATGATAGAGAAAATGGAGCAATAGCTAGAAACTTACATGAAAGAGTGGGCAATCGAGAGTTAGTGTTTCATATTCTCCTCCTTCACCGCAAACATTTAGTCCGTAAAGCCTGAACAAAAAAGAAATATTGACATCTGGTCACAATCTGGATAAAATACACAATTTCAAAGTGACTTAAATGAGATAAATGAATAGAAGAAATTTCAGGAACAATAAGAATTACTGTTGACGCCAAAAATAATAAAGAAAAATGCCAAAGGACAGAGAACTGAAGAGCCGAAAGAAAATTCTTAAGAACTATGGAATCTGGATGGAAATTGCAAAAAGATAGCAACCTAGATGAGAAGTTGTGGGCGCCTATACTAAATTGTGCAAGCCTCGTTGTTCTAAAATCTGTTCTAGGCGGCACATACGCAACGCCTAGGCACTAGTTGGTCCCTAGGTGGAATTCGGTGGCGCCTAGGGGGAATTAGGCACTAATTGCCCGGTGCCCGTCCGACTACCGCCTAGCGACTTTTACAACCTTGGCAAGCCCTAAGGCTCTCCTATGAAAAAATGAAACAGTGGTAGCAATTCTAGAATCTCTCCACCCCCTCCTCGAGGCCCCCCTACCCCCCTCCTCAAGGGCCCTCCTACTAGTTATGACTGGCTGACGATGAAAGGGTCACCACCACTCCCTCTCCTCCGGCTAGACATTGTTGCTTCAAATGCTTCTCATCGGCAGCCCTCTCTGGCCATACTTTCCTCACAACCTCCATTATTACACCAGGTCCTCTGCCGTCCGCTTCATCCATCGCGAGTTAATGCAGCCATGAACTCCAGATCTTGTGATTAATTCCACCACTGTCGTAGTTTGCTCTGCCCTTGCCGTTCCACCTCAACAACTCAGTCGTCCTGGCCTTCGCACGTCTAAGTACATCTAGTCGGGAGGTTTGAGCTTCTTTCATTCTATGTCATGGACATGCTTCATTGTGTTTCATCGTTTCATGCTAGAGTTTCTTCAACATCATCTGTTGCTATTACTAGAAGTCAACTAGTTGTTCCTACCAACTAGATTTTTTATAGCTCAAGTTCAAACTATATCCATATACTCTGATGAAAAGTCTACAAATTTGTGATGTATAAGGATCCATATTGGTCACATGTTTACCACTTCTTTTTCCCTGCAAGCTAATAAGAATGCAAGTGTCTAGTCACAGGTTCTTGCTTATGAAAATAAGACTGTTGCAAACTAATGCTTCAAAACTTGTAAATTGGTCTTCATGATGGTTTTCAAACTTGTGCTTCAAAACTTGTTAGTTGATCTTTATAATGGTTTTATAATAGTTAATTGATATGTATGAAAATTTTCCAAAGCATCAATTGAGTTTCTGTTGGGCACTTGTTAACTTAGTCTCATGGAGTCACTTGTGGTTCACATTTTATTTTATTTTCTCTGCATATTTGAAGTGTAGTATCTCTCTTGCATGTATGCATAAGATAGGCCTATGATTGTGTAGATTAAATATATTTTCTAAACGGACCAGATTGAATGATGGTAATCAATATACTACATATTTAGACTATAAATGAGACTTCGACAAAAGTTTATCATCAACACAACTATTTTAACCCCTACAGATTAGGAAATGGCTTCATATATGTGTTCCAGTTTCCAAGCTGTTGTGATAACTTTGTAGGCACATTGTTTAATTCTGTGACAAATATGCGTACAACGTGTATTAAGGTTTAAGAATCATGGGACGATCCTCGTTTATGACGTTGATCACGAGTAAGGGTTTTGAAGTCACATAGCACACCTCTTTAACATCTTTTTTTCACACCGAAAAAATTTGAGGTCATACAAAATAGCACACTCCGTGGGACCTATTCTTGAAAAAAGTTGTTTCACAGTGATTTGATATAATAAGACAATTTGGCTGCAGGTAGCCCTTTACATGTGCTTGGGTAGTACATGTTTCTTTTTCTTGTACAGATACATGATCATGATTCAAGGAAGTCGTTTCTTAGCACATATAATAATTGAGCTCAGCCTATGTGAAATCTAAATCATTCTTTGCCTTATTTAATATCATCATATGTTGCTCATCTTGATTATGGCGCTTGCATAGTCCTTATGTTTGTACACGCATATATCACTTCTCACTATTATCACGTGCACTTGCGAAGGCGACCTGCCAAAGCTATTCGCCTGACACTTCCTGAGATGCATGTGGCACGTAGCTTCATTCACTAGTAGCTTCATTCATAAGATGCATGTAGCACGTAGCTCATTCATAAAAAAATAGTACAAAAAATAAAATATGCACTACAAAGCCCTATTTCATTTAGGATATAATTTTGATGATACAAGACCTTGTACCTCACTAGGACACCTCTCTAGGACAAATTGTGGTTGTTATATTAGGCGAAAGTCCAAGGACCAAAACTATTCATTTGTGCCATAGTTGCATGGTCTTCCTTGGGCAAGCATAGAGCTTAGGTTCGGGCGTTTGATGGTTGCACCTATACTTAACATTACACGAGCCAATGATTGTTTAGTGCTTCTAAGAGTGTCCATGACCTAGTGCTTAGCCATTGGCCAAGGAATTACCTTGGGGAGTAATTATATGGCTAGAGGTAAGCTAAAAATAATAAAAATAAAGATAATAATAATAATTGCAGCGATATAACTGTTACTTTGAAATTAACCGTTATAAAGATAGACTGTTGATTGTATGTTATCTCGAAAAGCTCATTTACTAATGAGCTTTAAACTTGAATTGAGCTTGTTTATGATGAGCTTTGTCTCAAACCTAAAGTATAGCTCAGTAAGCATACTTTCAACTGAAAGTGTTTAAAGGGACTTCATACCAAATGGGAAAAGTCTATTAGTGTAATATATATATATATATATATATATATATATATATATATATATATATATATATATATATATATATATTCACGAGCCGGCTCGTTAGCTCATGAGCCGAATACCTCTAAGCTCTTGTTTGGGATCTTTTATTAAAGAGCCTATTATTATGCTCGAGATGGTGCTTCGAGCCCAAAAAGCTCGGATCACAAGTTTTCAGCAAGATGAGCTCCAGTCGGCTCGCGAATAGCTTCATTTTGTTAACACCCCTACCTGAAAATGATCCAGACTAAAACTTCAGAATGACAAAGTTTTCTTCTAAATCCCAACTTGGAAGAACTAGTACTTTAGTTCAATACTATTTCAGGGGTGTCTATGCATTATGAAAGATGTACAATTGCAAGCTGGTGAAGACTCATCTTCAGAACATAATCCAGATTGCAGTGGGAATATAACTGATTTTCTTTATAAATATAATAACCCTAAGAAAACAGCAAGGGCATGAAATGGCAAAGTTGAGGAAGACCAGCATACTCTTTCATTTGTAACAAATGAGCTTGTAGGTCTGATAGCTCTTTCCCCAGGTGTTTTGAAGGATGCAACCCCATAGCTGCAACCTAAGAAGTTAAACAAATAACTTTATACGAATGGTACTTCTCCGCAATAAACAAAAATACTATTTGAAACCATGTTTCTAGAAAGAATTTAAGAACAACAACGTGCAAGTTGCCTTATGTAGGCCATACAAGAGAAATCATACTGTTCACACCTTACGAAACTCAGAAATATGTCTAAACATGACAAATTACCACATTTTCTATGGTTATAAACAATATTCATCCAGATCCTGTAAAGATAAAAAAAAACATTTTCCATGACGCACATGAAGGTGATTTTTCAAATCAGTTTCACGTGGACCTACGACACAAGTGTCAAGCATCCAAGTAGTATGGAATCTTCAAAACCAGATAAGTGCCACATGACGCATCTGTATTTTACTAATGTGAAGATAATGTGAATACATATGAGTGCTTCCCATTGTGTCATACAGACATGTCGTTTTTTAACTTAGTCGATGTGTCATACCCATTTTCCAGTTTTCGTGTTTCTGAATTTTCAGTATTTAAAATTTTTCTAGTACTGTGTGAATTATAATGTATTTCGTATTTTCAGGCCGTATCTCGGTTTTCGTGTTTCAGTGTTGGATTTTCGTGTTTTGATATTGACCAGCATCTTTGAGTTTTGTTTATAGCCTAGCCTCAGTTTCTGAGTTTTTCTTTCGTATCGCGGTATCGCGAGATTGAGATACTCAAGTGATACCTAATTTTTGAACCGGAATAATGACATATGCAACTAATTGTATTTTTTTAGCTTTCTTGTACAACCAAGCTAATGGATAGACCAACCCAGACTTGTAGAGACCCATAGCAAGTCGCCATAAACCCTAGAGTTGGACCGGATTAGAACGAATAATCCAAACCCTAACGTTTTGGCAAAAATCTAAACCAACAGTATACCACCGATATACCATCAGTATACTGGTTGGAAGAATTTTTGTCAGACTGCTCTATTTATGATTGTTCGATCTTGATCGAATGCGAGGACCTTTCCTTGAGAGTTATATAGGAGATATAACTCTCTTTCCCTCTCATTCATTTATCACTCATCTCTCTCTCTCTCCTGCACATTCTCTCGATATATCTCTCTCCCTCTTGATCCCTCTATTCAATCTTCCTCTCAATTTCTCTCTCACTCAAGGTGAGTGGGAGCTCGACCCGACCAGCCTAGGGCAACAAGGAGAGGAGCGGGACATTTGCTAGCTTGAGTCGGCTTGGACGAACTTGAAGATGTACTCGTAGCCTAACTTTGCGAGAGTCGTGACCCAATACAAGTACACATTGCTCATAGCTTGGAGGCAGTGCCTCAATCCTTCGATCCTGTTTTTGATGAAATTATGGACACTAGACACACACTTACTCATGAGCCAGTAGGGCTCAGTGATTGTAGGTTTTTCTAATGTCAGAGAAATGAATTTTATGATATGGATGAGGGTTTTCTTGAATGGATCTTGTATTTCTCGATTTCCATGTGTCCGCAGTCACTAGTGTCATGCTATGACACTTCGTCAAGAAGCACACTCGAATCGTATCAGAGAATCAAGCATGACACTCCGTATCACATATTTTGGGATAAATGTGGGTAACCAATGTTGTAAAAAGCGCTAGGCAGAGTCTGTGCGCCGGAGGGCCGACTAGCGCCTAGGACGCCTAGGCGGCGCCTAGGCGCCGATTTTATTTTTTTATTTTTTTTAATATATATGTATATATATGTGTGGGGTGGGGGAGAGGAGAGAGACAGCAGATGCAGCACTGAGCACTCCCCTCCGCTCCTCCTCCTCCCCTCCTCTCCTCTCCTCCTCCCCTCCTCCTCCGCTCCCCTCTCCTCCTCCCCTCCCACCACCACCGCCACCGCCAACAGAAGCAGCAGCAGCCGCCACCACCACCACCACCAGCCGCCGCCACCACCGGCGATGACGGCGGCGGCGGGGGCGGCGGCGACGACGGCGACGACCACGGCGGCGGCGACGACGGCGGCGGCAGGTAAGTATGTAATTTTGTTTTTTTTTTTTTTGAATTTTTAAAAAAAATTGGCCGCCTAAGGGCCGCCTGGAGACCGCCTAGACCCGATTTTGACCGCCACCGATTTTTCTGGCCGATTTTAGCATAATCGGTTCGTTGGGGCTCCGCCTAGCGCCTAGGCGCCCGAGTTGGGCGATTTTTAGAACACTGTGGGTAACATGCAAATTACCACACGAAACTTCATATGGCTTGCACTTGCACGAAGCGCTAGTAATTCGGGTGCTATTGTAACTTGTTGGAGGTGTTTAGACGATCAAAGGATCAAAAACAGGCTGGGAATGGACAGTGTCAGGATTGTCATGCACTGTTGCCAGTACATGCAGTATACTTACCGACAAAACATGGCATAGGCAGAACAACCCTGTTCTAGTAGGTTTTTCCTCCTCAAATCGAGTGCTTCGATCGTGCTTTGCCTAAACGCTCGTTATATGTTTAATGCTTATGTATATATTTTTATCGATAGTTCATTGATTGGTTTGAGTGCGAATGGGTCGAAAATGGGAATCGAATCGGCAGACACTGCTGACAGTGCAGATATACCACCAGTATATTGACAGGCCTGGGCAGAGGCAGCACAACCCTAGTTTTTCAAGGATCTTTTCACGATACGAGTTTCGATTTCAGATGTGCTTCGCCCAAACCTCAGATGTATGTTTAATAATTGTATCATAATGTTTTGCCATGATTCTCCATGGTTTTTGTGGCTTTATTTCCCGTATCGAATTTTATTTTCAACTTGCAACACAAAATTTAAGTTTATCCTTTTGCATGTTTTCTTTGTTTGGACATTTGTAACTTAGGACATGTGCTTAGCCCTCATGCTCCCAGCAAGCTAAGCGATACTGTAGCATGTTCGTGTTGAATGTGCTTGCTCCCAACTAAAAAAATCCTCGTGTATATGTATCAAGACTTATTTTGTTGCTCACACAAGCTTGAATGGTGACACATGGTCACCTCGTGTATAGTTCCAGAGCGTGTTCTGCGCTCATTATATCATATTCGTCGATCTTCTAGTCGTGGACTAGATATCTTGTTTGGTTGTATTTCAAGCCTCTTGCATTATTGGGCGTGAATTACTCTAAGTGTTTGACCATAATGCGAGGCGGATACTTCATATTATAACCCACCACTAGGACTTATTCAGTAACACGTGTGGCGAGTACGAGGATACTCGTCAGTACTAGCTCGCTATTATTCCATTCTACGCGCAGGTCATTTTAGGACGATTCTCCAATATCCACAGCTCGAGAATCAATAAATGAACATATTAGGTTTATCAACTAGTCTAATTAGTTAGTGCACTGGAAGTGGAGGATATTCGCGCTACTGGCAACCTCGATAACTCGGGCCCATGAGACATGGCAGCCCCGATTGGTATGGGACCATGATCTTTTGTGCTCATTGTGTTACGATACTATTTATTCAGTTACATGCTATATGTTGTGTTCTTTATTTCATTTACATGTGCTCTTTATTTCAGTTATGTACGCGTGTGTTCCCCTTGAAATCAGGTATCTCCAGTGCATGTGGTAGCAGAATTTCTCAAATTATATTTTGTTACTAATTAGGATTGTAACTAGTTAATCTATAGCAAGACGTAGATAATGCTTGGCCATGCATTGTTGATTTCGCATTTTTTTCTGCTCGCATTCTTGGCTCTTGTTCAGTTTCTTGAGTTCGTCGGCGCGTGGCAAAGGGTGAAGTTCTGCTCAGGAGACGATCCGCAACCCCGATCCTTGTTTGATCTAAGGATTGTGGTACGGCTGCGGAGACGTCCATACATTCCTTTGTCACTCTTCGACTTTCTTTTGCTTAGTAGCTTGCTTTGTTCAATCATTTCATATCTTATCATTTCTTTCTCGAGTATGTACATCGGTACCGTCTCGTTTTGCTCTCTTATTTAATTGTAGTCATTTATTATTATTTTTGTTGTCTTTGTGGTTGTGTGGTTTTATTGGTTTTATTTTCCACCTCGAGATTCCTTTGTAGTAATTGTTGTACGGGGTTTTGACCCTACTGGTTTTGCTGGGCTTGATTTGTCCATAGAGTCCAAGGATTTGTCGTACCTTCCGCTGGATGGCCCGCCCTCGTAGATCGACGGCTCAGAGGCACGGATTTCTTCTCTCCACTCGTTATGTATATTCTATTACAGCGCTTAGCCAGGGGAAACTTTGGTCCTTGTTTTCTAGGAGCATGATCCCTCCGCTCTTGGACAGCATAATTGTATATATTAGACCATGACTAGTAGTATGATCATGTATATATTTACCCTACTAATATAGCATTTTGTCTTTACTAGCTTCATGGTCATATATGGTATAGTGTTTGAGACACCTTACTACTTTTCATGTGTTATATATTCTTGTATATGCTATTTGATGGTTAAGAGTTAGGATTTGTCGACCATAGAATTGACACCATTGCATGCTAGAGTAGTCCTCCTCATCTTTTGGACAGTTGTGACCGTCGTACGAGTTCAGTTGGCATAGTCAACCTCATCCGTCTCCATCTTCCTATATTTTAGGACTAGGACGTGACACGATGTGTCCATAAATAAATACCCGCACAGTCCCATTTAATAGAATGGGAAGATGATACATGCTTTGCAGGAACTAATTCTACATATATATGCCATGAGCAAGGCGAGTGAAGTGAGCTAATACTGAATTATCGAAGTGAGACGAACGCAGTGAGGAGGGAGGTTAAGGGAACTTTGATTATACATATGAAGGAAAACAAAACAAACAAATTCTCTTCTACCACTTTGATGATGGATCAACAATGGCTTCTGGACGCAGAATGTATACAATTTCTTTGATCGAGGAATGAAACTCCCAAAAATTTGAAACGCATGAATTGATTCCACATATATATGCCATGAGCAAGGCGAGTGAAGTGAACTAATACTGAATTATAGAAGTAAGGCGAACGCTGTGAGGAGGGAGGGTAAAAGAACTTTGATTATACATATGAAGGAAAACAGAACTAACAAATTCTCTTCTACCACTTTGAGGATGGATCAACAATGGCTTCTGAATGCAGATTGTATACAATTTCTTTGATTGAGGAATGAAACTCCCAAAAATTTGAAATGTCGAAGAGGCCGGGTTCTGATTCTAGTTCAGCATAGCGTAAGGGGATAACGATAGAATATATATATATATATATAATCAATCTTATGGCCGCTGAGGAGCAAGGGCTAGGGCTAGGGTTTCGGTTCGGCGGAACCTGGGACCCGGCTCAAGCAGTAGTGGGAGAGGGGGATACGGCGGTGGCAGACGAGGCAGCGCTACAAGAGGCTACGGGTGGATGGACAACGGTGCAGCGGCGGCGACGGAGTCCGAAAACACAAATATCTGGGAATCGGCGATCCGAAGGGGGCGATAGGCTGAGCATGCGGCAGCGAGATGACGCCGACAGGCGTAGAAGGGGAGGAAGGCGGGGGGGGGGGGGGGGGGGGGGGGGGACAGCCACCAAGCTAGGCGGGAGGGGCCGGACCACATAGACCC
Organism: Iris pallida; assembly: GCA_029216955.1. Classification (NCBI taxonomy): domain Eukaryota; kingdom Viridiplantae; phylum Streptophyta; class Magnoliopsida; order Asparagales; family Iridaceae; genus Iris; species Iris pallida. The sequence goes on along the minus strand of JANAVB010011199.1, from coordinate 22,997,409 downwards.
GCATTAATAAGGACGGGGACGGCCACAACTGTCCGCAAGGTCGGAGAGAGCGGAGCGGACAATAAGGACGGGGACGGCCACAACTGTCCACCAGGCGATCGAGACGGGATCGTCGACGGTAGGGGATCGGATCCTTCGGGGTGTATCTAACGTCCCGAATTTCGAATTCGGAGCAGGATCTGGATCTCAGGGGGGCCAAATGGAGGGAGGAGGGTGGACGACGGTTATGCGTCGTCGCGTGACGAAGACCGGGGGAAAGGCCGGGAGGAGGACAGGGCCATGTTAGGGATCGCTACCCTGCGGACAGACGACAAGGCGGGTCAGGGGCGCGGCTGTCACTCTCCGTTCCTAGAATACGTATTTTAATACGTGTACTGCTTGAATGTATTTATTTAATATTTATCATACATTTGTTCTGTATTTAATTCCTTTAATTTTTTGCTAATTATTTTTTTGCATTTTATTTTCGGCTCTTGGGTTCGGCTTGGTTGGTTTATTTCCGGATTTGGTGGTTCATCATGAACCGAACCCAACTCCCCACCTACCACATCTTCATTTAAAGCCCCAACCCCTTTATCTCTCTTCATTACTTCTCCTTCTCATTTACTCTTCTTCTTCCTCATAACTCTCTCCACCTACCTAGAGCTTAGGCAAGTACATCTTGCTCCACATGAAAACCCATATTTTTATGGTTCATTTACCTTCCTCTCGTGATCCTAAGATAATTTAGAACTTGACATTTTTCATTTTGAAGTTCCGTTTTTAGTAGATCTAGAAATTCGGATTTTGTGGGTTTGATCTATTAAACTTCTTTGTTTTCAAGTTTTGATCGTTCGAGGCTGTTGAGATTCGTGTTATACGCCATTCTGACCCATGGAAGTTCCATTTTTGCTTAGAATGAAGGTTCCACGAAATTTGGAGTTCGGGAGGAGTTTTACGCTCACGTTATACGTGCTCGCGTAAGCATTAACTTTACGCCCACGTTTTTACGTGCTCGCGTAGTATCAAGCTCTACGCCCACGATCATTCGTGTCAGCGTGAATCTGTTTTACGCAAGTCGACTTGGCTTGGCGTATTACTCTTTACGCGTATTCATTCGTGCGTAAACTTGACTCTTTACGCGTGCAACCTTTACGCGTGGCTCGACCCTTCACGCATACGATGTTTTACGTGTAACTCGACTCTTTATGCGTACAATGTTTCACGCGTAACGTTATTCTTTACGCGTACAGTGTTTCATGTGTAACTCTATTCTTTTAAGCGTACAAGTCTTACGCGTAACCCTGTTCTTTACGCGTAGCTCTGTTTTACGCGTACTCCTTGGCTTGGCGTAATTCCTTTACGCGATTTTGGTTTACGCGTAATATTATTCTTTTACGCGTACGAGTTTACGCGTAACGTTACTTCTTTACGCGTACTTTATTTACGCGCGTATTTGCTTTAGCGTAAAGCTTGGCGTAAACCGGTGGCCTTAGCGTAAAGCTTTGGCGTAGACTAGTCATGGTATAAATTAGCCTTGGCGTAATCCAACCTTGGTGTTCCTATTGCTCTATACTTTATTTACTTTATGTCGGCATGGCATTTCTCCTATTATATCCTTACGCCTTTTTTACGTGAACTTGATATAATCATGATATGCTAATATTTTAATACATATTGTGGTGTGGAATGTGCCCTGTGTCCCGATTGGTTTATAGATACCCAGTATGACTGGAACTAAACCCTGAGAGTTATAGACTCGACCATACTGAATACTAGTTGACTTTCATGCATTGTCACAATTGATAATGATTGTTACCTTGACTAATGATTGATCATGCGTTCCTAGTTGGAACTAAGAAACTGGCTAGTCGTCTTATTGAAATTGAATGAGACACGTTCATATTAACTATGAACCATTGCAATCGACTAGCCGATCCCGAACATTGGCATATGGACACGTGCAGGCTTCAACTGATTTTCTACAAAAGTGGCATGTGTACCTTACAATCAAGGCATGATTATTCAGTAGCTAGGTTTGATTGTTGCATTACGCTATGTAAGACCTACAACCTAACCGCACGGACATCATTGTAGAGTTATACATATCGTACTATGTACGAAAGTACTCATTCTGAATGACCATGATCCACGGCATGGGACTTCAATTAACATAGGGACTACAAAGTTAAATAAAATAACGATTGCATGGAGAGAATGGATTTCCGAGTTCTTACATGGCAGCCATCCTTGGGGCAATTAGTGTCCCGACATGCAGGCTGGTTCCCACAGATACTGCAAATCTACCACACGGGCAGGGAACGGTATCTGCTTATATTTAAATACTGTATACTGATGACGGACGTCCCGCTGGGACTCGTCTAATTCATGATTGGCGCAATCGATTATTGGGTAGACTAGCCTTGCTTGTGCATAGTAAGAACTGAGGAATCCTTATTTGCATATTCCAGGATAACTTAGAACTTACAGTTAGCAAGCTGTAGTAGTTGTATTGTCGTTTAAATTAATTTGTTTGTGTACTGTACCTACTCCGTTAACTACTGAGATGATCATAATGTCAGGACATGACGGGTCAACTTCTGTCCTTGTTTGGTTGGAAGTTGGTTCGAAGTGTCGCGATGTTGTGTGAGTCCCAGTAGCAAGCGGAGACTTATTCATCATATTCTTAACTCTCACCACTGGTTTTAGTTCTCATGTCGTGCTTCCTTGTGGTACTTGCTATTAGAGGTCTAACCTCTCTGGTTTTGCATGGCCAGATTTAGAGCCAGTTCCCGAGAACTCAGCTTACTTCTACCTCCAAGATGGACAATACTAGAGGGATGATCGCAGGAGGACACGAGTGGATTCTTTACTACCCTGCTCGTTTTGCTACTTTACATTTTGCCGCTTGGCACCGACATGTTAGTCGGATTGTCTTGTACTTTTACATAATTGTAACTGAGTCAGACTGCAGCTGATAACGATTGTGTATACCTTGCTATACCATCTGGCTATGTTTTGTACAGCCAGATCTCAAGAATATTTTGACTAAGCGCTTGGGACGCCTTACTGCTTTATCTTACATGTTCTCTATTACTGTTTTCTTGTTTGAATGATTGAGATAATAGATGTCGAGTAACCCTAGTGAGACCTTCATGTAGTATGCACCCCCTCGTCTTTTAGACAGCATTGATCGTATTATACGGTATTCATCTACCCGTAATACGTAGCTGGCTGAGTCACTCCCCCGCTCTCCGGTATTCTGGTTCTGGGACGTGACAAGGTTTTAGTGATGGCCTATGCAGGTCTGATTTCAGACTTGTGGAGTGTTTTAATAGGATGTCTCAATCACACATGCTTCCCCTTGGTCTCATGATTCGTTACTCTCGACTCGAGTTTGACATTCCGGTATCCTTTGACTTCGTTGATCTTTCCTGCCCGATCGTTTGATTGTTCTCTTGTCCCTTTTCTTAGGGACACCTCGTCCGCATCTGTCAGAGCTGGACAACAACAAGGGCAACACGGACAACCTGACCATGTTGATCAGCAACAAGGGCCAGTGCTACCTCAAGAGACCGTCCAAGAAGAGGTGATAGTGGAACCAGCAGATGGACCGCAGTATCCGGAGGTTCCAACACCACCAATAGTTCCACCTACCCCTGTGGAAGTAGACACACCAGCCCTTCTGGAGATCATAAGAGGGATGATGGCTACGCAGCAACATCAGATGTTGGCCCAGCAACGCATGCACACTCAGCTACAAGAGCAGAATGTGTTGCTCAACCAAGGATTGCAAACGGCTTTGGAAAGAGGGGTGAGGACCGATTCAGGAACATCAACCAGATTTTGCAAGTACAACCCCCGTCGTTTCGAGGGCACGGAAGATGCCATTTCAGCAGATGCATGGCTTAAAGATATTGAGGCTATTCTGACAGCGGCTAAGGTACCGACGGAAGAACGTGTGGATCAAGTGAAGTTGTTACTTCAGGACCTCGCACGTGATTGGTGGGAATCAGAAGAAGTGGGCATCAGACGTCCTATAGCTTGGGATGATTTTACTGCGAGGTTCAAGACGAAGTACTATGGAGTTGTGGCACAGTTTGAGCTACAACAGAAGTTTATCAACCTCAAGCAGGCTGGTAAGACAGTGGATGCTTATGCAGCAGAGTTCTGCAGACTGAGTAGGTTTGCCCCGGAGATGGTAGCAACGGAGAGCCAAAGGGCTATGAGATTTCAGCAAGGATTCCATCTTGAACTCTTGCAATTGATAGAGGGACACAACTACCAGACCTTTGATGAGGTATTGACGGCAACCCGGAGGCATGAGATCACAATTCAGAGGATCACATCAAGGACTGGAGGTCAGAAGAGATCTCACAATCAGATTGAAGGAGGAGGGGGAGCAGCGCCCCGAGTTATAGCACCATCCCCTGGCATTCGCATTCACGACGTGGCGATGCGAGGGCCAGCACCACCAAGACAGCAGCAGCAGCAGCAGCAGAGGAAGAACCAGCAACCCCCAGTGGGCCGCACCTATTGTGGGAAGGCAGGGCACACTAGAAGCGTGTCGGGCATTGAATGGACAGTGTTTGGTATGTGGAAGTCCAGATCATCGGGTTTCCACCTGTCCCACGAATTTGAGGTCAGGAGGACCAGCGGTGGCGGTGAGACCGTTAGCACAACGTCCGTTCATGTCACAGGTTCAGATGTTTCGGCAGCAGGGACCGCCGATGCAGCAGCAACAACAAAGACCACCCCAGCATCACCAAGGCAGGGGCCAGCAGCAACACCAGGCTAGGCCGCAGTATGGGAACCAACAAGGAGGCCGAGGGCAGGCATTCAATCTATCTTTGGAAGAGGCATTGGCATCGGAAGATGTTGTGGCAGGTAACATTCTCGTCGCCTCATATCCCGCAGTAGCATTGTTTGATTCAGGAGCATCACACTCATTTATATCTGCACAATTTGCGACACGATTAGGAATGGAATTCGAGGCATTGCCAGGGAGGTTGAATATACTTACTGGTAATGGGCTCGTAGGAGTTAGAGTTATTCTAGCGTGTAGAGTTGTAGTTTGCGGGCGTTCCTTACCCGCCAGATTAATAGAATTTCCTGTTGGAAATTTCGACGTTATCTTAGGCATGGACTGGCTGAAAAACAGTCATGCGACAATAGATTGTCGTAGAGGGAGTGTATCTTTCAATATTCCAGGCATGGAACGATTTACCTTAGTCAAATCAGTGGCAACTCAACAAGAAGGAGTAGTGACGGCAATGGAAGAAGTTCAAGTTCCGAAGGTAGTGGAAGAGTTTCTAGATGTATTTTTCGAAGAACTTCCAGGTCTACCCCCGGTTAGGGATATTGAGTTCAGTATAGAATTGGCACCCGGAACTAAACCGATATCGGATCGAGTTTACAGAATGGCGGATTCAGAGCAGACCAAGGTGTATCAGCACATAGAGGAACTGAAGGAGAAGAATTTCATTCGAGTTAGCGAATCACCATGGGTAGCACTAGTGGTACTTGTAGGGAAGAAGGATGGGTCATCAAGATTGTGCATTGACTACAGAAAGCTCAACGCGGGCAACAGTAAAGAACAAGTACCCACTACCAAGGATCGACGACTTGTTTGATCAGTTGAGCAGAGCAAGGATTTTCTCCAAGATAGATCTTTGATCCGGGTATCATCAAGTGAGGGTTCGGAAAGAGGATATTCCCAAGACGGCATTCAGGTCCAAGTACGGGCATTATGAATTCTTAGTAATGCCGTTCGGTTTGACCAATGCTCTAGCAATATTTATGGATTTGATGAACCGCATCTTTATGCCGTACTTGGATCAATTTGTCGTTGTGTTCCTCGACAACATTCTCGTATACTCAGCTAGCGAAGAAGAGCATGAAGATCACCTCAGGAAAGTGTTACAGGTTCTGAGAGAGAACCAGTTGTATGCCAAGCTCAGCAAGTGTGAGTTTTGGACGGATCACATTTCATTCTTGGGGCACATCATATCAGGGGCTGGAGTAGCAGTGGATCCCAAGAAGGTAGAAGCAGTAGAGAGTTGGCTAATACCTAAGACCGTAGCAGATGTGCGTAGTTTCTTGGGATTGGCAGGATATTACAGAAGGTTCGTATCAGACTTTACAAGACTCGGTACCCATGACCCGCTTGACACAGAAGGATGTGCCATTCATTTGGTCGGCAGAGTGCCAGGCATCATTTGAGAATTTGAAGCAGAAGTTGATCACGGTACCTATTCTTACATTACCGGTTGGACCCGGAGGTTTTACTGTATATTGTGATGCGTCAGGGAAGGGACTTGGGTGTGTCCTAATGCAACATGGGAAGGTGATAGCGTATGCATCTAGACAACTTCGGGACCACGAGAAGAATTATCCAACTCATGACTTGGAGTTGGCGGCAGTAGTATTTGCTTTGAAGTTATGGAGGCATTACTTGTATGGTGATCGAGTGGACATGTACACAGACCACAAGAGTCTGAAGTACATCTTTACTCAGAAGGAACTGAACATGAGACAAAGAAGATGGTTAGAATTGATCAAGGATTACGACGTAGAGCTTCAGTATTATCTAGGCAAGGCTAATGTGGTAGCAGACGCTCTTAGCCGGAGAGACAGCACATTTATGTTGACATCACAAAAACATATTTTAGAAGATCTTCAAGAGATGGACATCGAGGTTACACTTCCTAGTGATATAGGAATTCTGGCAAGTCTACGAGTTCAATCCGACTTGGTAGACAGGATCAAGGCAGCTCAGGCACGGGACCCAAGGATTCAGAAGCTTAGGACAGAATGTGAGTCGGGACTCAGGAAGGAGATAAAAATTCATGAAGATGGTACACTTAGATTTGGATCACGTCTATGTGTGCCTAGTGGAGATATCAGACAGGAGGTTATGACAGAAGCCCACAGTTCTCAGTATTCTATACACCCTGGAGGGACCAAGATGTACAAAGATATCAAGCAGCACTTCTGGTGGAACGGAATGAAGAGAGAGATAGCTAGATTCGTTTCTCGTTGCTTGATATGTCAGCAAGTGAAGGCAGAACAACAGAGGCCAGCTGGATTATTACAACCGCTTCCTATCCCGGAATGAAAATGGGAGCATATCACAATGGACTTTGTGACCGGTTTACCATGATCACCAAGTGGTAAGGATGCTATTTGGGTGATAGTGGATCGGCTTACGAAGGTGGCACATTTTCTTCCTTTTAGAGTAAGACAATCTACAGAAAAGTTGGCAGAATTGTATATGCAACAGATAGTCAGGCAGCATGAGGTCCCTGTCAGTATTGTATCAGATAGAGATACCCGTTTTACGTCACATTTCTGGAAGAGTTTACATCATAGTCTGGGTACCAAGTTAAGATTTAGCACGGCTTACCATCCACAGACAGACGGGCAATCAGAAAGAACAATTCAGACTTTAGAATATATGTTACGAGCTTGCACCCTATATTTCGGAGGGTCTTGGGAGAATCACCTGCACTTAGTCGAATTTTCGTACAACAACAGTTATCAAGCCAGTATCCAGATGGCGCCATTTGAAGCACTATACGGTAAGAAGTGCAGATCGCCACTTACATGGGATGATATCGGGGAGAGAAAGATGTTAGGCCCAGAGATGATTGTTCAGACGGTTGAAGTGGTTAAGGGGATTAGAGAGCGACTTCGAGTTGCGTAAGATCGGCATCGTCATTAGGCAGACCAGCATCGTAGGCCGCTAGAATTTTCTGTTGGGGACCACGTGTTTTTGCGGATCTCACATACTCGTGGGGTCATTAGATTTGGCGTTCGCGGGAAGTTGAGTCCGCGATACGTGGGCCCATTTGCTATCCTTGATAGGGTAGGCGATGTTGCTTATCGTTTGTCCCTTCCACCTTCGTTACGAGAGGTGCATGATGTGTTTCATATATCTCAGTTGCGTAGGTATGTATCGGACCCAAGCCATATCCTCGATCATTCTGAACTGGTTGTTGGTACCAACTGAATGATCTGGTTGTTGGTACCAACCTGTCTTACGAGGAACAGCCGGTGTCCATTTTGGACCGAAGGGAGAAGATACTCAAGAACCGAACAATTAGCCTTGTCCGTGTTGCTTGGGGTCATCACTCCTTAGGAGAGTTAACGTGGGAATAAGAGGATGATATCCGATCACGGTATCCGCACCTATTTGACTCACAAGGTATATTTCTTTCCGTGTACCTTGATTGTCTTGATTCCTCATGCTTATCACCCTATGAGTAGAAATTGCTTGATGTCGTAGTTTAATAAACATAGATATATTACTTGCTATTTGGTATTGTAAGATGATTGTTTGCTCGCTAAAATTGTTGTACTTAGATTAGTTTAGCCCTGATATTTCTATCATGTTTGGACTTGAAATTCCGAGGGCAGAATTTTTCTAAAGAGGGTAGAGATGTCACTCCCCGTTCCCAGAATACGTATTTTAATACGTGTACTGCTTGAATGTATTTATTTAATATTTATCATGCATTTGTTCCGTATTTAATTCCTTTAATTTTTCGCTAATTATTTGTCTGTATTTTATTTTCGGCTCTTGGGTTCGACTTGGTTGGTTTATTTCCGAATTTGGTGGTTCATCATGAACCGAACCCAACTCCCTACCTACCACATCTTCATTTAAAGCCCCAACCCCTTTCTCTCTCTTCATTACTTCCCCTTCTCATTTACTCTTCTTCCTCATAACTCTCTCCACCTACCTAGAGCTTAGGCAAGTACATCTTGCTCCACATGAGAACCCATATTTTTATGGTTTATTTATCTTCCTCTAGTGATCATAAGATAATTTAGAACTTGATATTTTTCATTTTGAAGTTCCGTTTTTAGTAGATCTAGAAATTGCCATTTTCGGATTTTGTGGGTTTGATCTATTAAACTTCTTTGTTTTCAAGTTTTGATCGTTCGAGACTATTGAGATTCGTGTTATACGCTATTCTGACCAATGGAAGTTCCATTTTTGCTTGGAATGAAGGTTCCATGGAATTTGGAGTTCGGGAGGAGTTTTACGCTCACGTTATACGTGCTCGCATAAGCATTAACTTTACGCCCACGTTTTTACGTGCTCGCGTAGTATCAAGCTCTACGCCCACGATCATTTGTGTCAGCGTGAATCTGTTTTACGCAAGTCGACTTGGCTTGGCGTATTACTCTTTACGCGTATTCATTCGTGCGTAAACTTGACTCTTTACGCGTGCAACCTTTACGCGTGGCTAGACCCTTCACGCATACGATGTTTTACGTGTAACTCGACTCTTTACGCGTACAATGTTTCATGCGTAACGTTATTCTTTACGCGTACAGTGTTTCATGCGTAACTCTATTCTTTTACGCGTACAAGTCTTACGCGTAACCCTGTTCTTTACGCGTAGCTCTGTTTTACGCGTAATCCTTGGCTTGGCGTAATTCCTTTACGCGATTTTGGTTTACGCGTAATATTATTCTTTTACGCGTACGAGTTTACGCGTAACGTTACTTCTTTACGCGTACTTTATTTACGCGCGTATTTGCTTTAGCGTAAAGCTTGGCGTAAACCGGTGGCCTTAGCGTAAAGCTTTGGCGTAGACTAGTCATGGTATAGATTAGCCTTGGCGTAATCCAACCTTGGTGTTCCTATTGCTCTATACTTTATTTACTTTATGTCGGCATGGCATTTCTCCTATTATATCCTTACGCCTTTTTGACATAAACTTGATATAATCATGATATGCTAATATTTTAATACATATTGTGGTGTGGAATGTGCCCTGTGTCCCGATTGGTTTATAGATACCCAGTATGACTGGATCTAAACCCTGAGAGTTATAGACTCGACCATACTGAATACTAAGTTGACTTTCATGCCTTGTCACAATTGATAATGATTGTTACCTTGACTAATGATTGATCATGCGTTCCTAGTTGGAACTAAGAGGCTGGCTAGTCGTCTTATTGAAATTGAATGAGACACGTTCCTATTAACTATGAACCATTGCAATCGACTAGCCGATCCCGAACATTGGCATATGGACACGTGCAGGCTTCAACTGATTTTCTACAAAAGTGACATGTGTACCTTACAGTCAAGGCATGATTATTCCGTGGCTAGGTTTCATTGTTGCATTACGCCATGTAAGACCTACAACCTAACCGCACGGACATCGTTGTAGAGTTATCCATATCGTACTATGTACGAAAGTATTCATTCTGAATGACCATGATCCACGGCATGGGACTTCAATTAACATAGGGACTACTAAGTTAAATAAAATAACGATTGCATGGAGAGAATGGATTCCCGAGTTCTTACATGGCAGCCACCCTTGGGACAATTAGTGCTCCGACATGCCGGCTGGTTCCCACAGATACTGCAAATCTGCCACACGGGCAGGGAGCGATATCTGCTTATATTTATTTACTGTATATTGATGACGGACGTCCCGCTGGGACTCGTCTAATTCATGATTGGCGCAATTGATTATTGGGTAGACTAGCCTTGCTTGTGCATAGTAAGAACTTAGGAATCCTTATTTGCATATTCCAGGATAACTTGGAACTTACAGTTAGCAAGCCGTAGTAGTTGTATTGTCGTTTAAATTGATTTGTTTGTGTACTGTACATACTCCGTTAACTACTGAGATGATCATAATGTCAGCACATGACGGGTCAACTTCTGTCCTTGTTTGGTTGGGAAGTTGGTTCGAAGTGTCGTGATGTTGTGTGAGTCCCAGTAGCAAACGGAGACTTATTCATCATATTCTTAACTCTCACCACTGGTTTTAATTCTCATGTCGTGCTTCCTTGTGGTACTTGCTATTAGAGGTCTAACCTCTCTGGTTTTGCATGGCCAGATTTAGAGCCAGTTCCCGAGGACTCAGCTTACTTCTACCTCCAAGATGGTCAATACTAGAGGGATGATCGCAGGAGGACACGAGTGGGTTCTTTACTTCCCTGCTCGTTTTGCTACTTACTTTACATTTTGCCGCTTGGCACCGACATGTTAGTCGGATTGTCTTGTACTTACTTTTACATAATTGTAACCGAGTCAGTCTGCAGCTGATAACGATTGTGTATACCTTGCTATACCATCTGGCTATGTTTTGTACAGCCAGATCTTAAGAACATTTTGACTAAGCGTTTGGGACGCCTTACTGCTTTATCTTACATGTTCTCTATTACTGTTTTCTTGTTTGAATGATTGAGACAATAGATGTCGAGTAACCCTAGTGAGACCTTCATGTAGTATGCACCCCCTCGTCTTTTAGACAGCATTGATCGTATTATACGGTATTCATCTACCCGTAATACGTAGCTGGTTGAGTCACTCCTCCGCTCTCCGGTATTCTGGCTCTGGGACGTGACAGCGGCCATCGGCCTGTGGCCCTGTGGCGTCTGCTGGGAGATCGGTGGGCTGGCGGCCCAAGGCGACTGCGGCGGATAAGGGGAAGAGCAAGGTGGTGGATCTCGGCGGTCAGAGGTCTGGGTCTCCCCCCCGGGGGTTGTCCCTAGGACACATGGGGCTACTACACAGCCGGCTGGAAGGTCCTGGGCTGATATTTGCAAACCTGTGGGACCGAAAAGTCCCACATCGATGGAGTACGTGCCGCCGATTAAGGCTGTGAGGAGTTTCCGGGCCTCGTTCCCTGTGGAGGAGATAGAGAAGGTAACTGCCTACTGGGAGAATACTCTGGTTCTGTACGTCCTAGGCAACAAGCCTTTCTACGGACAGATCCGTGGTTATGCAGCACGAGTCTGGCAGCCTAAGGGCAGTATGAAGTTCTTTGCTCGCGAGAACGGCTTCTACTATGTAAAGTTTGGGCTTGCGGAGGACGTCGCAAGGATCCTGCAAGGCGGCCCCTGGACGTTCGACGGCAGGCTCATCATTCTGAAGGAATGGACTCTAGAACTTCGATGTGAGAGGGAAGTCCTGAATGCCATCCCTGTATGGATTCGCTTCCCTGAGTTCCATGTCCGGTTCTGGAGTATCCCATTGCTGATGCGTCTGGCGAGCTTGGTGGGCATCCCGATCAAGGCGGATGAAGCTACTGCCTTCCGTTCGAGGTTGATGTATGCCAGAATTTTTGTGGAGATTCGGGCTGGGGAGAGCTACCGAAGGTGGTGGAATATGAAATTTCTTCTGGAGAGGTGCTAACCCAGAAGGTGGAATACGAATGGATACCACCTACTTGTTCACGATGTACTTGCTTTGGACATCTGACCAGTGCTTGTTCGTCAGTAGGCCCTCCGGTGGAGCCTAATATTCCCTATAGTGAGGTTCCAGATTCTCCCCGTGACATGGATTTCAGAGATGTCAGTGAAGAGGTGGTCTTGGCGGGAGGGACTACTCCTCCAATGAGTGATGGCGGAATGAGCCTCATTGTTTCTACCCAACTAGCTCCCACGAGTGGGGCTTTGATCTCCGGCCCGGGGCAGAGGGGTATGATTACCGAAGGCATGGTAGCGTCGGGGAGAGAGGAGCGAGAGGGTGGCGGATGGACTGAGGGGCATGTTTTTTGTAGGAAGCGACGTGTTGTTGGTCCGCTGAGTGATGGTCCCTCCAAGGAGTGGGACATCCTTCTATAAGGGAGGAGGCGGTTTGTGTTGACAACCCTGCCTAGGCGATGGTGCTCTCTCAGGTCGTTCCCTAGCAGGCCATTCCGACTGGGATGGAAGAGGATCTATTAGCGTCGGATGCGATACATTCTCCAGGTGCCAATCCGGGTGTTTTCCAGGGGATTCATCCTCTCATTAATTAATGGCTATCAATGCCTGGAATGTGAGGGGGGCGTGTTCGCTAGGGAGGTGGAGAGAGATTTGTGGGGTTCTTCACAGAGAGAAGTGCGACATCTTTGTACTGTTAGAATCGAAGATCAAAGGTGAAAAGACCCTTACTCGGAGGACCCCACCACATTGGGCCCAATTACACAACCTGGCTCTCTGTGACATGGTCAGGATTTGGGTCATATGGAACTCGAAGAGTTGGGAAGGGGATTTGATCTTGATGACGGAGCAGTTGATCGCCATCCTTCTCGAACAATGGTGGTTTTCGGTTCTTGCTGGGGACGGTTTACGGCCACAACGACAGAAGGAGACGGGAGTCCCTGTGGAGCGATATCTCCAGGGTTGCCGCCGCTGCTGATTCATCGTCTCTTCCGCTTCTTCTGATTGGGGACTTCAATGCCCTTCTGCACCGAGGGGAGAAGGTGGACGGCCGTCCAGTTCCAGACTCTATCCTATATGATTTTTAGAGATGTCTCCTCCAGGCGGGGCTCCAGGGATTGTCGCGCTCTGGCTTCATTTGGACTTAGCATAACAAAGCAATCCGAAACATGATTGCATGCCAGCTTGATCGAGCCCTGGACAATGGGAATGGTTCCAGCATTTCTCTAATTCTTCGACTGAGGGCCTGGCCGCTGGGACGAGCGATCACTCCCCTATCAGGGTAGGCTTCACTACTCGGTCTCCTGGGAAGTCCCGCCCATTCAGGTACAACAACAGTTGGTATCTTCGGATGGCTACCTGGAGGCTGTCTCAGAGGGGCTTACTAGCTGTCAGGAGGGGACGGCCCAGTTCCGCTTGGTGCGTCGTCTCAAGGCTACGAAGAAGGCTCTACGGAGTTTGGTGAAGGGGTTGCCCAAGTCTACCTTAGAAGATAAGGAGGTGGAGCTGCGGGCCATCCAGCAGGACATGCAGTCTGACATGCTTAATGGTGACCTGGCGGCGAGAGAGAAGGAGCTAATCGGGAAAGTCAACATCTTGCGGCTGCAGAAGGAGATTAGCACGGCTCAGCGTGCCAAATGTTCCTGGCTCAAGGACGGCGACCGTTGTTCCAAGTTCTTCTATGATGTCATCCGGACCAGACAGCATAGGAACCACATCTCCCAGCTTCTGGATGTGGATGGCAACCTGGTGGGGGAGCCGGCTGAGATCCAGGGCGAAGCTGTCAGGTACTATTCTGAGTTATATTTCCAGACTGACTACCTATCTGTGTTTCCAGATGTTGTTACGAAGAGATTGGTGACTCCGTATGGAAATAGCATTCTTCTTGCCCCTATTACTTTAGAGGAGGTGGAATCAATTGTCAAGTTGGCAGGTCTTGGAGGTGGTGCAGGAATTCTTCACCAAAGGAAAACTACTAAAAGAGCTGAACCACACTTTCCTGACTTTGGTGCCTAAGAAGGAGGGAGCGACATCACTGGCGTACTTCAGACCTATTGCGTGCTGTAATTATCTCTATAAGATAATTACGTACCTTATGTGCCGACGGATGGAGGGGATCATGCAGGACTTGGTATCTCCGAATCAGGCTGCGTTCATCAAGGGGAGGTCGATCGCTGAGCACAGCCTCCTGGCTCATGAGATGGTGAGGGACTTTAGCAAACCCGGAGGGGAGAAAGCATGTGTGAAACTGGACCTGAGGAAGACGTATGACATGGTCAATAGGGACTTCCTCTGTCATCTGATGACCGCTATGGGTTTCGCGGACCACTGGGTTGCATTGATCCGGGAGTGCATCACGTCCTCCACTTTCTCTGTCCTCATCCAGGATATTCCTTATGGGTACTTCCAGAGCAACCGTAGGCTTAGGCAAGGTGACCCTCTGTCCCCTTACCTGTTCACGCTTGTCATGGAATACTTCACATGCTTGATGGACCTGGCAGTGCACCGTAGGAGTCTGGTCCCATTGTTCAGGAGGGTAGATCCTCCAGTTACCCACCTTATCTATGCAGATGATCTCTTGGTGTTCATCCAGCCATCGACGGAGAGTATGCAGACGATTGTGGAGATTATGGGAGAGTTGGACTCCCTCTCGGGCCTTCAGATGAACAGAGAAAAGAGCAGGATGTACTTCAGCTCCCTATGTCCCCAGAAGGAGAAGCGGGCCGAGGTACTGGGAGTTGAGAGGAGTGATCTTCCGGTGAGATATTTAGGAGTTCCTCTCACAGTCAACTATGCGCGGGATCAGAATTTCCATAGTCTGGTGGAGTACGTCCAGAGGAGAGTGGAAGGTTGGCAAGCCACCGGATTGTCCTTTGGAGGAGGCATCGAGCTGGTCAGATCGGTGATTTCGGCTGTGGCTCATTTCTGGCTGCAATCCATCCTCCTCCCTGTTGCCACTGTTAGGAAAGTGGAGCAGATTTGCGCAGACTTCATTTGGATGGGAGGTATGCACGCGATCTCCTGGAAGCAGCTCTGTAGACCCAGGAAGGAGGGAGGAGTGGGACTAAGACCGTTGCTGGAGATCAGGGAGGCATCTGCACTAAAGCTGGCATGGAGATTCATCAACGGGGGATCCCTCTGGGCTGATTGGATGCACAGCAGATATGTGAAGCAGGACAACTTCTGGACCTGTGCTTCTGACAACAATTACTCAGTCACTTTTAAGACTGTCTTAAGACAAAGGGGGGTTCTCAAATCTGCAATCCGAAAGGTCATAAAGGATGGGTCTAGAATGGACCTCTGGCGGGATCCTTGGATAGATCGGCTTTCACTATTGGACATCAGGGGAGCCCCGACACATCAGGAGGACAGGTGTGGGCTGACGTGTAGTCGTATCATTCGCGACGGGAAGTGGAGGCCGGAGTCTTATCGGTTTACCGAGGAACTGGGTGGGATTATCAGTACTATTGCCATTGATCCGGACTTGCCTGCTGATCGGTGGATTTGGGAGCCGACAGATGCAGCTTCGGGAACTGGGGAGTTCCAATTCCGGAGTTGCTACAATCTCATCCGGCGCACCTTTCCTCAGAGCTCTGACTACGAGTTCGTATGGTGCAATGGTCTCGCCAGGAAGATGCAGCTCTGTGTCTACAAGCTTCTACTGGGCCGTCTTTTGACTAGGGATCCTCTGAGATCGTTTGGTGTGTCGGTCCTAGATCCGAAATGTGTGCTATGCAGTGTGGAGAATGAATCTATAGGACACATTTTCTTCGAGTGTGCTCTGGCATGGCAAATCTGGTCTGAGCAGAGTAGAGCGTTGGGTGGATGTGACTCCGGGAAGGGAATTGGGGACATCATCACTGTGCTCCGGAATAGCAGAGGTAGAGGGCAGGACTGGTTCCGGACAGCCAGACTTCGACTGGCAGTCTCAGTTTGACATATATGGAGGGAACGAAACCGTCGTATTTTTGAGGGGCTGGTCACCCCTCCGGTAGGCATCCTCCATAACATAGAGTTTGATGTTAATGTAATGGGGAGCTGAAGAGTGGGAGTCCCACTATGATTGTATGTTATATGATTATTGCATTGTTTTTGAATAAAATTTACCCTTTTCCCTTAATATATATATATATATATATATATATATATATATATATATATATATAACCAGCATGGATTTGATAAATTGACTTGGATCTTTCATCATCGTCGTCATTCTAGCCTTCTCCCATCCGAATGGGTAGTTATGGAGCATAAGAAAGCTTCATACAAGATTTGACAAAATTGTATGTCCAGTTGTCGACCTAACGTCAACCCTCTTATGTTGGTACCAAATTCATAACCAAGTTAGTTATTAACATGAGAAGGCCATGCCACAAAACCTAGGTGACCAGTTGGCAGGTAGGTTGACCTACCTTTGTGCTGCACTTTAAGCTCATACAACCAAAGAGCACCCTCCAAGTTTCCCTGGATTATTAAGAGACTAGATAAAGAGGTAAGAATATGATCCAATTTGCTATAGGGAATTGCATTTATCACTATGACTTAGATCTTTACTACACAATCTAAAATTGACGCATTCCAAAACAAAACAAAAAAATCAATGACAAAGTGCAAGATTATATCTTGATACGCTGACATAATACAGACATAATGTGTCCTCTAAGTGCACAGGCATCCAAAATGCCGACATGCCAAAAGACGGAAACTGTCCAAGCAAAGGTGCTAAAAATAATTGCAGACTAATGGATTGAACATTTGCAATTACAGATCAATTGAGTATGCCAGACAACTTAAATAGAAGTCCATTACATTAAATAACAGAGTTCTAGAAAGATGCTAATGTTTACCTTAATAGTAATAGCTTTGATGCCTCTCCGAATCTATAAGAAGTAATAGGTAAAAAAACTATTAGGCAATAATGATCTAAATTAAGATATCATACATATACTAACATTAGTCTTACAAGGACAAAGTGAAAATTTACCATTTCTTCAAGGAGGAAAGTTTGATCTTGTTTCCATAAATAAGCTAGAGAAACAAGGCCTAACCTCGCACAAACGCTCTCCACTCGCAGCCTTTGATAATCGGATGCAATGGCACCAGAAGACACAGCTGCTACAGAAGGAACTTGACTCTTAACTTCATTGAGCAAAATAAATAAATCTTCAACTTCATCTCCTGGGGTCACCTTGTAGCTGAGATCGTGATGCCTACATAAAAAGAATACAGAAGATTAAGAAGCTAAAGAGTAAAGAATGCCCCCTTCTGACAGACCACCAACTAGTTATACCATAAAAACCTTACCATCAGACACCTGCATTATGGAAGCTCTAAAGAACAATGGATGGTATCTAAAGACTGGAGGAAAGAATCTAAAAAACGTGGTCATGGGTTAATTCTTACAAATGTAAACATGAATGTTACAACATATGACACTACAAGGTAGGCAACTTTTAAATTTGAGCACCTGGGAGTAGGATCAGACACGTAGAGGGAAACGTTGGAGATAGTTGAAAATGTGCATATAGGCTAAAGGCATCAAGAGTGAAATGGACACCAATTTCAGGTTATAAAACTGGGCAGGGAGAACAGGGACACTAGACATGACATGATTTGAATGTAAGTAGTGCATAAGGAGGGATTTGAATCAAAATCAACTACTTAACTATGACTTACTAGATATGAACTTACAAAAAATTCTTCGCCTCGAGCAGAAAGAAATATGGGTTTATCTTTGGGGTTTTTTTTCCCTTTTCTGAATGGCAAGTATGCATAAGGAGGTAAACGAGCAGATGACTTATACAATATGTACACACAACATGGTACCTCATTCAGTATACGAGGGAAACAACATAGCCAGATAACACACCAAAAACATGGCATCATTTGTCATTGATGTACTATGAGCCATAGCTTACAGTATCGGCCGATACCGATACGGTTTGACATGTCCCGGCCCGATATTGATACTGACCGATACTGACATCGGGAATCTCTTTTTCAATCAATTCAGCAAAGAAAAATGAACGAAAAAAGAACAATCAACAAGAGTGTAAAAGCATAGTAAAGTTGTAAAAGAATAAAACTTATATGTCGCAACCAATCGACAAGGGTGAATATTATTTCATTTAATTCCAAAATTACTAAGAAACAACACATGAAATACTTAAAATTATAAATTTACCTATATATAAAATGTCTTTTTCTAAAATTTTAATATTTGTTAATAACAATTTGTTTTTCGATACCAAAAAATCCAAAACCACCGATAGTGCCGATACTGCCGATCCAGATACTCATAGAAAGGATATGATATTGATTCCTATACCGATACTGCGAACCTTGATATGAGCACATGCTAAAAAAACTACCCAATTGTGACAATTGTGACACGATGATCTATATAGGAAATAAAGGCCAACAAAAAAAAGATTGAAATTAGTCAATGCAACATGAATTTGGCAAAGGTGGGACATAAATGAAGGCACATAATTGGAGTTATTTCAATTAGTTAACCCAATACAAAAAAAACACAAATGCTTTGTTGATCACATAGACACATAAATCATTTTGCTCTTACCTCGTAGATCCCCTTATCCGCCTCCGGAATAATGGCAACCCGACGCACTCTGCATAGCTAACCACAATTTGGTGCCCAACCTAGACATACAAAGACAAGAGTTGCACATAAAATTTACAAGTAACTGTTTACTCTTCGATAAATGAATTAACACCCTGGTATTTGTTAATCAAGTTCGTAGTGAAAAATTGCAATAACCACCAGGGACACCGTCATAGTTCAATAAACCAAATATAAAAAAGAATTATTTTCTCCTCTCATCTCGAGAAAGTGACACAACAACTGCACTAGTCTCCAGCGACGCCATCATCTCTCGAGTCATCTCTTTGGTACTCTTGCGTTCTCTCTTATCATTTCACGAAAATGACATGACGACTAAATTGACAGCAACTGCACTAGTCTGGGGACAAAATAACTTACAGTTTGGTACATGTAGCTGTCCAGTTCGTCGACGGAGTCGTCGAGCGGCAACAAATTGGCCAAGGCCACAATCTGCAAGAAGACACGACGAATTAGTTCAGATCGAAAGCGGAAGAGAAGAAGCGAGGGAACAATAAAAGAGAAGAGAGAAAAGAAGGACCTCGTGGCCGTAGTCGATGCATCTCATCATGGCGTAGCAGCTGTCCTTGCCACCGCTAACCAAGCCTACCACCTTCATCTTCTCTGATCTCTCTCTCTCACAATCATCTACTGTTTTCTCCGAAACCCTAACCCCCTTCTTCCCAAATAAAAAAAATTCTTGCGAAGGGAAAAAAATAATGGAGTTTAAGTGAAGGTCTGCTTGGATTGAGGTGGAAAAAAAAAAAGGCTATTTATAAGAGCACAGCCTTTTTTACTCGGGACTAGCCAGGATTAGAACTAGCCAGGCTTTGAGGAACTTTTACTCGGGCTGTCCAAATTTTCTATTCAGGGGCTCTCCATTTTCTTCTTCTCCACTCTCTCTCTCTTCACAAACCCTAACTTTCTTCTTCTTCTTCTATCCATCTTCTTCTTCTCCACCATTTCCATTCTCACATCTTCATCAAAACCCTAGTTTTTTTCTCATCATCATCTTCTTCTTCTCCACCGTTTCCATCATCACCATCTCCATCAAAACCCTAGTTTCCTTCTCTTTTCCAATTTCGATGGCACCCAAAAAATTAAATAAACCCTAAAATGTATGAAAATAAAGGTTAAATACTTCTTTCCTCACAAAGAATGTATGGAAATAAATCCTAAAATGCATATTTCACTCTATTATCAAGATTGAAATAAACCCTAATATTTTTTTCATTCGGAAATGTCGACTTTAGGACTGCCCAGAAATTGTGGCAGTCCTGAAAGGAACTTGCTGTACAGCAAGTATCTTTCAGGACTGCCTCAATTTCTGGCAGTCCTCAATATGTCTAGGACTGCCAGAAATTGTGACAGTCCTGTTGTAGAGCATGTCCCTTTCAGGACTGCCACAATTTCTGGCAGTCCTCATTACTTCTAGGACTGCCAGGAATTGTGGCAGTCCTCATTACTTTCAGGACTGCCACAATTCCTGACAGTCCTCATTATCTTTTATACCTACCACTTAGATAGCCCTGAGTAATTTTTTCAGTGGCAAACTTGTAAATAATGAAAAACTAACACTTGGACAGCCCTGAGTAAAATGTGCTGTGCCCTTATAATTTACCAAAAAAAATATATGTAGAGTTAAGTGCGGTTAAATGAGGGTTTTTTTTTAGGGGCACCACCACTTCTATTAGGGGACAGCCCAAATTTTTTTGAAAAAATTATAAGTTTGCCATAGGTTTTTTGTTACTAGGGGGCAGCCCAAAATTGACTATAAAAGCCAAACATGTTTTATTTCTTCTCTCTTTCTTCCTCTATTACTTCTCTTCCTCCATTTTTTTTTCTCCTCATAGAAACCTAGAATTAACCTAACCTAGGTGAAATTGTCCCCCCACCTAAATTTGTTAAAGATTTTTGGTGAAATATCTAGTAATAGTGTCAATCACTTCTCCCATTTATTTGTAAGTCGTCGAATTTATTTTTGTGTAATGTTTTAACCTAAATTTTACATATAAAAGTTGAATTTTGTGTTTAATGTAGAAAGAAATAGAAAATGGAACAACCCGGACCATTAAATGCTGGATACTCTCCTCCCACAACGTCCGAAGAACACTTTGATGCATCGGAAGGCCTCGTGGTAACTACACTTTAACTTTATTTCGGATGAACAATCGGACTTTGACAAAGAGGACTGCCACTTCTCTGGCAGTCCCTCTCATGGATTAGGACTGCCAGGGATGTGCCAGTCCTATATATGTGAGAGACTGCCACATATGTGGCAGTCCTATATATGTGAGGGACTGCCACATCTCTGGCAGTCCTTTTTAATTTCATATGCTTACATTTTGGCTTTATGTAGTTGTTTAGTTGTCGAAGCCATCGCTTGGACCATACTTTTCGTTGATCAGATCAACCATTGTAAGAAGTTGTTGAAGTTTGAAGAGCCAAGAGACTTACCTGCTGACCACTACGACGTCAAAATCGACTAAGTATGGATATATTTACAGTTTGACATTTTATATATGGAGGACCACTTTTGTAAATAGTGAAATATGAAGTCCACTAATCTATATGGAGTAAATTTTGTATACAGTAAAATATGAAGTTCAGTATGTTATACATGTTTACCTGTGTGCTATTTTTGTGTTATATGTCTACCTGTGTGCTATTTATGTGTTTATATGTGTGTTATATGTGTTTACCTGTGTGCAAGTATGTGTGACAAAATATACCAATTTGTTAAAGTATCAGATCCAGTATCAGGACTGCCACCCCCCTGGCAGTCCTACATTGAATTAGGACTGCCAGGGTGCTGGCAGTCCTAATTGAAACTTGTTGTTATATAAATGGCCATTCTCCTGTGTTTTAGCACGGAGAATGGTCATTCTCCGTGTAATTTAGCACGGAGAATGGCCATTCTCCGTGTAATTTAGCACGGAGAATGGCCATTCTCCGTGTAATTTTCACGGAGAATGGCTATCCGATCCAGTATCAGGACTGCCACCCCCGTGGCAGTCCTACATTAAATTAGGACTGCCAGGGTGCTGGCAGTCCTAATTGAAACTTGCTGTTACAGCAAGTATCAATTAGGACTAGACCTGTCAATTGGGCCGGGCCGGCCCAGCCCGGCACGAGCCCGACCCGAAAAATCGGCCCATGGGTCGGCCCGACCCGATTAATCGTGGGCTTGGGCCGGCCCGGCCCAGTATATTGGGTCGTGCCGGGCCACATATATTGGCCCATAATATAGGCCCGGCCCAAGGCCCGACCCGGCCAGACCCTTAAGATAGGCTCATATATACATCTGCATAAGCTTTTGAAGCTTCTGTACTTTTACTGATGTAGGGCTAGTTCAATCACAAGTCCCATACTTGATAATGCTAGCATTAATATTCACTATGATTATTCCCAAGTCAGCTACACATATTCCTACTAGTTAAATATGCACTATGATTATAGCACGTGCAGAGAGGAATGTAACAATATTGGACTTGTGATTGAACGGAAAATATGTTGGACTTCTGTACTTTTACTGGACTCTTACCTATTTACAAGCATTTTTCCTACTAGCATTCCTACCAGCAATCCCATTCACGAGCATTCCTACTAGCAGTCTTGGACTCGACCCAAAAGAGGAAAATACTATGCGTCACATATCAGTAATAATTTCACTATTGAAACTTTTACGTTACATACATACAACAGTAATAATTTTGAATTTTTTCTTTGTATTCCTCAAGATCTTATATGTATTTGTACCGTGGGTACGTATCAGCCCAAGCCCGACCCGGTCCGACCCGAAGCCCGACGTGCCATGGGTCATGTGCCGGGCTGGGCTCACATTTTTACGCTTAGGCCCGGCCCGCCCCACTATAACGTGTGGGCCTGAGAGGCCCAGCCCGGGCCCGGCCCGGCCCACCCAAATTCGTGCCGGGCCGGCCCGGGCCGGCCCACTTGACAGCTCTAATTAGGACTGCCAGCACCCTGGCAGCCCTAATTTAATATAGGACTGCCAGGAGGGTGGCAGTCCTATTTATAAGTCTCTGTGATGAGAGTTTTGAAACTCTCTATCACAGAGAGTTTCAATTAAGACTGTCACACCCCTAGCAGTCCTACACAAGAGGAGGACTGCCACGGTGCTGGCAGTCCTAATTGAAACTTGCTGTTATATAAATAACCATTCTCCTGTGTTTTAGCACGGAGAATGGTCATTCTAGTGTTAAAATGCAGGAGAATGACCATTCTCCGTGTAAATTAACATGGAGAATGGCATTCTCCGTGTTTCTAACACGGAGAATGACCATTCTCTGTCTTAATTTACACGGAGAATGGTCATTCTCCGTGAAAATTACACGGAGAATGACCATTCTCCGTGCTAAATTATACGGAGAATGGCCATTCTCCGTGTAAATTAAGACGAAGAATGGTCATTCTCCTTCGTTTTAACACTGGAATGACCATTCTCCGTGCTAAATTACACGGAGAATGGCCATTCTTCGTGTTAGAAACACGGAGAATGCCATTCTCCGTGTTAATTTACACGAAGAATGGTCACTCTCCTGTATTTTATGGTCAGTTGAAACTTTGGAGGGCCATAACTTTTGACTGGGAGGTCGAAACGAGGCCCGGTTTGTCACAAAATGAGCGTATTTTTGAGGAGCCTGAGATTAGCCGCTTCATCGTTAGAAGGTCTTCCGAAATTTTTGAATCGTAAAAAAATGATGTTTGGACCTCTGTTTTAGCACTTTTGCCGAAATTTTAGAATCGCAAACAAATATTAATTCAATGACTTACAAATAGGACTGCCACACCCAGGGCAGTCAAACACATGTGAAGGACTGCCCTGGGTGTGGCAGTCCTAGATGAATTATTCTGTGACTTGATCACAGAACATTTCAACACAAGTATCCAATACATATCCAACACAAGTATCCAACACATATCCAACACAAGTCCAACACAAGTATCCAACACATATTCAACACAAGTATCCAACACAAGTATTCAACACATATCCAACACATATTCAACACAAGTATCCAACACATATCCAACAGAAGTATTTCAACACAAGTATCCAACACATAACCAACACAAGTATTTCAACACAAGTATCCAACAACATGTTCGACACCCAAAAATATCAACATCCAAAAATATTTCAACACAAGTATCCAACAACATGTTCGACACCCAAAAATATTAACATCCAAAATAGCCAACTTCAGATAATCAGACAATCATACTACATATCATGGCGGTCCTTCGAACGAGACTCCGCATTACGCATGAATGGGAACTCAACCTCGTCATCGATGCGCTCAAGCTCGTTGGCGACCAAGGCACTAGTGTCGACCAAGACACTAGTGTCACTTTGGCAAGCGCTCCGAAGTGTCTTGGTCAGTTCCTTCGCCCTTCTAGACTGTAAATGAAAGTATAATTGAATTTAGTCTACAAACATGAAAATCTCAAACTAATTACTAATGCGGAACTCACCATCTTCACCAATGAAACATACAAGATATTTTTCGAAGGAAGATTTTCAACAGCTACTACGGCCTCGGGACCCGGGTTTGTAGGGTTCAACAACTTAGGACGTCCGACCCGCCGGAAGTACGGCATGTAGTTAATAAATAATACAAACTAAAATAGAACTGTTACCCCCTATCCCCCACCCCCAGACCACAACTAAAACTGAATACAGTAGGACTGCCAAGCATGTGGCAGTCCACATGTAAACAAGAACTGCCACAATTCTGGCAATCCTCTATTGAAAGAGGACAACCATGACTCTGGCAGTCCTTGTTTACATGTGGACTGCCACATGCTTGGCAGTCCTACTGTACTCAGGGCCAACATACAAACGACTCGCTAGTTTGTCGTTTTCTAGGGTTAGGGTTTGAAGAAAAATTGTGGGTTTGTCGTGTTCGAAAATGCCATTCATAAACCCTAAAGACATTCTAAACCTAAATTATCAAAAGTTTTTAGATAATTAAAACTATTCTAGGGTTTCAAATAGAATATAGAAAATTATAGAAAAAATTAGGGAAGAACGTACCTAGAATCCGATTTCTTCGACTTGCGTGTCATCTCGTCGAATGTAGGAGTGTTCTTGAAAGAAATTTGGTGGCGGAATTAGGATTAGAGTGGTGGAGGAGAAGAGACTAGGATTTTGGGAGAGGGAGAGAGAGCTCTTCTTTTTTTTTTCTTTTGGAGGAGAGAGAGAGGAAATTGGGGTTTGGGGAGGAAATAAGAGTTTGGGGGGTTGGGCTGCCCCCTAGTAAAATCTCCACTTTTTGGGCTGCCCTCTAAGTAAGGGCTGCCCCCTAGTAGAAGTTGTGGTTCCCCTAAAAAAACCTTAAATGAAGGAGAGTTGAACGATGTTTGGATTGGAGGAAGAGTTAAGGGGGCGTTTGGTACGCGATATTTTTTTTTTATTCCCGTAAAAAATTTAAGATGAAAATCTATTACTACGTTTGTTTGGCTTATAAAAAATTTATTCCCGAAAATTAAAATACTCGGGTAAATAGTTTACCCACAAAACATGGGAATTCTATCCCTTGAGAATAGGTGGGTATTTTTTTTTTTTTGCCCGGGCAAAAAAAAAATTGTCTAAATTTTTCTTCTTCTTTTTTGATCAATTTTGATTAGTTTTGAACATTTTTTTCTTTTTTTTGTCGTTTTTATCGCTTTTTGTCATTTTTACCAATTTTTTGTCGTTTTAATCATTTTTTGTCGTTTTTACCAATTCTTTGTCTTTTTTGTCACTTTTTGATTATTTTTTGTCGTTTTTATCGCTTTTTGTCATTTTTTTGTCTTTTTTTTACCATTTTTTGTCGTTTTAAGCGATTTTTTGTCGTTTTTTACCCTTTTTGTCTTTTTTGTCACTTTTTGATTATTTTTTGTCGTTTTTATCGCTTTTTGTCGTTTTTTACCATTTTTTTTGTCGTTTAAAGCAATTTTTTGTCGTTTTTACCCATTTTTTGTCCTTTTTTCTCACTTTTGATTAATTTTTGTCGTTTTTATCGTTTTTTTTGTCGTTTTTAAGCAATTTTTTTGTCGTTTTTACCCATTTTTTTATCTTTTTTGTCACTTTTGATTATTTTTTGTCGTTATACCCAATTTTTGCCCTTTTGTCGCTTTTTTGTCAATTTTTGTCGTTTTAAGCAATTTTTTGTCATTTTTGTAGCTTTTTTTTTTTACCGAATTTTAGTAGTTTTTTTGTCGTTTTTGTCGCTTTTTGGTCATTTTTACTGATTTATATCGTTTTTTGTCATTTTTGTCGCTTCTACCGATTTTTTGTCTTTATTGGTTATTTTTGTTGTTTTTAAACGATTTTTTGTCGTTTTAACCGATTTTGTGTCCTTTTTTGTCGTTTTTATCGATTATTTTTCGTTTTTGTCGCTTTTTGGTTTTTTTTTGTCGTTTTAACCAATTTTTTTTGTTGTTTTTAACCAATTTTTTGTCGGTTTTAACCGAATTTTTATCTTTTTCTGTCGTTTTAACCGATTTTTTTGTTGTTTTTGCCATATTTTTGTTTTTTTGTCGTTTTTACCGATTTTATGTCGATTTTGTCGTGTTTTGGTATTTTTGTCGTTTTTACCCCTTTTTGTTATTTTTTGTCGTTTATACATTTTTTGTCGCTTTTTGGTCATTTTTGTCGTTTTAACCGATTTTTTGTCGTTTTTTATCGTTTTTTGTTATTTTGTCGTTTTTACGATTTTTTTGTTGTTTTTACCATTTTTTTCGTTTTTACCGATTTTTTGTCATTTTTACCAATTTTTTTATATTTGTTCATTTTTTTTCGTTATTATTATTTTTTATTTTTTCCCGGGAATATTTATATTGTCACCAAACATGGGAATGTAATTTTTTAGGGAATTTAATTCCTTGGAATTTGATTCCCGAGAATATAGAATTCCCGGCTATATAGTATTCCGCATACCAAACGCCCCCTAAGTGATGGGTGTTTAATAACCCTTGCTTGGATTGGAGATTTTGAGTGAGAGGATGATTAATAAAATTATGATAGTTACCAAAATAACCTTATTACATACGTCATAAAATTAAATTTGATTGAAATTTTAATTAGAACTTGTAAAAATATCTTCACAAATTAGGAAGGTACGGAACAACATGTTGAAAACAAGAAAAAAATTATGATATTTTATAGAACAAATAAGGGGTGTTTATGACTTTTTAAACAAAACTCCTCAATCCCCCTCGTTAACCCTCCGATTTGGGGGGTTAAAAAAATGGACAAAAAATGGTAAAATAAACCCTCTATAACCCTCCCTCCTAAACCCTCACCCTCAAACCAAGCATGGTTTTATTTTCCCCTCACTTAACTCTCTTAACCCTCAATCCAACCAGACCCTGAGTGAGGGTGTGGTGTGTTTAATAAAAAAAAGGTTTTGAGTGAAAAAATGATTAATAAAAATATAATAGTTGCTAAAATATTTTATTATATGTGGCATAAAATTACACACACGAAAAAATGCATAAAATATATGTGGTCATCAACTATCTTTTCTCTAATTTTTTGACGCACCTGGATGGGTTTTTTTGATGCACTAAATATGTGGTCATCAATTCAATAGATGCATAAAAAACATAGACGTTGGTTTTTATTTTTTTCCCCTTTATAATATTGAACGATGTGTACCAAGTGAAAGCAAGAAGAGACCATGCACCTGGACGGCAGCAAGCTAAAAGCCAGTAAGACGAAGCAGTAGGATGAAAGCAACAAAAATGGAGAAGAATGTCACGATATTGTATATGGCAAACAAGGGATATTTATGACTTAAACAACAACCCCTCACTCTCTCTTGTCAACCCTCGATCTGCGGTTGAAAAAATAGACAAAACAAGGTTAAACAAACCCTCACTTAACCCTCTATGACTGTCACGTTCGTTCCTGTATTTCGTATTTCTAAATTTTCGGTATTAAATTTTTTTCCTAAAAATTAAACTTATATTATATATGTTTTGTATTTTTGCGTATTATATTCGTTGTATTTTTTGTGATTATATATATGCTTGACCTCTAGACAACGTATACATATTCGAGCTGGAGTGGAGTCCACTTGATACGTAGTTGGTCATTGTCACGTATCCTTGTTCCGTGTATTTTGGAACTAGGATATAAAATGGTTTTTGTGGTGGCTCATGTAGGTTCCATTTATCGCTTCGGTTACGTAAATATACCAATGTGAGCCTGCATTATGATGGTATATTAGGATCTCAATCCACAACTGTTATTAAAATTTTTTTGACTTCCACTATCGCCCTTGAATCTCGCTTTTGTATTCGAACATACCCTTCTTGAACTCATATTAAGGATTCTCGCCCTTCCCTATTTTAGAAGGATGAATGCTCATGCTTGATGAACCATTTCGAATATATCTTAATGTAAGATAGGAGCAAGATGGATAAAATATTTCAGAGGGGTTGATTTTCCAAGGCATGAAGAATTTGGGCTAGATAGACAGATTAGAAGGACATTCCTATTTCTATATGGGGTTTTGGGTAGGCATGCGGATCTCTTTCAATCAATGGATAGACATTTAGGTAGATAACCATGAAGATTTGTCGGGGAAGGTATAGAACTCCTTGCTTGACAGGACAAGGTAATTAACTAAAGTGGGTAGGATCCATGGATAAAGTAGGGAGGTCTATATTAGACTAGGTAGACATCTCTATATTTGTTAAGACTAGCCTTGTAATGACCTATTAGAAAACAGGACCAGAAGAATGACCAATAGGTTTATATTATGTCGGGGGTATTATATCTAAGTATCTTCCTAACTCAGCCTCGACCCTCACCTAGCAGACGTGTGTAACATGGTTAGGCGTACTTGTAAGAATTGTAAGAATTATTTTTAGTTAGAAAGGGGTAGATCATTAACGGTATTGCTAAGGATATTTGATATGTAACCGATAGGAGCAGTGTTGAATTTCCCTTATAGAGTTACTAACCAATAGCACCAAGATAGTACCTAGGTTTTCTTACAAAGCCTTTGATTACGGTCCACCGTACCTAAATTCTTGTAATCCTTCCTAAGAACTATACCCCTTTAGAAGTCTTATTAGTAGCATCATAGGATCATGACCATAGTTTTTGCTGCTAAATTTATATAGGTTCGTTAGTACCTTGAACTGAGTGTATCCTAGGTTTTAGTTGGTTATGTCAGCTTAGGTCATATTGTTATCAACTGTAGGACAGTTGAGCACCTCTAGAGGGAGGATGAATAGAGTGTATGCATGTGTAGCAGAATAAATCTCACAATTAAAAACTATATACTATGGCAAGTAAGAGCAAAAAAAATAGCAGTAAATAACTTGCAATAGAAGTAAGAGTTAAGAAGATCAAACTTAGTGACACAGCGATATATACTAGTTTTCCTCGTGGAGGACTAACTCGGTCTCGAGTGCTCCTGTTCGATGTTAATCTATTATAGCACAAGCTTTAATTGAGTGCTGGCAACTCTTACAACATCGTGCTTGGGGATAAGTGCACGACTGACTTCACAACACCAAGCTTGGCGACGAGTGCACGACTGACTCTAGAAGGCAATTTGAAAACTGGAATATTTTCTGAACTTAGCCTCCGATACAACTCTTCAACACCAAACTCTATATTGAACAGAAACTTTACTGGCTTGGCTAAGAGTAATATAGGCTAGATTTAAAAGTGTAGCTCGTAGAAAAACACTTAGAAATGAATAGAGAAGAGAAGATTGAATGAATGAGTGATTTGAAAATAAAAAAGTTCTTCTCTATTTATAGTGTTTTTGTAGATCGAATTCGGGCAGAGTTCGGATGCAGAAATCTCACATTCGAACGTTGGATGCAGATTTAGAGGAAATTCAAAAATTTGTGCAAACTACCCTGATCGAACTCGGGCCGATTTCTGTCTGAGTTCTGTCAGACTACTTTTGGGCCAAATGGTTGGGTTTTAGGCTATTTTGGAATATGGACTTTAGATATGTATTTATGGATAGGTAGGCTATGATTTTTGTGGACTGAGATTTAGCTAAGCCAGTACTGTCACGACCCGATCCCAAATTATTGGGTCGAACCGGTTCATGCCCAGCCTGCACCGTTGTGAGATGGCGGCAGTAAGCTGTTTTATATGCAGGTATTCACAACAACATCTATACATTTGTCACAACTCAATATACGAAAATTTTAAAACTTTTTATTCAACAATTGAAAAGTACAACTGGAAATGAAAGAACTGAAATAAAGTGCTGAATTCAAATTAACAACTCCAATACAATAAAACTAAAAATAGAAAAACTACTAGCTAGGCGGTTGGCTCATCGGCCTCAGGTCCTGCGTCCTCCAAGGGGGACTCCGGCAACACCACATTGTAAAATCCCTAAATTTCTACTATTTTTTTATTATTTAATTTTGGTACTGATTTAAAATTTTGTATTGTACGTCGCGTAGTCGTATTGTGCGTCGCGCACGAAATTTATTTTCTTGCTCGTCGAGTGCAAATATGTACGAGCGTACATATATTTTTGAAAAACATTTTTTTCTATTTTATCGTTCAAATAATATAAATAATTATTTGTATTTGTATTTTGCTTAAAGTTGAGTGTTGAGATGACCAAAATCTTATTATTATTTTTTATTTATTTATTAGTGGTAAATTAGAAAAACTACTTTATATTCCTTGCATATGAGGTACATTGAATTAAATTTATATATTATTTTATTTTCAAAATTATTAATATTAATATTTTATTATACGAAAAGATATTTAAAAATATTTATTATTTTCGAAATTATTATTATTGATATTTGAAAAATATATTTCGAAATTATTGTGGCGAATTAAATCTTGATTTAAATTTATGGATTTATTTAAATAGTGAAACGTTTGAAATTTGATTTGTCCCATTGATTTTAAACCAATAATTTAATTAGATTTAAATTGGATTTGATTTAAAATTTGATTTATTGAATTATTTAAATTAAGTATTGAATTATCTATTTTGGGTTTAAACAAATCCTAAACTTTATCTTATTGGGAATTCCCACATCGTATAAATAGGCAGGTACTCTTCCAATTTCTATTAATCTTCCACAAATTATTCCACCACAAACGTGCGTGCACCGTGTCCGTGTTTCCCGTCCAATTCTTATTCCACCCTTTACAAGTACATTTTTCTCTCCATCTCCGTGTCGGACACAACCCGACACTATTTTTCCAAATAATCCTAAGCTCTAATCCTAGCCCGGTGCCCCGACCTCATCCTTCCCTCTACCCCTCCTCCTGGCCACAGGACAACACCACAACGCCATCACCGTTAACACAATCCCGACACCACCACAGCCAACCCCAAACCTCGCGTGACCTAACCGGAACACCCACCAACACCACCAATCCAGCCACCGCGGCAACCACCGCGGCAGCTCAACCTACCACCACCGTCAGCAACAGAAGAAAACACAAAAATATAAATCATCACCACCACCACCAATACGTACCTCCGCCCGCGGATCGGCGGTGATCGCCTCGTCCCCGGCTGCGTCGCCGTAGTCCCTCCGCGTGCCCGACGAACGCTGGAGCCGAACCCGCACCCGATCTACGTCAGCTCCCACCAACCACCGAGCCGTCCATGTCCGCCTTGCCCGAGCCCCGCCGGAAAACCCCCTCCGACTCCCCGACCACGTAGAACCCTTCTCCGCCCAGGCGACGTGAGCGCCGACGCGCGCGTCCGCCTCTCCGCCGCGCCGTGCCAGCCATAGCCGCTCGCCGCAGCTCCCTCGCCCATCCTCCTCTCTCCTACTTCCCTGCCGACCTCCGCCCGAGCATGGCGAGCTCCCTTCACCGAGCCTCCGGCTCATCGCTCCCCATCCCGCTCCCTTTTCTTCGCCGGAGCAGCCGCCTCCGACTCCCGCTCGCCCCCTATCGATCTAAACCCTAGCCGCCCGCCTCCGGCTACGGTCCGAGCCTCATCCCCGCGCGCTCTGCCCCTCCCGGCCGCGTCTACACCCTTGTCGCCGGAGCCCCCTTCTCCCCCATTTTTTCGCCGGCGTTCGCCGCGCCTAGCCCGCGTCCGCCCAGCCGCCTCCCCTCGAATTTCCTCCGCCTCACGCTACCACCGCCATCCGAACCGCCCGCTCCATCCTTCCCCTCCGCTGCGCCCATCGTCGCCCCCTCCGCGCGCAGCTCCGCCCCCGACGAACCCGCCACCGGCCGACTCCTCACCGAGCTCACTCAGCTCCTCTTCCCAATTCCCTTTCTCTTTTTTTTTTTTTGTTTTGGATCTTCGAGAACAGCTTCCATTCTACTGTTACTTTTTGGGTTTATTATTAAGGTTATTATATTATTTATTATATATATTTTTGTTATTTGGGTGTTTGTTGAGATATTTTATATTTTGTATTATTATTATTATTATTATTATTATTATTATTGCTAATAGATACATTAAAATTTGTTTATATTTCTATATATATTCCTAAATTATTTGGGTAGCAAAAATATAGCATTAGAATTTTAAGTTAGGATTTGGCTTTTTATACCATTTTATACTTAAAATTTCTTATGGGTGTTGGCCCTAAAATAATTTATTAAGAATTTCAAAACCTATTATTTTCTTCAAAGTATTATGTAAAAAAACGATATTTTAAATAGTTATAAATATTCTCAATTTTTGAATAATCAATAAAAGTATAGATTTTATCAATATTTTATTAGCCTTAAATAAAAATTTCTAATAGTATTTTGTTTCGTTTAAAATATTTTTGATTTATAGAGATATAGGTTTCAAACTAAGATACTACTTTGACAGAACTTAGCGTTCGTCCTAAAATGACTTTCGATTTTCGGATATTTGTTTGAGAGCATATTTTGACTAATAGTTTATTTTTTAAGATTATAAAATATTTTCTAAATTCATATATTTATCAAATTTTCTCCGGTTATCCCCAGTCTGTGACTAAGCCCATTATTCCTTTCCTTCAACCAATTTTGGTCAACCTTATGTCCACCCTAACTAAATTGACCCTTCTGGACCCAATGGAACCGACCGTGTCACCATCAGAGGTCCCCTTGTATAGTTGTTGCACCGAAGTCACAGTTCATGCCACATTGATCATTGCAGCACACCAGGCGTACTATCAGGCAAGACACCTTGCCTTCACTGTTTAAATTTCTTGCTCAATATCATGCATGTTTTTACTTATTCTAGAAAATACAAATTGTACTTGTAAATTATTATATTTCAGTTGCATGTCTTAGAGTTAAGGGACCACCTTTGTTTGTGTCGCATTCATTGGCCTGACACTTGTGTATCACGAGTCACGAGTCTCATATAGATCTCGGACGTACGTATCGACTGGCCATCGGTACGCACATGCTGTGCGATAGGCAATAACTGCTAAATAGTTATGGTTGTCTAGAAGACTTAGCGACTTAGCAGTTATTAGGAATGCCGTGATGTGGATTCAGCACGAGTAGTACATGGGGAGGGTGAAGACAATTATTAGGCGCAGGGGCTTTCACACCTTTACTTTTCTCTGGATGCCATTTGTGACTCAGTCGAGAGACTAGTGGCCGTGCATTTATTTACTTTTCTCTAGATGCCACTAGTGCCTCGGTTGAAACACAAATGTGTCGTGCATTTACTTTCCTCTAGCTGCCGTTAGTGACTCACCCAAGAGCTAGTGGCCATGCATTTATTTTTCTCTGGATGCCCCTTAGTTCTCGCTCGAGTGCTATGGGCCGTGCATTTACTTTTCTCTAGACGCCACTAGTGCCTTGGTTGAAACGCTAATGTGCCGTGTTTCTAGCTTCGGGAGCCCTTGTGTGGAACGTTGTCTTCAAATGCATTAACACATAGAATGGTTAAGAACCTTTATTTGTGTAAGTCACATATACTTTTCTGTTGAGCTAACTTTATTCAGTTTATGGCATGATATTATGTGTCTTGTTACGTCCCTCTGAGGACCTGGTTGTCTTGCCAGGTGTGTGCTATTATCTTTCGCAGGTGTTCTAGCTCTAGCCGTGTTCATCGCTATTTCTTCGAGGATGATTGCGCTTGGATCGTCTTCGCTTCGCTCGCCAAAATATTTTTTTTGTTATGTATTTCTTTTCATCGTTGGTAGTGGATCTGTCTCCGCCCAACTACATGTACCAAATGACATTTTCATGGTTGATTATATGATATCATTTATTCATATATTTTGTGTGGATGAGATTAGTATGGTTTTACTACATTTACAGCTTATGTATCCATACGAGTCCTATGTACTTCGTATGATTACAGCTGGCATGTTTACGTTCCTAATCCTACGTATTTTGGGACTGGGGCGTTACAACATGGCATAAAACTGGGTCATAGTAGCTATTGTACAATAGCTCAGCATCCTCAATGTCACCTAAAAATGTGGTCTCCAGTCAGGAGGGAGCAAGTACGAATATGTATCTCATATTTCAAGTAATAATGGAAAAGTATATGCTAAACAGTTAAAACAATATTTTTCAGCAATTTAACAATTTAAAAAAATAATGTGATTTGAATGTGTAATCGTCTATGACCGGCTTGGGTTATACAATAGCGTCCTAGCGACGCGATACGCTTATCCCCGTGTGTAAGAGGGGTAAGCTCGCACAATCATACAATATGGGGGGTATTGGTCATAAACGTTACACTATTCCCCCAATTTCCACAATCAATATCAATCAATATTTGAACCCTAGAAGAGAATTCCGTGTAGCAAAGTGGTTTAAACATACAGCTTGACAATTACTAAATAAAATACAAGAAAATATAACCGTAACTTGCCTCTGTTAATTGACTAGATCGGGAATGTCGATACCGAGGAGGAAGTCAAGTTCGTCTCCGAGATCCTACAGTTGAGAACCTTGACTTAGAACCATAACGAAACCATTCTAGGTGTGCTAGTTACAATCTCTAGAACCAGACCCTAGTCAGATTTTAAGTTATTAACTAATCTACCGGAAATTGGTCTAACGTCGCAAATATGTTCGTTATCATTTTAATTAAATAAGTCGATTACTGATTAATTGGGAAAAATAGCAATTACCGGTTAATTTGGCAAAACTTTGTATTTTAAATATATATATATATATATATATATATATATATATATATATATAAAACTAGGCTTTTTCTTTTAAATGAGAAAACATGTGAATTGCTAAATTACTAGATTATTTATTATGAGAAAACTTATTAATTTTTTTCTTTATATAAAATATATATATCCATTTTATATTCTACGCGTTTAACGGCGAAATCCACATCCCAGAAAAATAAGAAAAGGCTACACTACACAATACAGGGTCACAGAGAAATAAAGAAAAAACTGGGCTTATTCCCTTTACAAATTATTTACATAAATTAATTAATCCTAAGGCGAGCTCTGAGTGCCGCGAACGGTCCAAACAGTAGGCCGAGGCCCTGTACCATAAGTACTAAAAGCAAGTACCAGTTCTAAAAATAAATTATAATTAAATTAAAATTAAAGAGTCTCAGACTTGGTCGTGCAATCTCATGTTGCTGGCTAACGCCTCAACGTACAGAAAATCCTGTAGCGTTTACGTTTCGCCGAGGCTCATTCGACCGATATGGTCGTCGCCTAACTGGTGATACGAAATCCATAAAATCCAAAAACCAACAAAATCCAATCTATAAATCATTTTGCAAAGACCGGTTTTCTTTGGAAAATAGGTTTTATTCAAATTGCTATTTTTTATATGAAAATCCCTTTTTAAAATATTTTCTGAAAATTTGGGCAGCATCTCCTCTGTAATTGGGATAACCCAATCCTGGGAGGATGCCAACCATAACACAATTAAATATCCCAAACCAGGGATCACCAACCCAAAATGAATATCCAACCCAAAATGAACACAGCACAATATATCCAACCATAGAAAAATATGCCGCGACGTAACCGATACTCTGCGTATCACCCAAAAGCAATGATATCTCAAAATACCGAATCCCGAAACGGGATCGGGATCGCGTCATCACAGACTATCTACGGGAGGGACATGGGGACGCAGAGTTATACCTCAATTGCTCGGCTAGAGCTCTCAGATGAAAATATTAGAAAAAGAATTCTGCGGACAGCGGAAAAAGTATCGAAAAGCGCACATAAGGTACGGACAACGGGCCGGGCCGCAAGGAACGCGCTGGACAACGTTCGAACAGTGGACAGTGCCCGGAGACAGCGGGCCGGACAGATCCGGTCGGGGCGATTGCTCGTTGCGGGCTCGAGAGGGTTGGCCGGACTCAGGCGTAGCCGACAGGGGTTCGAGATGGAGCCGACAACTCGGAGTCAAAGCCGAGGCGGATCGGACGGCCAGAGCTAGGGCTCAGCTCTGGACAGGGGGAAGCGGGCGGAGACGCTGGCTCCGGCGGGCGGCTAGGGCACGGTGGCCAATCGGGGCTCGAGCTGGACGGCGCCACCGGGAAGGGCGTGGTTGCGCGGAGGGGCGTGCGGTCAGGGGGTCGACCGTGAAGGCGGTCGCGGGCTGGCGGAGGGACGCGCGAGCCAGCGCCGGCTGGAGGGCCACGCCGGAGTGCTGCGGAGGCGGCGAGGGTGTCGCCGGAGGGGATTGTCGTGCTGGGGTCGACGCACGGGGGTACGCGCCGGTCGTGGTTCTACCGGAGGACGCTGCTGGCGGGGCACGAGAAACGTGCTGGCGGCGCTGATACAACAGGAAGCGGCGAGGATGGCTGGTCTGGAGTTTTGTAGGAAAAGGAATGGGAGAGGGATGCTGATGATGGTGTGTAAGAGGGAAAAATAGTGAGAGGGGGTTTATAGTTGGGAGGGGTGAGAGAGATGGTGAGGTTGTCGTGGTGAGAGATTTGGGGAGAGGAATTTGAGGAGAGAGTGAGAACGTGGGGGTCAGGTCCTGGCCGAGGGGACCAAATAGGTTTTTGGATTTAGTTAGTTTTTTTCTTTTTTTTTCTTCTTACCTAAAAAAATAGAATTATAAATAAATCTAAGGCTAAATAATTAATTAGAGATTTAAGGATGGGTTCGGGACTGGAAACGAATTTGGGTTCGGGAAACGGGGTCGGTGTCTGAACTCGGGGTTGGACTCCGGTACGGGATCGGGGACAGGGCCACCATCAAAATCCAATAATTAATTTTAAAAAATAATATTTTTCTACTAAATAATAATAATAATAATAATAATAGTAATAATAATAATAATACAACTAATAACAATTAAAGGAACAAGATCCGGGAGTGGGTTTCACAAGTACCGATCCTGATCAATCTTACATATTTTTCCTAGACTCAAGAAAAATAAAAATACAGAATAAATATGCAAAACTTGATCTCGATTCCATTGCATTTGGTTCTTGATGACGACGAGACTTTTGTAGCTTGTATCAGTAGTAGGTGCAGTCTTGAAACTTGTAAATCTATAGTAGTATGTATATTTTGCGTATCGACGAATAGTTGACGTTGATTATCAAAATCAGGTGTGATCATGACCAATGGGCCAACAATCTCCCCGTTTTGATAATTGACAAACTTTGAGTCTATACCAAAATATAACAAATATATAATATTTAACTTTGAAATTTATACCTAACTTGTATGAAGAAATCTTTTGAAAATGTTATTTTGGTATATGCTCTTCTCCTCCTTTGTCATGTAGTCAAAATACGGCTCCCCCACAATTTATGAATCAAACATCAACAAAAAATAGAGTAATACCAAATATATGATATGACAAGTTAACATCTCAAATAGTATGAACTAGAATGTCAGTAGTAGCAGTACTGGAACATCAGCAGTAGAGAAAAAAAAACTAAAAGCTCACATAATAAATGAAAATGCCACTACAACGGAGAAATCCAAAGTGCATACTAAGAAATCACTATAGAGAATCAAGTCAAAAAGCATAAAAAGTGAAAAATGTTACTACATCTCAGATTATCATCAACCAGACAAATCCACAAAAAATACTAGACAAAAACATATAATCAGCTATCAGCACCACCATGAGCAACATCAGGCTAAGCATCATCAGGCGGCTCGGTCGGATCAATATAAGTGGTCGTCGGGTAGAAGTAAGCATATGACGGAGCATCACCAAGCCTCGATCCATCAAAATCAGGATGACGGATGATGGTCGTCGGAGCAGTAGGATGATGAGCCATCGTCCACTAGATGTCTTTCATAGCATTTTGTTGGCCTATTGGTCATGGTCGAACCGGATTTTAATAATTGATCTAACATTGTCTCGATATAAGGGCTACTTGGACGAACTGCTACAGATTATGCCTGCTACCATTCAAGACTTGGAGTCGTGTTTGTTATTGCGTCTGTATTTTTAATTATCAATTATCAATGTATTTTTTACATTTGATTGAGTCTAGGAATATAATATAAACCGAGTCATACTTGCAAATAGGCTATCCAGAAACGTTTTAAAAAATATCCATTTGTTTTGAAAACTAGCCCAAAACCAAAAACCCAATTCCTAACTACTTAAAAAGCCCAAAACCTGAGTTGCAAACCCAAAATTCACTCACTCAGAACCAGCAGACTTCTGAGCGAATTTGCCCCTAATTCGGCCCGAGTTCGGCTATGTGTATATTTGATTTTAAACTCAGTCTTTCTGTAGTTACGGATGCAACGACTATATGTCGAGATCCTCTCATAGAATTCTGTCTGAAATATGTCCGAAATCTGTGTTCTGCTCGAATTCTCCCTTTGGAAATCCTATAAATAAAGAAGAATTTCTACCATTTCAACACATCAATTCACTTTTTTATCTCTTCTCTCTAAGCTTACTACGTTCTTCTATATCCTTCTAAGCTTTTATTTTCAAATCCCAAGTCAGTTACAATCCTCTAGTCGATTTGCCAATACGGTACGGTCTAGAAGTTCAGAGTAATTGTAATCAAGAATCTTGATAGAAGTAAGATACTTCACAATTGAAGTTGGTCGAGTGCTTCGGATCAAAGCTCACGTTTGTAGAAGTTGCAAGGACTTCATATGAAAACTTGTGGTTTTCCATAGTAGGTTTCAAACGGGAGCTAGAGTTCTCTGGATTAGTCCTCACAAGAGGGAGAACAGTATACATCGTCGTGTTTGTGTTTGCTCTTTGCACTTTACTTTTACTTTTTTATATCTGTGATATAATTTTGTGATCTTGCTACTAACTGTTTTTAATAGCTAATATTCCGATGCCTACTCTATTCACCCTCCCTCTAGAGTATATCGCTTTACATTTCGATCCTACAATTGGTATCAGAGCAGGTTCTACATGTAAAGTGAGGTAACATTGTTAATTTTTTTTATTACAACTGCTGTTACATAGATCAGTAAATCACATGACAACTGTAAAATTCACAAGTGAAAGCCAAGCCATAAACAGACCCCCACTGTTTGATGGTACTAACTACACTTACTAGAAAACACGTATGAGTTTCATTTTGAAAATTCTAGATTTTGACCTATGGTCCATTGTAGTTGATGGCTATAAAAAGCCTCCCCGTGTTCTTATTTACGGAAACTTGGTTGAAAAAACACATGACAAGTATACTGACTCAGAAAAGAAAGAGGTCAGTCTTGACGCACGTGCTATTAATGTTTTATTTTGTGCTTTAGACAAG
This sequence comes from Iris pallida, assembly GCA_029216955.1. Classification (NCBI taxonomy): domain Eukaryota; kingdom Viridiplantae; phylum Streptophyta; class Magnoliopsida; order Asparagales; family Iridaceae; genus Iris; species Iris pallida. The sequence continues at coordinate 22,957,995 of JANAVB010011199.1, read as the reverse complement.
ACTGAATTCAACAGGGTGTCCATATGCACAACATCCAATAAAGTATGGAAACTTCTCAAAGTTACACAAGAAGGCATGACATCCAATAAGTAGACTTACTCAAGAGTATGGGGTATTCAAGATGAAGCCAAATGAATCTGTTACACAAGTGTTCACAAGATTTCTAGATATTGCAAATCCTTTGTCCTCCCTAGGCAAGGAATACAATAATCATGAGAAGATTCACATTTGCTGCGAGCCCTTACAAAGAACTGGATTCCGAAGGTGTAATCCCTCTACTCGAATTTTCAATTTTATTTTAATTATTTTATTATACATATTTTGTTTAGAAATGAATTTTTCTTAAAAGCAGTAAATACGATATTATGATGGTATTTTCTTGTGTATTTCAAAAACTAGTTGAGTTATAGTTCAGAAATACTATTTGTTCTTAAATTTGAGTTATTGGAATTATAAAATGAGTTGTTATAATTTTGGGCTTTTCAAAGGATGACTTCTAAAAATATGTTTAAAATATAGTTGATAACAATGAATATTATTTTGGTAATCAGTTAATGATTAAATTAAATCTGTATGTTTTGAGCTAATAGATAATGATTGTTTCTTAAGGTATTATTATGATGAATATTTTATTGAATATGTTTCAAAATTATTTTGAATGAGAGTAATATTACTTTGAAATTATTATGATAATTGATTCAAATATATATGGTTAAATTAGTGATTATAACAAATATCACTTTAATCATTATTATTGTAATTATCAATATTTTGTGACTAGATTGATTTTGATTTAAAGGTTATTATTTGATTTAAAAATTATATGATTTAAATTGTATCGATAGAATTAAATATAATGTTAAAATTGTTAGGGTGTCTCTTACCCGTTTTAAGATATGATAAGATTAATTTTAGATATTACTTAAGAAGATTGGTACATTATCTACTAACTCTAACCACGACAAAATCTCTTCCTATATATATATATATATATATATATATATATATATATATATATATATATATATATATATATATATATATATAGTATTTCAATAATTCCTATCCCTTTCTAACCGACTAGTACCTCCCCAATATATATGAGAGTAATCTTTCCTCCTTCCTTCTCGAGACAAAACCATGGCCGCCGTTTGCCGTACTCGTCGCACTTGTATAGGACTCCCACGGTCGAGGCTTCTGTTCCCTTCCTCCGTCTTCCCCTTCCGCCACCACGACAACCAACGCCAATAACTTGTCGGAGCAACCACAGCCTATCACCACCGACGCCACAACTCCTGAAACCTCCACCATTACCATCTCCGTGTCCGATTGTGTCCGTGTATCCATCACAAAAATCACCATATCGACCGTGTCCGGACCCGTGCGTCCGTGTCATGGTCAACACCCATTCCTTTCATCCAGTTTTATACCACAAACATATATTTTCGTATCCGACTTGGACACAAATTCAGAACCCAAATCAATACTGTGTCCAACATCCCGGATACGTATAGAAAACTACCTAAACCTAACCTCCTCCAAGCCGCCAGCCCTTTCTCCGTGTCTGACGAACCTACGTCTCCTCCGCAGTGGCCGACCCGTGTCTGTACGCCGCACAGGGCACCAGATCTCATCGGTGCAGCATCACTTGTGCCGCGAACAACGCTGCCTCTTTCGCCTCGCCCGACGCGCTCCTCCGCCGCATCGGCCCGGTGACTGTCCCCGAGGTCGCCTTCTCCGAAGCCTCTTCGTGCCGGTCAACTTGGAGCCTCCGTTCGCCGCCGACGAGGCCACTCCATCAGAGACCTCGGCGAGCCCCCGCGTCGTCCCTCTTGTGCGCCGGTCACCAGTGGCCCCAGTGAGTCGACCACCTCGCTGCGCCGCCGGCGCAGTCTTCCCGCATGCACACGATGACTATGAGTGAGCTTCCCTCTAATTACCATTTCCTCTTTCCTCTTTCAATTTTCCCTGAAGCTTTGGGGAACAAAGAGTTAATAGTTATGGGTGTGAGCCGATATAGGCCAGCCTGTGGAGTCTCATGGGCTCAAGTTCAGATGGGTTGATTTATAACGTATAACAGTATGATTAGGTCAGGCTTTTGGGCCATTTAAGTTAAAATCCTATATATTGACACATGTACAGAGAATAGTGTAGGTCCTAAAAAACCAAGTTGCACACATCAACAAAGTCATGAAGATCGAGAAATGAATCTTTCAAATGAACTGCGCAGATATCAGATTGCGCATCATACAGATTGCGCACACTAGACTGCGCACACTCTCAAGCGCGCAGGCTGACGTGGCAAATAATCATCATTACCTGACAAAATCAAATCTTTCTGACAGTTGACAGCACAAAGAACGAGGAGACTGTTCATTTATTGTGCCGTACAGAGCTCGAGGACAGCTGTACATGCAGCGCAATCCAATGCCTGCGCAATCCAGTGTCTGCGCAATCCATTTTTTAGCGCAATCCGAAGTCAGCGCAATTCATGTGGCGCACTTCATCATGTCAACTGACAAAAGTACACGTGACATTCATGCCATCAATTGCTCATTACGTGGCAACCGTCTTCACATGATCATGCACATTTCAATCAAATGATGCCATGTCTCCAAGACAGTTGGCCCACGACCAGACGACTGCTTGCGCAGTCTGATGCTGCGCAATCCAGTTCCTGCGCAATCCAACTTGCGCCATTCAGAATAACTAAAAATTAGTTATTTCCAGAACTCTATAAATAGAGTTTCAAGTCTTCATTCAAGGGGATCAGATAGAGAGATCAGACATAAAGTTCAGAAATACCAGAGAGTTCAGGAGTTCTTGCCCAAGTGCTGCTGCATTCTTCTGAGGCTTTTGCCTTCAACTTCCGAGGCTTTTGCCTTCAACTTCAGAGGCTACCGTCTTCAAAGTTCACATCGTCCAGGGGATAAAGCAATCGTCTTCTAGATTGGATTCCTATAGTTGTACTTTCCTAGAATTCTTGTAATCTTTACAAAGTTTGTATCAATAAAGTTTCATACTTTTGTTTTTGCAAACAAAATGGCGACTCTGCTGGGGATGACTTTCTCCTCCGATGAGAAAGTGACAACTCAATGTGACGTAACGTCTATCGGGAAGACGCAGAAGACTCTGGTTGTGAAGGTCAACCAGACAGCCTATGAAGCCATGATCAACTCGAAGACCACTCCTCGCACTGCAACCACTTCTGCCACGAGCAAAGTGCGCCCAGTGTGGGTCTCCAAGACTGCTGCGCAGTCCATTAACTCTGCCAGCAAGACTGCTGCACAGTCTGCCAAGAAGCCTGCTGCGCAATCTACTGCACAATCTATAGTTGCTGCCACTAAGATTGTTGCACAATCTGTCTCAACTACTCATGCGCAATCTGCTGTTGCCAGTGCACAAGAGACTTCATATGCTGCCCTATCAAGGGACAAGACTCCTCTGCCTCTGGCGCAGTTGGCTGCCAATCTTCCTGCGCAAACCAACACTCCAGCAACTAGAGTGCACCCCAAACACTCAGTGGCCAGAACTCCTGATGCGTAAACCACAGTGTCTGTGGCCAGAACCAGAAAGTCATCTGCCAAAGACTCTCCTGCGCAACTTGCCTGTGCACCATCCATTCATGCGCAAACTGTGTCTGCGCAATATAAGAAAGACAGCCCTTTGGCTAATCTTTCTTCTTCTCACAACAAGGGGAAGAATGCTGCTCATCTCTAACATCCTGCTGCTCCTGCGCAATCCACTGGGGGTAGTCTTTTGGCTATTCTTCTTCCTCAGAACAAAGGAAAAGGCCCTTTGGTCTTTTCTCAAACTTCCTCGTCTCTTGACTTGGAAGACAATAGAGGAAAACGCTTTTTAGCTAACCCTTCTTTACAAAACAAAGGAAAAGACCCTTTGGTCTTTTCTCAGTCTTTTTCGGTCTTTACCGTAGAAGATCACACTGAACGTGCCTCGGCATTAGTCAGTACAAAAATTCTTTCAAACAAGGATTCTTCTCTCCATGTTAAAAGAACTTGTACAGATCAAAGAGGTATTCTGCCTACTCCGGTAGCAGAGTTCCAAGATCTCCCAACCCTCAAGATCTCCCGTTCAAAACAGAGAAAATTGCTGGTGTCTCAAACAGAAACCCCTGGGGGTGAGTTTGCTGATTTAAGAACTTATCTCAACAGGCCAACTTCGGTAAAACGCAAACAGCCAATGCCGAAGATCAAACATCATCAGAAACAAACTTACAGGATCAAGAACCCAGACACCTATGCCAATGAAATGAGCACTTCCCTGTATACTCAGGGGACGAAACATTTGAAGAACCGGAAACATGTTCCAAATGTTATTAAAGAACATATCCCTCGAACTTCTTCTCGTCCTATTGCTGTTTTCGATCTCCGAGAACACCTCAAGCAAAGGCGGGACAACACTTCAACACTTCCAATTCAACCAAGTGATCATCATCATTGTAATCACAAGGTTGTTATCAAGTGTTGTTGTCAAACAACTAGACGATCTGTCTTCGATCGTCTGAACTTTTCTAACTCTGAACCGATGTCGGAAGAAGAGGACGAAGTTCTGTACGCTTCCGTCAACATGACTTCCAGAGACACTAGGGGTAGGAAGTGCTCCAAGCAGGGTAAGCCTCGCAAGCCAAGCCAACGGTACTTGGATTTACTCCAAGAATCCTCTGAAGGAGTATTCCAACATACCAGATCCCGAAGCCGAGACACAATCGGTCAAAGGAATCTTCAAGATCCTTCTGAACGTCTCCTTCCTTCTTATTCAGGAGATGATTCTTTCTCCGATTATGATGCATACAACGAAAGCTCAGAACAGACAGTGTCTTCCACTGTACCCAGAGAAGTGACAGCTTACGTTGTCAATAAAGATCCTGATGCTTCCAGTTCAGCTAGTCAAGAACAAAGAATAGATGCACTAGAAGATAAGTTGAAGACCATGGCTGAGATGGTCACAAGTATGCATTCCATCATTGTGGCCCAACATACGGTGCCACCAACCGTACTACCTACAAATCCTGAAATCATAGCATCATCGGTGCCTGTTAATGCAGGGCTGGGGGTAGCACCTACTCAAATACCTCCTGTACAAGTCCAACCTACACCCAGTCAGTCAGGTGCTGGGGGTAGTGCTTATCATGCTGTTCCTCCTCCTAACACTGTGGTTCAGCCTGCTCCTTCTACATCAGTGGAAGATGCCAATGAAGCCGTGAAGCTCCTGCGAACTCAGTTCGAAGCTTTTAAGGAGAAGGACAACTTGCAAAGATTGGGGATCAAGCAACCTTACCCAGTTGAATGGAAGGAAGTCCCGTTTCCTCCAAAGTATAAGATCCCAACTATCTCGCTGTTTGATGGCAGCACATCTCCCAGTCAGTTCATTAACCACTTTGAGGTTATGACTGTTCAACTTCAACCAAATGACGCTCTTCTTCCCAGAGTATTCGTCGGCTGTTTAGCTGGCGTAGCATACGATTGGTATAGAAGCTTGCCCGATGGTTGTATCACCTCCTTCTCTGGCTTAAAACAAATCTTCTTGGAACGATTTTACGAAGGGATCAATGACATGACTATGTCAGCCCTTAATAAAATCAAACAAAGGCACAATAAAACTGCTGAGAGTTTCATTGAAAGATTTCGTCGGAAAGCTTTGAAAATGCCACCGGGAACTCCGGCTGCTGTCACCATAGACACCTGCAAGGCAAATCTATTGCCCATCATCAGCATGTGGACGGGGTCTACTCAATTCCAAGATTGGCCATCTTTCATTGTCAACGCTAAAGCAGCTGAAGTTAGCGCCGACAAATTCAAGCAGCTAGGGGTACAAATGTCTAACCCCGACCGGGATGAACATCAAATATCAGGCGGTGGCAATCGCCAGAACAACCGCAAACCAAAAGAAACTTTGAACATTAATTTGAACAAAAACAAAGAATCTCTGACGGTTAACGTAGCTCCTCCTACGTCCATTTCTACTCCTTCAGTGCCTCCACCAAGGGAACCTCGTCCTAAAGTAGAGTATTCCATTGACGAGAATGACACAGCTAGCATCTTTGATTGCTTAATCAAAAGCAATAAAATCCAACTTCCAGATCCAAAGAACCCCGATGAAGTCGGTAAGACTGATCATCCCAAGTACTGTGTTTATCACAGGTTCATCGAACATCCCACTCGAGCATGTTATGTGCTCAAAGGCAAAATCCAGGAGCTGGTCAATGCTGGCGTCGTCACTCTACAACAAGACGAGAAGACTGTTGCTGCAAACATGGTATCAGTTCAATTCGGTGACTTCTCGCCCCTGATGGTGCAGTATGGCGTCATTCCTATCCCCAAAACTACTCTTGAGATTGAGAATCTTCCTCCTCCACGAAGTGAAGGTCTCGTCCCCTTGTCTCTTGACAATGGCGAGATTATGTGGATTTATCCGGACCTTGCTTCAGAGTTTGAACTTTCCTCTTCCTCCAAGAAGAAAGATCGCTCCAAGGGCAAGACAAAGACTTGCAATATGGTGTCGTTTGACCCCATAGTTGACGAGGAAATTTTGTTGGGCACCAGATCAGGGAAAGCTTATCTAAAAGATTATCCTGAAGCCCAGGAGAATCCTGCCTCTTCCTCTGAACCTGCTCCGGTGCAGCCTGCTTCTACTGAGGATATTCCTACTGCTTCCTCACCGGTGGTGATACCCATTCCTCCTAAGCCGACGGTCGCTGACAAAGGCAAACAGCAAGTCCGCTTCGACAAACCTTTGAAGAAGTCATCTCCTTTCGGACTTGAAAAGCCTTACAACTTCGATATTTTGGCTCAGTTAGCCAATACACCGGCCCGGTTGTCAATTTTCGAGCTCTTACGTCTTTCTAAAGAGACTCGAGAAACTCTAAGTGAAGCTCTCATGCAAGCTGAAACCTGCTTAGCTCTTCTGAAGAAGCCTATAGCAGAGCCTGTCTCTTGCCTCTATTGTCATAGCGTGTTGGAGTTAATTCCAAACATAACTTTTACACAAGATGACATGTTGATGGAAGACAATAGGCATGACCGTCCTCTCTACTATGCAGGATATGTCGACTCGATGAAAGTCGATCGTATTCTGATAGACCCAGGGTCTGCCCTTAGCATCATGCCGAAGACAATGTTAGATGCGTTGAAGATCCATGTACATAGTCTCTCCAGTACAATCACCACCATCCTTGGATTCAATCAAGGAAGAAGTGAACCTTTGGGCAAGATTCGCCTAAAACTCCAAATAGGCAATCTGCACACAAAAGTGACCTTCTATATCATCGACAATCATGGTTGTTCTTATAATGCTTTATTGGGGAGACCATTCCTACATGAACACAACATTGTTCCATCAACTCTTCATCAATGTTTCAAATATGTTGATGACAATGGAGAAGTCCAGAAGGAGGTTGCTGATCTCTATCCTTTCAAAGGCGTTGAAGCGTACTGCAACGATGCTCGCATGTACAAGGATGAATTCATGAAGGTTGTCTTGTCTCTGGATACTGAAGAAGAATCAGAAGCAGTGCCCAAAGATACCCTTATCATACCTGTTAAAGGGCGTGTCTCTCGTCCTCAATCTTCCAAGCCACTGGCTATTCACTTGCCAGTTCAGAAGAAACCAACAAATGATGATCAAGATCAAAGAGAGCTCACCTCTTCTGAGCCACTTGTTATCGACTTACGTCGTAACAAAGACAAAAAACAGCTCACTTCTTCTGAGCCGCTTGTTATCAATCTACCTCATAACAAGGAGAAAAGGGAGCTCACCTCCTCTGAGCCGCTTGTTATCGACCTCCGTCGTAACAAAGCTAATCCTCCTCCATGTTCTTCTTCTCCCCCTCTTGTAATCAATCTGACCAAGCCTGTTAAGGCTGAAGGGCCTGCTGTAAATACAAATGTTCAAATCAATGAAAAAGTATCTACTTTCCAGTATACTGATGTCATTTATCATGCTAAATGCTACTTGGATATGTTAGGTAGCTTTCAGTCATTTACAATGGGAGTTGTGTAATCTCTTCAAACTGAAGTTTCAGTTGAACACCCAAAGGATTCATATCGTATTGTTCCTGCTCGCAAGAAAGGCGAAAGTCCAATACTTTTTAGTAAAGAACCGGAACAACAATTCAGCTATACGAATGATAGCAAAGTTAACGACACGGGGTATCTTCAACTCCGTCGTTACAGTCAACAATTAAAAGACATCATCCGAAAGATGGGTTACGACTTCAAGAGCGGCCTCAACTACGGTAAAGGTAGAAGAACTCCTCTCCGTACGGTTGTTCCAAAAGGAAAGTCAGATATGTACTATAGCAGGACCAAAAGAGGTCTCGGATATGCTTCTCCTTCGATGTTATCCCCAGCAGGCTCTGAATCTGATAGCGAGGAGCGTTCTAACTCTTCTGATTCCAGATCGTGGGACTCTGACACCAGCATTGGTCAAGTTCATCGGTTAACTGTATCTTCTAACATGGTCTCTATCGAACTTCCAAAAGGCTATGACGAGGATATTGAAGAAAGTTCTGAAACAGATCCTTGGGCTCAACGAATAGATACCCAATGGGAACTCCGATTCGAACAAAGGGAACCTCCTACCGAAGATCAATTGGTTCAAATTGATGTAGGAGAGAACGGATCACCTCGTCCAATATTCATCAGCAAGAACCTTCCAGAGGCAGACAAGCAAGAATTAATTCTTCTTATTAAAGAATATATTGACGTCTTTGCCTGGAGCTATGAAGACATGCCAGGACTGGATCCTAAAGTTGCTACTCATAAATTGAACATTCTGCCGAATGCAAAACCGGTCAAACAACAACAACGGCGTTTCAAGCCAAAAATGATGGATACAATCGACGATGAAGTCAAGAAGCTCATAGCTTGTGGCTTTATCAGAGAAGAGCAGCATCCTGATTGGGTAGCTAATGTTGTCCCAGTTCTAAAGAAAACCGACAAAGTTCGAGTTTGCATCGATTTCCGGGATCTTAATGAAGCATGTCCAAAAGATGAATTTTCTCTCCCTATCACGGACGTCATGATTGACAACACCTGTGGGTTCGAAAGAATATCTTTCATGGACGGATTCTCTGGATACAATCAAATTCGGATGAATCCTAAAGATGAAAAGCATACTTCTTTCCGCACTCCTCGTGGAGTCTATTGTTATATTGTGATGCCGTTTGGTCTCAAGAATGCTGGTGTAACATATCAACGAGCCATGAGTACCATCTTTCGAGATTATCTGCGCAAGACTGTCGAATGCTATGTTGACAATATTGCTGTCAAAAGTCGTCTGAAGGAAGATCACATCCAAGACTTGAGAACTATCTTCAATCTCATGCGCCAACATCAACTCAAAATGAATCCCACCAAGTCATTCTTGGGTGTCTCTAGTGGTAAATTTCTCGACTTCGTCATTACCTCTAAGGGTATACATGTGAATCCCGAGAAGATCAAAGCCATTCAAGAGATGCGTTCTCTACGCAACCTAAAAGAGCTACGAGGATTTCAAGGTCGACTTGCGTACATCAGGAGATTCATTTCGAATCTGTCTGGACGCTGCAGACCATTCACTCAACTCATGAAGAAGGGTGTATCTTTCATTTGGACCGAAGAATATCAACGAGCATTTGACGACATAAAGCGGTATCTCATGAACCCACCAGTCTTGGTGCCACCAATCTCTGGCATACCATTCTTAATGTATGTCCGTGCTATGGATCATTCATTAGGTGCTTTACTTGCCCAAAAGAACAAAGAAGGCCATGAACATGCTATCTACTACCTCAGTCGTACTATGATTGGTGCTGAATACCGTTATAGTCCGGTCAAAAAAGAATGCCTAGCTCTCATGTTTGCTGTTCAAAAGACTCGGCATTATATCATTGGTCAAACTATTCATGTCATATCCCGAGTTAATCCTCTTCGGGTACTGATGAAGAAACCCAGCACACTCAACTCTCGGCTGGCTACATGGGCCATTCTGCTAGCCCAATATGACATGGTATATGTTCCTCAGAAATCTGTCAAAGGTCAAGCACTGGCGGATTTCTTAGCAGCCCATCGTGTTCCAGAGACATCCAAACTTTACGATGAAATTCCAGATGAGACTTTGGAATCTAATACAGTCTCCGAAGAATTTCCTACTTAGCGCTTATTCTTTGACGGTGTATCCAGAATTGGACCCAATGGTGCCATTATCGCAGGAGTCGGAGTTGTTCTTGTTTCTCCGGACGAGTCAGCTATCCAAAGAGCATACTCCCTAGATGAACCTTGCTCCAACAACGTGGCAGAGTACAATGCTCTACTCATTGGCCTCCAGCTAGCCAAACAACTCGACGTCGAGTATCTTGAAGTCTATAGCGATTCCAAGTTGGTTATTTATCAAGTTAGAGGAACCTATGAAGTTCGTCATCAAGATCTAGTGTCTTACTTTGAAGCGGCAATCAACATGGCTACATCATTCAAAGCCTTCTTCATTGAATATGTACGTCGAGCTTACAATACTGAGGCAGATGCTTTGGCCAATCTTGCAGCAGTCTTAGCCATCCCTATCAGAAGACAGCAGGTGGTGGTCATCTCTAATCGAGAGTTATTCTGTATAGAAAACAATCGTAATATTGAGTTCAGTAATCTTACTGAAGTTAATGTTATCAATGAAGACTGGAGAACTTCTTTCATCGACTTCGTAGTTCATGACATACTTTCTGAAGATCCCAAAGAAGCTACGAGTATTCGTCGAAGGTTTCTGCGATTCTATTATAATCAGACCACCAAAACTCTCTATCGACGAACTTATGATGGCCTACTCTTGCGCTGTCTAGCTGGTGATGAAGCAAAACAAGTACTGCGTGAAGCTCACGATGGCGTTTGCGGAGCACATCAACCCGGTCCTAAGCTACAGGATCGCATCCGATGCATGGGTTATTATTGGCCCTCTATGGTATCTGATGCCATCGATTATGCAAGGAAATGTCGAGCTTATCAAATCCATACAGATTTTATTCATCAACCTTCAGAATTTCTGCATCCGACGGCTGCTTCCTGGCCTTTTGAAGCTTGGGGTATGGACATTATAGGTCCTATCAATCCTCCTTCTTTTAGAGGACATCGGTTCATACTAGCAATAATCGACTATGTCTCCAAGTGGGCTGAAGCTATACCTTTAGCTGAAGTCAAGACCAGCAGCGTCATCAACTTCTTCAAACACCATGTCATCTATCGATTCGGTGTACCTCGACGAATCATCCATGACAACGGACCACAATTTATCAGCCAGAAATTCACAAGATTCTGCGATGATCATAGGATTGACAACGTCGTTTCGACAGCCTACAATCCTGCTGCTAATGGATTAGCTGAAGCTTTCAACAAAACTATCATTAAGCTCCTCAAGAAGTTTGTATCCACTAACAAATGGAATTGGAGCGAAAAGCTTGGTGAATGTCTTTGGGCCTATCGAACTACAGTCCGTAACCCCATAGGCTTTACACCTTTCTCTCTGGTGTACAGTTGTGAAGCTGTTCTTCCTCTGGAACTTCAAATTCCTTCTTTAAGGATTGCCATTGCTAACGAGCTTACTACAGAGAACAACGATCTTCTACGACTTCAAGAATTGGAGGCACTCGATGAGAAGCGGCTATTAGCTCAACAACATATTGAGTTATATCAAGCCCGTATCTCGAAGACTTTCAACCGCAAAGTTAAAGTTAGAGCCTTTCAGCAAGGAGAACTTGTTCTAACAGTAAGACGTCCTATGACTATGACTCACTCGAGCAAAGGCAAGTTCGATGCAAAGTGGGAAGGACCTTACGTTGTCAGCAAAGTCTTTTCAAATGGAGCATATCAACTTACAGAATTAGATGGTCGAGTTGCAATGATGCCTATCAATGGCAAATTCCACAAAAAATACTATATATAAATATAACAAAAATTTATGTAAATATGATCAGATAATTTATAAATAAAGTTTGATTTTTATTTCATCATAAGTGATGTTACATGATATCAAGGAAGATCATTGTCATCCTTCTCAACATTAGGACGCGGACCACTGCCATCCTTATCAAAGATATAATCAGCAAAAGAACTGAGGACTTCTTTGCTCGAACCTACCAGGAACTTGCAAGCAGCCATCCTCATGGCCTCTTCGTCTTCAGTCTTTCCTGGTTCAAGTAAGAAATCCAGGATATCCCGCGGTGGCTTGGGTGCGGACGAACCTTCGCCTGCTTTCGTCTGCTTTGGCTGGACTGGTTCGACAGAGCATTCTTCAGCATGTTTTAACTTTTGGGGCAATTTCAGCCTTCTTGGATGCATCTCCGGTCGACATCTTTATGTTGAAAAGTGGAAATGATCACTCCTTCCAGATTTCTGTTCTATTTATAGGCAGAGATTCTCAAAATAATGAAACGTCACATTCATCCGACGGTTCGTCCGTTCATTCATCATCACCTGACGGTTCATCCGTTCATCATCATCAGACGGTTCATCCGTTCATTTCACATCCATCACCTGACGGTTTATCCGTTCATTAATATCAGACGGTTCATCCGTTCATTCACATTCATTCAACGGTTCATCCGTTCATCAGACGGTTCATCCGTTTATCAGACGGTTCATCCGTTCATCAGACGGTTCATCCGTTTATTCACATTCATCCGACGGTTCACCCGTTCATTCAATTCATTTGACGGTCCATCCGTTTATCCTGACGATTCATTTCGTTCATTTATTTCATTCACACCTTTTTCATTCATTGTCCATATCAGCAACTTGTCGTCTTCGATTAAGTTGTCTATATTGAAATAATAATATTCGATAAATTATATTCTGCCACGTCCACATTACCTCTGAGCAGATATAATGAATATAATTATTTTCTATAAAATCATCAAGAAATATATCATGTCCTGCACCTCTGAATATATTTTCTACCGCTATTATTTATATCTGAATAAGTTATGCAAGAAATAATAGAGCCACAACAAAATATCTTTTATTGATCAAAATTTAAGACATTACATAGCATAAAGAAAGACAAAAAAAATACAAGATGTTCTTTCTACCGAGATGGAGGCATTATCAGATTAGCAATTTGCTGCTTCAGAATCTGCAGCCGTTCTTCACGAGATGCCATCACTCTCCTCTTGGCCTCTTCCATCCCAGATTCTTCATTAAAAACGGGCATAGATACCATTCGGCGAGTGATTTCAGCATCATGAGTTGCTACATACTCGTTTCTTTCCTGAGTTAGAGCATTAATTTGTTGGACTGCAGTTTGATGCTCTGTAACTTCATTTTCCAGTTTCTCTTGGAGACGAGAAATCTCCACTCTCAGCTCGGCAATCCTTCTCTCTCTTCTCTCAGCAGTTGAGATCACCGATTCCAACTTGGAATTATATTCAGCAGATTTAGTAGTATAGGCATCCAAGAGGTTCTGGAGATTCACTCTTTCAATTGCAGCTGCCTGAGCCATTTGTTCAAACTCTGCCTGCACTAAAGGTTCCACTTCCCCTTTGTTGAGATCTTTATAGTTCTTTATGGAGATTTCCAGCTCATTCAATATATGGTTAAGAAAAGTGGCCTGAGCTTCATCACCTTGCTCCCGGATGGCCTTCACCAAGAAAGAGGTCGGACCTCTAACCATGTAGAAATCAACATCTTCTTTGTCCATCATTCTATTGATCAGAGGCCCCAAGGACTCGAAGAAGCATTTGGTGAATGATTGGATGACAAGCTGATTAATCGCCAAAGCACCAGGAGTCGCAGCTACTCCTGTTGATGACGAAGCAGCAGGACGCTCAATTTTTCGTATCTGAATAACATGCTCTTTGAATAAGGGAACCAAAGTGGAGCTGGTTGCTCCTCCTGGTTGTTCCTCTGCAAAATCAAATATTGTCACTTTGCCTGTCATTGGCTATTGATAAAGAGAATCAAAAGTGAAAACAGTCTTACTATGTGTGGATCCAGCAATGAGCCTATCATCTGCAGGAATAGACTTTAGCTGAGCAGAAGTAGCTTCAGACGCTACTGCCTGGCTACTACCTGCTTCAGAACCACAAGATAGATGACGGCTGCTACCAGCAATATCCGTTGCAAGAACCATGTCCAGACACACTGGAAGTGCTGGAGAAACTTCGATTTCTGCATAGAGTACAAATAGAAATGTCAGCTATCAATTTATTTAAAAGAAGATTGTTAATTTCATTTTATACCTTGAGGATTAACAGAGGGAGTTTCCTCCGGAGCCGTTTCTTCATTGGCTATCTTTTTCAGAGATGATTGCGCTTCAACATCCTTTTCAGGATTTAAAGTGTCGTCATCACCTCCAGGAGACATCTGCACATTTGCATCCAAAGTGTCATCAATTGTTATTGGAGATATATGTCTTTCCCCATTACCTTCAGGATTTGGCATATCTTTATCAGTTTCGGACGATGTGCTCTCCTCATATTCTGCTGGTATCTCTCCACTGGCAGTTTTAGTGGCTTGATCAACATAATCCTCCTGTGAGCCGAAGTCACAGTCCTCTAAAGCTTCAATCATCATACGATCCTCCTTTGCGCGGAGGGTCCCAGGTGTAAGAGGAAGTTGAGTAGTCTTCGCAGCAGGTGAAGGAGATCATACGGCGTTATGCTCTTCCTCTATAATGTTATCTCTGGGCTCTTCAGCCTCATTTCTTTGATCCAGCTCTTCCCTCTGCTTAATTTCCTCTCTCTGCTCTGGACTGGGAGTTTTATACCCAGACTTAGAAACAGGAGTGGGAGAGAGCATGGTGAGTCCCGCTGCAGCGTCTATCACGATCGAAGACAAAACTTGTCTTCTGCGTACCAACCTTTTCTTTCTATGCAGAGGTCTCTCAGGACTCTCTACGTTTATTGCCTCGACTTATTTTTGAACAGAGGTCGGTGTGGCAGCTTCTTCCTGCTGAATTATCTCGGCCAGCTACCGAGATTGAGATCTGGTAGTAATCTTTTCTGAAGAATGATCCAAGATCAGTTTCTTCTTCGCAGCTGGGATGGAAGGCTCCTCTCTCCTTCTCTTCTTGGCCGAAGATTTAGCAACCTTCAAAGAAACACGCAGTGGCGCGTTAATCTCTTCAGGAAACATAGCGTCCCTCGAAACTTCTAAGGGTGCATCCACTGGCTCATGCACCTCATCATTACCTGGAAGTGACATGATGACTCCTCCTTTCTTCAATCTCGTTGCAGACGCGAAGCTATCCGCAAGATTGAAGTTCTCGACAAAAGTGTTCGATGATGTATAAAACACCGAATATGTGAACAGCATACGAGGGCCATGATTACTATTCACCGGCATCGAGAACGTTGCTTTTGTATCTCGAGCGTTGTAATAAGCCCAAGCTCGGGCTCCATCTATCAAGAAACCTTTTCCTTGTAGGCATGAGATAGCATTACCTACGTGGAATTGGTCATATCCAAACTGCCGAGCAAACCGGCTAGGAAGATATGGCTCCAAGTAGCATTCTTCTTCAAATCGATACACCAAGTGGGATGGACGAATTGTCTTCAACCAATCAAAAGCTGTACGGCTTAAAGGTTGCATCTTTGAGTCAACCATGTTGGTCGACATCTGTTCATATCCGGCAGGAGGAGGAGTGCAATAGAAGTTCCATCCTTTGCCAAGGTTCAAAGCATATATGCAATCTCTCAAGGAAGTGTATTTCCACTTACCGTAGGAGAATCTCTGCAAAAAGCTGCCACTGACTGGTCCCATGTCGGGGTCCATCAAAGTAGGATGGTGTAGAAGTAACCACCCGAACAGATAAGTATACGACAATTCTAGTCGAGGAAAC
This sequence comes from Iris pallida, assembly GCA_029216955.1. NCBI lineage: Eukaryota > Viridiplantae > Streptophyta > Magnoliopsida > Asparagales > Iridaceae > Iris > Iris pallida. The sequence continues at coordinate 22,942,176 of JANAVB010011199.1, read as the reverse complement.
TCTTTCTCGCCCTTAGCTTTCAGCATCAATTCGACTTACAGGCGGAGACTGGCATTCATTCTACAAGTCATCGCTGATAAGAGATACATCTTGTAGCCGAAGACTAATTGAATGGCAGCAAAAAGAACACCGCGATGGAAGCGGTCTACGGCACTTGCTCCGGGAACGACGAATCGACGGAGCCAGTATGTAAAAAAACCTGCCAGTTGGGCTTCTTTTGACATAAATCGATATCCCACTCTCATATAACTCTCGAGAATATCTCCTTTCTTTAGAGGAGGACATTGATGATCATCCTTGATCTTGACATCCAAGTCACCACTTCTCTCCATTAACTTCACCACTTCAGTGCTGCTCAGTGGTTTAAAGAAGTCGGGATAGCAGTTATCATATTCCTTGGTCTTCTTTTCTTCAATATGGTTGAGAAACAGATAAGACAACCATTGGGATGAATAGCAGGTACCAGATGTACCACTTTTGTAAAACAAAGAGCAGATTTTATAATGACACAGCAGTTCTTCGAAGACTTCTACCATGGCTGCATTTTCTTTTCGAAGTTTGTCCAACTCATCATTAGTTGGGACAAATTCCTCATACGGGGCATCCCCCATCGGCAGATAAGAGATGTACTGCATCTCGTGAAGGGAAAACCCGATCTCTCCGTAGGGAGTCATAAAAGTCCCCGTCCTGTAGTTGTATCTTTCTGCTAGAGCCAGAAATAGATGCGGATTGGGAGCGAAATCGTAAACAGTGGCATACACTGCTTGATACAAGTTAATCTGCTGAAGTTTGTCTTCAAACTTAGTCAAAATCCAGTTTGCTATACAACTCCATCTCTTATAGTCTGGGTTCACCAATCCAGTTAATCTGAGGTCTTGATCTGGATATCTCCCTTCAACCTTCGCGAACTCATTCGCGAATATTAGAATTCTCACGGGTAATAACAAAGAAGAATTTTCCGGCGGAATACAACCGAGCTTTAAACCTCTGAGCAAGATACTGTATCGTTCCGAAGAACTGTAGAACATGTCTTTCTTGTTAGGCCCCTTCTTCACATAAATCTTTCCTGGACGGGTATCCTGAAAAGGTGTGAGATTCTATTCCATTTTCCTCGGATAGCTTGCATGAGCATATCGAGATAAGAAGAGGCAGCAGGAGACATCTGGTATCGAGATTGTCTTGTCTTTGTTGGACAATCCGTTCTTCCATCCGTGGCCTCGGCTGAGAGCTCTTCTCAAAAGCTTCGCCAAACAAAAATAGGGGCTTCTTGTGAATGATGGCATCTGCCGACTCCAAAGGTTGCCCATTCATCAGACATAACAGGGTTTCATTATCTTGGGTTACCAAGATAGCTTGGCGGGAAGCTGGCAGATCATACTGTAGAAAGTGCACATGGGACAGGTCCTCTTTGTATTTTGATTCTGAAAGAGTTCCTACAAAGTTCTCATAACCTAGATCTTCTTTGGTATCAACTGCATCAAACAGATAAAACAAAAATTCAGCACAAGAAAAAAATCAAGGATGCAACCATCAGATTGCGCAGCCATCAGATTGTGCAACCATCAGATTGTGCAGCCATCAGATTGCGCAACCATTAGATTGCGCAACAAACAGTCTGTGCCAGCATCAGATTGCGCTGGTAGTCTCGCGCAAATCAGCAAATTATGCTAACTTTTGCCAGCGCAGTTCAACCGATTGCACAAGAAGTTATTCTTCATAAAAATGAAGAATAAATTGTTTCGTGCAAACCCAAACCCTAAAAAGGGTGGTGCAGTATGATCACATCTCTAAAAAGAGATGGATTCTGAAAATCAGTGAAGTCGAAAAAACCTAAAAAGGATTTTTCGATTGGGTCATCTACCTTGTAAAGCAGGATGCACAGTCTCATGTCTAGAAGGACGTCGTGCAACCCTAGCCGAAGGCTCGACGGGGGCCTTGCCCTTGGCAGCGGCGGAAGAACGCTTGGGAGCCATGTAAATTCGATGGAGAAGAAATAAGGAATAGGCTCGAGACTTCTCTCTCAAATCACAAAAGCAAAGTAAAGAAGGAAATGAATATTGAAGAGAACTATTTTTAGTTTTTCAAAGAGTAACGGCTGCCTCAGATTGCGCCAAAAAAGTAGGGATCGACTCATCCGATTGCGCAGACAGCTCATGCGTAACTTAATTTTAAAATTTAAAATTCAAAGTATTTCAAAACTTTGAATAAATTCAACTTTCGAAAACTTTGAAGGGGGTCTTGTAGGTCCTAAAAAAATCAAGTTGCACACATCAACAAAGTCATGAAGATCGAGAAATAAATCTTTCAAATGAACTGCAGATATCAGATTACGTATCATACAGATTGCGCACACTAGACTGCGCACACTCTCAAGCGCGCAGGCTGACGTGGCAAATAATCATCATTACCTGACAAAATCAAATCTTTCTAACAGCTGACAGCACAAAAAATGAGGAGACTGTTCGTTTATTGCGCCGCACAGAGCTCGAGGACAGCTGTACATGCAGCACAATCCAATGCCTGTATAATCCAGTGTCTGTGCAATCCATTTTTCAGCACAATCCGAAGTCAGCGCAATTCATGTGGCACACTTCATCATGTCAACTAACAAAAGTACACGTGGCATTCATGCCATCAATTACTCATTATGTGGCAACCGTCTTCACATGATCATGCGCATTTCAATCAAATGATGCCATGTGTCCAAGACAGTTGGCCCACGACCAGACGACTGCTTGCGCAGTCTGATGCTGCGCAATCCAGTTCCTGCGCAATCCAACTTGCGCCATTCAGAATAACTAAAAATTAGTTATTTCCAGAACTCTATAAATAGAGTTTCAAGTCTTTATTCAAGGGGATCAGATAGAGATATCAGACATAAAGTTCAGAAATACCAGAGAGTTCAAGAGTTCTTGCCCAAGTGCTACTGCATTCTTCCGAGGCTTTTGCCTTCAACTTTCGAGGCTTTTGCCTTCAACTTCAGAGGCTACCGTCTTCAAAGTTCACATCGTCCAAGGGATAAAGCAATCGTCTTCTAGATTAGATTCCTACAGTTGTACTTTCCCACAATTCTTGTAATCTTTATAAAGTTTGTATCAATAAAGTTTCATACTTTTGTTTTTGCAAACAAATAATATATGTACATTATATATGTATCTACAAAGTATATTGTAAATTGGTTTTATAAGTAAATATGTAAATGATATTTCTTCAAATTATTTCTAATAAAATATTTTATTAGGCTTGATTCTACATTTGTATTCAATTGGGTTTAGAAGCCCTAAGATGTATTATATAATCTATGATATTTTAGATACATGATTTTACCCACAAATATCATCGTGGTATTTTCAAAATATTAGTGTAAATATAGTTGGCCTTATTTTAGGTTGGGCCTTCATGTATTGGACCATGGGCCTTATCTATATTTAATCTTGGTCTTTTGAAGAATTATTTCTTTAAATATTTTATTAGACTTATATCAATTTTAACCCAATGATAATTGAGGGTTCCTAAATAGATTAATTTTTATATATACATATTAGTGATGGTTATTATAAATAGCTTTGGGCAAGTATGTATATTTATTTGGGCTTATATACCTAACTAGCATATGTGCACGTGCCTTGCACGTATTTTAACATTTTTTAATTAGTTTAGGAAGACTCTTTAGGAAGACCAAAGGGTAATCTTCCTAATTACTAAGTTGTCCTTATTAAAATTAATAAACTATTTTTAATTAGTATAAGTATGTAAGGGTATTTTTGGAATTCAAAAGTTTCACCATCTAAGTTTTCCTATTATATAGTAGAATAAATAAACTATTTTTAATTAGTATAAGTATGTAAGGGTATTTTCGGAATTCAAAAGTTTCACCATCTAAGTTTTCCTATTATATAGTAGAATAGATATTTTATGCTTTACAGTAAAAAAATATATTTTAAAACAATGTTAGTATGGGTTAAATTTTATAATAAATTCTAAAAAGGTTATAAATCTTTCTAAATAATTATATACATTTTATATATAAGGAATTAACTTTTGTAAAAGAAATAGAGTAGAGTTGACCTAGAAGTCCAGTGACCAATAAGCGTGCTACTTTTTGTCAAGATCATCTATTAACATGGTAAATTTATAAAATAGGTTCTGGACATTTTGACTCAATTTTTGACCAGTACCAACAGCTCAGGACCACAGGCAAGTACACTTTCTGATTGCTTTTCGATTCATAGTAGTCTATACATTTCATGTTTATGCATATGTCTTGCTGCTTGTTGACACGCTCGTCATATAGAGTAGTCGGGAGGAGAAATATCTTAGTAGATATGTAGACTACCCAGAACTATCTCCCGTGTCTTTCGTAGAGAATAGCAGCTGCACACGACACGTGCATGGTGCCGAATTTACCCCCTAGCCGACTACATGTCGAAACTGATATTTCAAAACACATAGATAGTTGCATTTTATTTATTTTCCTTGTCTTCTTTACCACTTGACATGTCATCAGTTACCTTCTAGTTTTTATCTCTCATATGTTATTCTCATGTCTTGTTAATTCTATTGTGTTTTTGATTTGCCGTCGGTTTGTGTGCTTATTCCATTTCTGACTGGAAACCAATATTTTTCAGGTTTAGCTGTGGCTCCTCTTAGCATGGGAGATACGGGAGTACTTTCAGGCCAAAACTTAGACTTTAGATAGATGTTGTAGCCATTTCAAATATGTGTAAGAATTTTGCATTTTCTTTTAAATATAAATGTTGTAAATTTTGTAAGTGTTGTAATAAATCTTAGAAATGTGAATAAGCAATAAAGTTGTTATTTTTTTGTGATTTTGAGCATCTTGGCCGTGACAGCGTTCTACCGTCGACTCTGCGACGTAGGCTGGCTTGGACACGTCTCATATCAGAAAAGCGGGTGCGGGTCGTGACAAGTTTTTGTGGTGGCCCATGCAGGTCTGTTTTTGCAAAAGATATGCGAACTCGTGATGGTACTTAAGTTAGTCATACCATTGCGAGCCTGCGACTAGGAAATGCTCATTCACAACTAGGAGTAAAACAATTTTAAGAGAATGGTTAGGACTAGGAGTCCCTAATTTAAATTGACATTTGGGTAGTTAAGGTTGCTACATAGGTCTCACTAGATGACTTTTATAGAAGGATACACTATCGTATTTTGATTCGACGGTATTTCTCAGGAGGATAGATTCGTAATATCTTCCCGAAAGTTTGAAAATACCCTTTTATTTATTGTTTGAATTAAAATGTGATTCTTAGAATTTTATAAATATTTATTATAGACGGCCTTAGTCATGGTTGAGTTTTGGAGCGGAAAGTGACCAAGAATTTTGGCACTGAGAGTGTGGTCGAGTGCTTTGACTATTGTTCTAGCCATGGTAGAGAAGGCCGAACCATAGGTGTGTACTAACTAGGAAAATCAGGCCAAATCGTGACATAACCCTAGGGATAGTTTAATTATTTATTATTAAGATTATTGGCTTTTAGAAGACCCGGTTGTTCCAAATTAGCCCGAACTCAACCCAAGTCCTGGTGGTCATGTAGTGCGACCAACGTCGTCCAGATAGATATATAGATATTGTATATATATATTGGTAGTCCATTACTAGTATTGTGAATAATTTCTATAAATTATATATTGAATACAATATATGTACTATTGCTATTTAAACTTACATTTTCTTGGAAATAGGATAACATCCCCTTGGAAGGATATTTTGGAATTTTGGGACTTACTTAGGCTATACATATATATTTGTGTATAAATATATCAATAATAGGTAGTCATAGTGCCCTATACATATTTTTCCTCGATCTTGAATATTAGAGAAATATAAATTTAAGTTTATACTTCTTTTGCCTTCAGTCATTTTTTTCCTAATCATGATCATTTATACAACTTTATCTTATGTCTTTTTCTAAACATCGCCATATCATAAGTTCGTATCACTTATATCCTTTTCCTTGGACCTAAGGAATTATTTTAAAATAACTTCTCACTCAATTGTCTATTAATCTCGAGTTAAGTTTTCGGATTCAAAAGTTTCCTCTCAATCGTTGAATATTAGATATTCGTGAAATAAGGATTATACGATTTTTACTTATTTTGACTTCGATCATTATCCTTTCTAATCAATTGTTTTCTTTTCAAGAGGCTGACCTTATATTTGAAGAACAGGTACTTACACTTTTCTATCTTTAGCAATTTGTATGATATTTTAAACTTCTTTGATATTCTTGAAGATATAGTTGGAATAATTTTGATGACTTGCGATGACAAGACAGCAGCGCACTGTCGTCACTTATTTGAATTATCGAGACTGCGGGTTCACTGCAGCCAGCAGCGCACTGGCGTGGCATGACCCCTAAGTTAAAATAATTTCAAGTAAGCGTGGGTGATCGAAAATTATTAAAGCTATATCTTGGTCGTCCTATCTTCGTCCTTAAGTTGTTATTTCCAGGTTGGATAGAGTTGATAGGGTATTCGTCACCGTATCATTGCTTGAGTCGTGGAACCAAGAGTTTATTGCAGCTAGATGTACACTGGCGAGGCATAAGTTCTCGGTAAAGTGACTCCGGATGTACTTACGATTTTGAATATCTTAGAGGCAACGTCCTTTATTGGCAAACGACTATCAAGCTTCCAAATCGATTTGTGCCTTGTTCCTAACTGCCATTTTCTCAATAAACTGGTTGTCCTTCTTTTCCTCCATACCTTCCTATCTTCGAATCGTTAACTTTTAAACCTAAATTAATTTTCTTCCAGCAGATTCATAATCACACCTAGATTATGATTCTATGATCATGCTTACACAATCGATCGTGTTAGAATGATTCCGATTTGGATAATCCTTAAATGCCTTTAGATCACGACTAGACTATTCGATTCTATTTCAATTGTGCCAATTCACATGTTATCCTAGAATTCGATTCTATAATTATGCCTAAATAATTTTGCTTAACTATTTGTTCGTACCATAATGATTTCAATTTTGATCGATCTTGAACAATTTTTGTTCATGACTAAATCATAATCGTGCCTATATATATATATATATATATATATATATATATATATATATATATATATATATATATATATATATATATATATATATAAAACTAAGTTTTACTTTTATCCCACCGTGATCATGACTATTGTGATCTTGTTCATGCTCGTACCAACTTTTAAATTTTAATTATGCTTGGATGACTTGCGTGATTAACCTCGATCGTGACTGCATCTTAGTGTATCTAAGTGTTTTAACCAAATTTAGATTTTGAATGTCGACCATGCCCATATAAATCCAATAGTAGTTAATCGTGCCTAACAATTTTCTTGTTTGATTAACCCTATTTCGATTATGTCCTTGACCATGATAACCAGGACCTGTTGACTACACTTAATCGTGTCATGTGGTATCTTTTCTTAAAAGTTCGATTCCATTCACGAACTAACTCCTCTTCCCGGATGTTAAAAATCTCTATTTTGTTTTATTTAGATAATTTTTAGTTATAGAATAGATTTTTGTTTTATTTTATTTAATTTTCCTTTATAGAGGATATTTTATGATGATGGATTTTTTTAAAAAATTATTTATTAGTTAACACACTCAAACCATATCCTACTTGAAGACCTATTCAATTTCTCCTTCTTATTTAGTACCATTTAAGGATTGAATAGTGAAGTTCTTTGATCTATAACTTGTCCTTCCTTTGTCAAGACTAGTTGGCGAAGTTATGTCCTTGACACGCAACACTTGTCAATCCTTCTAATAAATAAGTTTTACCCTTAGGAGGTTTTATCTATTGTAGTATTCTCTACCTTATCTTCGAACTCAATATATATATTATTTGTGGTAGACTTTATGTTTACATCGTGAGGGGTATGTGAAGCTTTTCAAAAACTAACTTAGTTAATCGTATTGTACGATTATTTATAATTTCCTTATCTCGTTATGTCCTTCATGGCATGAATATTTTGGTTACCTTGGAAAGGTAACGTGCAACATCATGTTTATCATTTTCCAGCGCTAGTGCCCTCCCTTTCCCCACAACCACGATTTTACAAATCTCCGCTGGATCCCAAATTTCTTAGAACCCTAACCCTAATCTTCCAAAATCCCTAAACCAATTTTCTAACCTAAAATCGTAATCCCTAATTTCGGAATTCCTAAACCCCTGATACTAATCCCCAAATCCCTAACCCTAAATTCCCTTTCCCCAGATTTTCAAAAGTTTATTTAACTATTCTTTTGCTTTATTTCATTTATCGTAGTACGATATTTTTTTTTCTTTTTTCGTTGATACTTTACTTTATGATTATCTTCTTTTATCAAAACTTGTCTTGAATTAAATTCTGAGAGCATTTTTAGGGCCTTTGGAGTTCCAGGACTCTTCCTTCCTCTATTTACCTATTTGATCAACATTTGTTTAACCTAATTTTTTTTCTGTCACTCATCTTTTACCGAACAACCAAGTCCGTCTATCTTGATAGTCCTTAAATTCGAGGACGAATTTATTTCTAAGGTGGGTAGATTTGTAATCCCCCTTCCCGAATTTTCAATTTTATTTTAATTATTTTATTCTACATATTTTGTTTAGAAATGAATTTTTCTTAAAAGCAGTAAATACAATATTATGATGGTATTTTCTTGTGTATTTCGAAAACTAGTTGAATTATAGTTCGGAAATACTATTTGTTCTGAAATTTGAGTTATTGGAATTATAAAATGAGTTGCTATAATTTTAGGCTTTTCAAAGGATGACTTCTAAAAATATGTTTAAAATATAGTTGATAACAATGAATATTATTTTGGTAATCAGTTAATGATTAAATTAAATCTGTATGTTTTGAGCTAATAGATAATGATTGATTCTTTAAGGTATTATTATGATGAATATTTTATTGAAGGGAGGATTTATGAAATGCCCAAAAACTAAAAAAGTTTTATGTAAAACCCACCGCTAAAAAAACTTTCATCGCGTGCCCAAAATTAGAGAAACTTATCCAAAGCGGGTTCCAAATGACCATTTTGCCCTTCCTTTTAATTTATTGAAAACACCCACGAAACTGCTCTTAAAAAAACATTTCGATACTTCATCTTCTTCCATACGCTGCTCACTTTCGAATCTAGGTTTTCTCCTCAAAAATCTTCAAAAACTCGTCGGAAAATTTCGGAAAGACCGGGACAAACGGCAAAAGTGCTAAAATGGAGGTCCAAACAACATTTTTTTGCGATTCTAAAATTTAGAAAGGCCGTCTAACGGTGAAGCGGTTACTTTCAGTCTCCTCGATGATACGCTTATTTTGCGACAAACGGGACCTCGTTTCGACCTCCCAGTCAAAAGTTATGGCTCTCCAAAGTTTCAGCTGACCATAAAATGCAGGAGAATGGTCATTCTCCGTGTTAGAACACGAAAAATGTTAATTTCGCATGAGGGTGGTCATTCTCCGTGTTAGTAACACGGAGAATGTCATTCTCCGTCTTAATTTACACGGAGAATGACATTCTCCGTGTTACTAACACGGAGAATGGCATTCTCCGTCTTAATTTACACGGAGAATGACCATTCTCTGTACTAAATTACACGGAGAATGACTATTCTCCGTGTTAATTTACACGAAGAATGCCATTCTCCGTGTAGTTTATCACGGAGAATGGTCATTTCAGTGTTAAAACACAGGAGAATGACCATTCTCCGTGTTAGAAAAACGGAGAATGCAATTCTCCATGTTAAATAAAACAGAGAATGTTATTCTCCGTGTTAAATAAAACGGAGAATAGCATTCTCCGTGTAATTTAGCACGGAGAATGGTTATTTCAGTGTTAAAACGCAGGAGAATGGCATTCTCCGTTTTAAATAAAACGGAGAATGACGTTCTCCGTGTTAAATAAAACGGAGAATGACCATTCTCCGTGTTAAATAAAACGGAGAATGGTCATTCTCCATTTAATTTAGCACGAAGAATGGTCATTTCAGTGTTAAAATGCAGGAGAATGGCCATTCTCCGTGTTAGAAACGCGGAGAATGTCATTCTCTGTTTTAAATAAAATGGAGAATGGCATTCTCCGTGTTAATTTACACGGAGAATGGTCATTCTTCATGTTAAATAAAACGGAGAATGGTCATTCTCCGTGTAATTTAGCACGAAGAATGGTCATTTCGGTGTTAAAACGCAGGAGAATGGCCATTCTTCGTGTTAGAAACACGGAGAATGTCATTCTTCATTTTAAATAAAACGGAGAATGACATTCTCCGTGTTAATTTATACGGAGAATGGTCATTTCCAGTGTTAAAACGTAGGAGAGAGGAATAAAGAGTTTCGTTCTTCTTTCAAAGCGATGATAATTCTTATGGAAAAGAAGAAGAAAGATCTTCTCTCCACAATTGACGTCGATGAAGATGATGATGATGGTGATGATGAGCGATGATCTGAGTTCGACCGAAGAAAAGCACACCGAACTACGAACGATCTTTGCGATCTCTGCTGAAGATGAGAGCAATGGAATTCAGATTTTCCGTGAAGAAGAAGAAGACGAAAATCGTAATCCAGATCTGAGTTTTTTGAATTCAAATACATATAGATGACCAATTCGCGCGGAGGGGTAGTTTCGGTATTATAAAAATAGCAGTTTCCAGCGGGTGGCATCTAAAAGGGAATCTTGGAATATTTAACGTGAAAATACTTAATTCTGGGCATTTCATAAAACTCATCCAGCGGGTGGGCATTTCATAAAAGTCCATCCCGAAATTGGGTTTCTCAGCAATTTCCAGTTTATTGAATATGTTTAAAAATTATTTTGAATGAGAGTAATATTACTTTGAAATTATTATGATAATTGATTTAAATCTATATGGTTAAATTAGTGATTATAACAAATATCACTTTAATCATTATTATTGTAATTATCAATATTTTGTGACTAGATTGATTTTGATTTAAAGGTTGTTATTTGATTTAAAAATTATATGATTTAAATTGTATCGATAGAATTAAAATTGTTAGGGTGTCTCTTGCCCGTTTTAAGATATGATAAGATTAATTTTAGATATTACTTAAGAAGATTGGTTCATTATCTACTAACCATAACCACGACAAAATCTCTTCCTCTATATATATATATATATATATATATATATATATATATATATATATATATATATATATATATATATATATATATATATATATATATATATAGGTTCATTATCTACTAACCATAACCACGACAAAATCTCTTCCTATATATATAGTATTTCAATAATTCCTATCCCTTTCTACCTAAGCAGTAACCGACTAGGACCTCCCCAATATATAAGAGAGTAATCTTTCCTCCTTCCTTCTCGAGACAGAACCATGGCCGTCGTTTGCCGTACTCGTCGCACTTGTGTAGGACTCCCACGGTCGAGGCTTCTGTTCCCTTCCTTCGTCTTCTCCTTCCGCCACCACGACAACCAACGCCAACAACTTGCCGGAGCAACCACAACCTATCACCACCGACGCCACAACTCCTGAAACCTCTACCATTACCATCTCCGTGTCCGATTGTGTCCGTGTATCCATCACAAAAATCACCATATCGACCGTGTCCGGACCCGTGCGTCCTTGTCATGGTCAACACCCATTCCTTTCATCCAGTTTTACACCACAAACATATATTTTCGTATCCGACTTGGACACAAATTCAGAACCCAAATCAATATTGTGTCCAACATCCCGGATACGTATAGAAAACTACCTAAACCTAACCTCCTCCAAGCCGCCAGCCCTTTCTCCGTGTCTGACGAACCTATGTATCCTCCGTAGTGGCCGACCCGTGTCTGTATGCCGCACAGGGCACCAGATCTCGTCGGTGCAACGTCGGTTGCGCCACGAACAATGCCGCCTCGTCCGCATCGCCCGACGTGCTCCTCCGCCGCATCGGCCCGGAGACATTCCCTGAGGTCTCCTCCTCCGAAGCCTCTTCGTGCTGGTCAACTTGGAGCCTCCGCTCGCCGCCGACGAGGCCACTCCACCGGAGACCTCGGCGAGCCCCCGTGCTGCCCCTCTTGTGCGCCGGTCACCAGTGGTCCTAGTGAATCTACCACCTCGCCGTGCCGCTGGCGCAGTCTTCCCACACGCGCACGATGACTATGGGTGAGCTTCCCTCTAATTACCATTTCCTCTTTCCTTTTTTAATTTTCCCTGAAGCTTTGGGGAACAAAGAGTTAATGGGTATGGGTGTGAGCCAATATAGGCCAGCCTGTGGAGTCTCATGGGCTCAAGTTCAGATGGGTTGATTTATATACGTATAAAAGTATGATTAGGTCAGGCTTTTGGGCCATTTAAGTTAAAATCCTATGTATTGACACATGTACAGAGAATAGTATATGTACATTATATATGTATCTACAAAGTATATTGTAAATTGGTTTTATAAGTAAATATGTAAATGATATTTCTTCAAATTATTTCTAATAAAATATTTTATTAGGCTTGATCCTACATTTGTATTCAATTGGGTTTAGAAGCCCTAAGATGTATTATATAATCTATGATGTTTTAGATACATGATTTTACCCACAAATATCATCGTGGTATTTTCAAAATATTAGTGTAAATATAGTTGGCCTTATTTTAGGTTGGGCTTTCATGTATTGGACCATGGGCCCTATCTATATTTAATCTTGGTATTTTGAAGAATTATTTCTTTAAATATTTTATTAGACTTATATCTATTTTAACCCAATGATAATTGAGGGTTCCTATTTTTCAATAAGACTTTATATAAGTATTCGAAAATAGATTAATTTATATATATATACATATTAGTGATGGTTATTATAAATAGCTTTGGGCAAGTATGTATATTTATTTGGGCTTATATACCTAATATTTTAATAAGACAATATTTTACGCTTTATAGTAAAAAAATATATTTTAAAACAATGTTAGTATGGGTTAAATTTTATAATAAATTCTAAAAAAGGTTATAAATCTTTCTAAATAAGTATATACATTTTATATATAAGGAATTAACTTTTGTAAAAGAAATAGAGTAGAGTTGACCTAGAGTCTAGTGACCAATAAGCGTGCTTCTTTTTGTCAAGATCATCTATTAACATGGTAAATTTATAAAATAGCTTCTGGACATTTTGACTCAACTTTTGACCAGTACCAACAGCTCAGGACCACAGGCAAGTACACTTTCTGATTGCTTTTCGATTCATAGTAGTCTATACATTTCATGTTTATACATATGTCTTGCTGCTTGTTGACACGCTCGTCACACGGAGTAGTCGGAAGGAAAAATATTTTAGTAGACATGTAGACTACCCAGAACTATTTCTCGTGTCTTTCGTGGAGAATAGCAGCTGCACACTACACGCGCAGGGTGCCGGATTTACCCCCTAGCCGTCCACATGTCGAAACGGATATTTTAAAACACATAGATAGTTGCATTTTATTTATTTTCCTTGTCTTCTTCACCGCTTGACATGTCATCAGTTACCTTCTAGTTTTTATCTCTCATATGTTATTCTCATGTCTTGTTAATTCTATTGTGTTTTCGATTTGCCGTCAATTTGTGTGCTTGTTCCATTCCTGACTGGAAACCAATATTTTTCACGTTTAGCTGTGGCTCCTCTTAGCATGGGAGATACGGGGGTACTTGCAGGCCAAAACTTAGACTTTAGATAGATGTTGTAGCCATTTCAAATATGTGTAAGAATTTTGCATTTTCTTTTAAATATAAATGTTGTAAATTTTGTAAGTGTTGTAATAAATCTTATAAGTGTGAATGAGCAATAAAGTTATTATTTTTTTATGATTTTGAGCATCTTGGCTGTGACAGCGTTCTAACGCCGACTCTGCGGCGTAGGGTGGCTTGGACACGTCTCGTATCCGAAAAGTGGGTGCGGGTCGTGACAGAAGGCTACAACAATCATTGAAGGAAACAACCTCATTACCATGTCTCATGAAACGCTCATGGGAAAGCTACTCACTCATGAGCTGGAACTTCAAGACTTTGAAGACGCTACACCAAATAAGATCAATCGCCCTCAAAGCTCAAAATCGAAGGACTGTCAAAGAAGATTATGATAACAGTGATTCTGACACTGAGGATCAAGCTCTCCTAGTGAAGAAATTCAAGAAGTTCATGAGATTCAACCGAAGAACAAAGGAACACAATAGCAACAAAAACAACAATGAAGAAGATCCAATCTGCTACGGTTGCAAGAAGAAAGGACATATCGAGAAGGACTGTCTGATATCATCATCATCAACTAGGAAAGGCAACAAGTAAGTGTCATGACCCGCACCTTGATTAGGGGCACGAGAAGCGGTTACGTCCAGCCGACGTCGCAGAATCGGCGGTAGAATGCTGTATAGGTCTCCTAGAAAGTATAGCATCTAGACACAATATAATAAGACATGTCATCTTCGCATAGAGGTATATAATCTCAACTCTATCACAAGACAACTAGGAAAGATATGCACGAATATTAGATAGATATGGTGAATATAGAATACGGAAATAAAGCAAGGTCACAACCAGAAATGAGTCAAAGACATAACATAAGGTCCCGAATAACATATGTATCAAAAGTCTAACATAAGCTGGATCGCAATCCAGACAAACCTAGCTAATAGATTTAGAGAGGTGTACTGTCGTCCACTGGCTCCGAGGGTGTCAGCTGGTCGCAGTCCATGTTCTGACCATACCCATACTGGGTAGAACAGTCCGCATCTATGTCATCTGGATATATCATAACGGTATCCTGTCAGGAAAATGAACGAGTACAACGCTGGCAACAAATTCCATAGTAATAACAAATGCTCTAACAATCAATCATAACATAGTACAAGATGAATATATCAAGATGTAAGTATAACAAGATATGTAAACTGGAAATCATGTCAAGGTGAATCATGCATGAAAAGTAAGCTGAACTGTAATATGTGACTGATGTAATAAATGTAAAATGTGCCTCGAATATTATAGCATAATGTTATCGGTAAGGGTCAAGATCAGGCTTCCAGCCGACCGGCTACAAGTACGTGGACTCGGCCCGACCGAAATGACAAGCTATGGAGCAAGTAGTAGCACAGGTCAGGCTATACCCATCGTGAGGTGAGGGTATAGCTATGATACAAGTAGTAACTCAATGTGGGCATTGATCACACTATCTATAAAATTTCCCATTCACCGAATAGTATACGGATCCGAATATAGCACGTCATGATGCAGGATTCCCTAAGAGGGGAGCAAGTTCTCTTCAGGAATCAGCGTCAATACAAGTACAAGAATCAAGGCCAAACAAGTACCAGTATCCCAAGAAATCCAGGAATGACATCTCATGACAGGAATCCGACAATACTAGTCCCTGCACCAATGTGTCAAGAATCAAGTAAGCACTATAACTGATTTGGTAGAGAAGATATCAAGACAAGTAACTACTATCAGAGAATGTACTCGCCTGCTGTCCCGAGCTGTAGGGTATATCAATGCTCAAAGTGGTAATCAGAGACCTAAAGATGAGATATTGCATGTTAATTTGGGTTTAACAAACTTATGAATGATTTCTAATATATGATAGAAAATCTAGGTCAAACTAGGTCCTGTCAAGTCAATCTAAGTCAAACTAAGTCATGTCAAGTCAATCTAAGTCAAACTAAGTCAACTCTAGGTCGTACTAGTCATAGCAAGTCAAAGCAAGTCAAACGGGGTCAAGAGTTGACTTACAGTTGACTTTTAGTCAACTGGTCAACTCTGGTCAACTCTAGGTCAAACTGGTCAAATGTTGACTAACAGTTGACTTTTGGTCAACTGGTCAACTCTAGTTTAGATTTGGACCATTTTAGACAAAGGGTTGACTTGTTGTTGACTTTTGGATAAAAAGTCAACTCTGGGTCAACCGAGTCAAAATTGGTTCAAATATGACATTTATAGGGTGTACCTATCAAGACACCTAAGTTTCAAGTTAAACCGACAACCCGCATCCCGTATCTTGAATTTACCTGTTTACCCTTTATATAGTATTTACCCTTACCACTCTAATACTAAGGCCAAGTAGCTTTCCCTTGGGAGTTTCACTCCCGGCTTCCTAGGATAGTAGGATACTAACCTATACTAACATTACCTACCAAGTTTCCTAGGTAAGGTGGACATCCAGTCCATCTTACGATTCATGTTGTTTAATTATCCATTATCTTGAGTATCATAAGATACTCAAGGGTATCATGAGATACCATTCTCCCCACCTCAACGCAATCCCCGATTCTAACTTAGGAGTCTACCCACAAACTCTATTTCATATTTGCTAAGTCCTATTTCAATTTGGATACGTTTTGACACTCGTATCTTATTTTACCCTTTCACTCACCCTCACACAAACACTCACACTCACTCTCAAGACCCCATAAAACTCACTCTCTCTCACACACATAGGACTATTTTGGGGGGTTATTTTAGAGGGTTATATGGGTATTAATATAGAGTATATAGGTATATATATATAGGTATATATATGGGGGTTTGTGGGGGGTCAAATGGGTCATGGGGGGGCTGCCATTGCTGCCTAAGCTACTGCTGCTGCTGCTGCTATAGGCTGTTGCTGCTGCTGCTGTGTTGCAAAAGGGGGGCAGCAGCCCCTAGTCCCCCCTACTGCTACTGCTATTTGCTCTTCTTCTCCTTCTATTCTCCCCTCTATTCTCCTTTCTTCTAATCTCTAATCTTCTCCTCTATCTCACTATATATATATATATATATATATATATATATATATATAGACACACACACACACACACACACACACATATATATATATATATATATATATATATATATTCTTTCCTCATCTTCTCTATATATATACACACACATACTAATACAAACTCTCCACATCCTATTTCTCCCATCTCTCTCTATATATATAAAAGCCCAAACACACACATATATATATTTAGATACACACACACATATATAAATACAAAATCTAAAATTTAAAGTGTCTAAACCACTTAGATACAATCTAAATATTCTTGGGGTGTCCAACTTGGGGGAAAAATACTAGGACACAAGCACAAATCATAACTCTTCCTAGGACACACCAAATGGACTCAAACTTGACACAAATAGGGACACAACCATAGGGATCAATCCTACTTGGTCAAAACTATTCTATATGATGAAGAAATAGGAATAGAGGAACACAACCCAAGCCCTTTCCTAAAGTATCGCTGTAGATCGAGAAACCACCTGACCCAGATGGCAAAGTCAAGATCGGAGCTGAGGTCAACCTCTTCTTCAGCTCATCGAATGCAGCCTGACACTCATCAGCCAGACGAACTCCACGTCATTCCTGGTGAGTCTAGTCATCGGCTCTACAATCCGCGAGAAGTCCTGGACGAACTTCCGATAATAGCCAGCCAAACCCAGAAAGCTCCGAACCTCGGCAACTGAACTGGGCGTAGACCAAGACTCAAATGCTGAAATCTTCTTCTGGTCCACTGAGATCCCGTGCTCGGTCACACATGACCTAAGAACTCGACCTGGTCCAAGAAGAATTCGTGCTTCGAAAGCTTTCCGTAGAGTTGCTCCCTCCTCAGAGTCTCTAACACAACTCTCAGATGCTCCTCGTGCTTCTCCTGCGTCTTCGAATAGATCAAGATATTATCTATGAAGACCACCACGAACTTGTCAAGGTACTGATGGAATACCTTATTCATCAAGTTCATGAACACCGCTGGAGCATTGGTCAACCCAAATGGCATCACTGTAAACTCGTACTGGCCATACCGAGTCCGAAATACCGTCTTTGAAATGTCATCCCACTTCACCTTCAGCTGGTGATACCCGAACCTCAAGTCTATCTTCGAAAATACATTCGCCCCACTCAGCTGACCGAACAAATCGTCGATCCTTGGCAAAGGGTATCTATTCTTGATAGTAAGGTTATTGAGCACCCGGTAATCAATACATATGCGGGCCATACCGTTCTTCTTCGGCACAAACAGGACTGGCGCTCCCCACAACGAAGAACTGGATCTGATTAACCCCTTGTCCTGCAGCTCGTCGACTTACTTCTTCAGCACTAACAAGTCATTGTTGTTAACGCTATAGACGTGCTGTGAAATGGGCTCGGCTCCCGGCACCAAGTCTATAGAGAACTCAACATCCCTGTCTGGCGGCATCCCCGATAACTCCTCGGGAAAGACATCCGAGAACTCAGCTATCAATGGATATGGCAAGTCCTGCCCCGCCAACAAAGCTCCACAGAATCCAGCCTCCGGCTCCGCTGCTCCTCAAGAAAACTCGATCTCTGGCTCTCCCGGCGGCCTAAAAAGAACTCTACCTCCTCTACAATCTATACTAGCATGGTGCCTGCTTAACCAATCCATAACGAGCACCATATCGTACCTCGGAAGGGGCATTACGAGCAGACACGCACTCAAGTCCCGGCCTCCCAGGGTAACTCTCTGCCCCTTACAAATATTATTAACCAGAATAATGCCTCCCCCGGTCATAATCTTGTAAGTCCTACCCAAAAATTTAGCAATAATATTATATCTAAGAGCAAAAAAAATAGACACAACACTGTGCATGGCACCAGAATCAAACAAGGTAAAAGCAGAAAAAGAATCGAAGAGAACATGACCTGCCATAACAGCTGACTCGGGCTCAAACTCCTCTACTGCTAGTACAAAGGCTCTACCCTGGGGTGCCCTCTGATGCTGGACGAACTTCTGCTGCTGTGTCTGGAGTGGCTGACCCTTCGGCTGAACTGCCGGTCACGTCAGTACCCTGTCCTGGCCTCCCTTGGCTGCTCGAACAGGACAGCCCTTCATCTGGTGGTCGGTCCCTCTGCAGAATAGGCAAGCGCCTAACCTCCTCCTGCATACGTCTCTGTTGTGCCCCATCTTTCTGCAGAAAGTACACTACTGGGTTTACCTCTGGCCCAGAACCTGCTGCTGATGGACACGTGCTGGTGCCTGATGCTGCTGCTGAAATAACCTCTACTGATGCTGAATGTGGGGGCGCTTGGCCGGTCCCGCACTGGAACTCACCCCCATGGTATCACCGCTCCTCTTCGGTTTGAGGCTGAAGTTCTCCTCTGCAATATGCGCGTCCATCAATATCTGATCGAACATTCCGTCACGGCGACCCGAGGTGTGGGTGTGCACTGCATGAATAAGTCTCCTACGGAACTTACGAGCCTTCTGCCCCTCATCTTGGATCAAATCGGAAGCGAACCTGCTAAGGCGGAAGAACTCTACTGCATACTCGTCCACCAACGAGTTCTCCTGCACTAGAACCACAAACTGGCCCTCCAACGTTGTGAGAGCTGTCACGTCCCGCTCCCGTAGGAGCGATCGTCCTCGCTAAGGCGTGATGCCGTACGAGCCTAGATTGCGCTCGTACAAGGCAGGTTCCATTACGGCCGATTTCAGCGGCTGCGACGGGGTCGTCGCACAGAAGTCCCAAGCAGAGACATTGAATAACAGCAGCGGAATTTAGAACAAAACACAAGTCATTCAAAGAAGCTCTTTATTGATATTGAAACAACGGTTACATTGGAGGCGCAAGGCCAATATTACAATCACGCAAGCTCACTCTTCTCACATTTTACAAGTTTACTCAGCTCTCTCTCATCTCTCAATTACAAGTCTTGATCCATCGAAAGCTTCGGAAGGCGATTTCCATAGATTATGTCCCGTATAAGTCTGACTCCATGCGGCCGTACGCTTCAAATTGCCGAAGAACTCGTGCCTCGACGCATCCAAGCGAGCTCCGCGCCACGAGCTTCTACCTGTGCCTGCACATGTAAACTATGAGGGTGTCAGTACTCAACTGTACTGGTGGAGTGAGCTCCTCACCCACCCATACAAAACCTACACGTTTATTTACTTTGTGCAGCTTAAACCCCTTTCGATTGTCTTTTTAATCTTGCATTAGGATCAGTTTTAGGGCCGGCACCTTAGCGCAACTTGTGTATCAGAACCATTCCGTGCTTATAATGTCAACGTTAACTCATACTTTGTCTCTAGACCACTTCTCGTACCAACAACGTTAATCTATCAAGTCGTGTTTGCCTTACGGCCAAAATCATAGACGCAGCTACACGATAGATTCCTTTTCCATATGACCGTGCTACGAAATCCATATTGAGGCCATGCCTCGTAACTCACTAAGACTTAACCATATCGCCACTTTGCGGCCCGTGCTACTTTGATCACCAACCGACCCAATTAAGACTTGTGAATCTAGTATCACTCAACCAACTTTGCCTTACGACGGTTTTCTAACATAAACTCAACCAACTTATGCAACTTACATACCGACAACTCAAAACTCGATGCCACATCTCGTGCCGAAGCACGTCGCCTATGTTGTAGCCCTTCTTAAGCCCAAACATTTGTATTCTAACTTGTATACATATTCAACAACTCAACTCAATCCAAAGGCACTCATGCGGATTGTCGCCATGCCGACTCATCTATATGATTTGGTCACTGACTCCTAGAGCCATGGTGGACTCCTTTTTAGCTGAGTATAGGATGGACCGGTTTGGGTAGTTAGCCCTATCCGCATCCACCGAATACTTTGCCCCAGGCGCAGCTATTTAGGCTCCCAGAGCCATAGTTGTTTCCCTTTTTGCCCGTAACGGTCCCGTGGCGCCACAGGTTGTCGTGCGGGGAAACTCTACCTTGTCCACAAGTTGTCCATGACCATGCAAGACTCGACTTAAACTGACATCTCACACAGTCATTGTGCCTCTAGTGTTACCATCTCTTTCAGAGCTAATTCAATACTTCTCACATCTGAGATCTTGCCTCGACGACCCGGAGTCGCGAGCACTCTTCTTTCTTGCCTCAATGACCCAGTCGTGAGCATTCTTCTTTCTTTCTTTCTTGCCCTATCATTTCACTCAACTCAAGAACAACTGTTTAGACACTTTCCAAACTCAATGAATCAACCGTGGCCCGTGCCTTAAAACTCTAGGACCGTGCCATCGTGTCTCAAACCGACTTCCGATCTACGCGACGCTATTGCCCAAGTCATACTTCATATGACGGGCCTTGGGATCATGGGACTATTTAACTTGACAACCGCAGAAAGAGCGGGACAACACTAGAAATGACTTAGGTCGATCGGCGTAACTTTGCCTAACTTAATCGAGCCTATAACTTGACTCAATGGACGAGCAAAGGCTATGCCAAGCCTTGTGTTATAGAAATGTGCATGCTTTGTCGAGTATTTACGCGGGCGACGCCTATGACTTAGGCCAACTCAAGTGTCGGGACAATTCGACGGGACCGTGCATGCTTTAACAAGCATTCACGCAGGCGACGCCTATGACTTAGGCTATTTCATAACTTTGTGTCGAAGACCAACTTTCTTCTCCCAAGCCACGGGACGAAGGACCGAGTGTCATTTTCAAAGCACGCCGTGCACTAGCTCTAAGCCGACCGTGGGACATTTTTTCCATGTTCTAACTCGATTCGGTCCATCGGGATTATTTCCTTAACTATGTAGATTCGTAGCTTTTATTCTTAAGCCTACTTGTGCAAGTTGAAAACACGCGATTTATTATGTGAAGGCAAAGATGAGGCAAGTTCACCGAAACTACCCCACCTGAGCGAGCGGTCGCCTCGACCGAGCGATGTCTTCGAGTAACCGTTGCAAGGCTAAGTCCGAACGCCGTCGGCGTTCCTATTCCTCCGATTGACTGAGCGGGACGGGGCACTACATCATACACCACTCAGAAAAAGTTTCGTCCTCGAAACTAACTGAGTATACTTATTGACTTATCACTTTACTCGACATCTAAAAACTCTCGCACACACTACGTCTACGTATTTCTCAAATCCGAGCCACGCTCGTGCTACCCTCAATCCTTTCTTCAAAACTTACGATCTCAAAATCCTCGATTCTTCTCCGTTCCTCAAGTCTCACTTGAATTCAACGTATCACTTAGTATGGATCGTGCACATATCTTAGGCGTCCCCAAAATACATGTATTTCAACTAAGCCTCGTGATAGCGAATCCTGCCATCACCACTCGGGTCGGATCGTGCACATATTCAAGCGTCCTTGATATACATGCATGTCAACCGATACTCGCGAGTGGTGCTTCCACAAATCCTATCGCTCCGTACCGGAACGTCTGCCTAACTACTAGGCTATATCTTTCCGTCAGTATTGGAATCATAGTTCCCAAACAACGATATCAACACTGATCCTATCCTAAGGTCAAACCAAATCGATGGTACGGGGTTTTCTACCCAAGCTCGCATCACTCCGATTTCTAAACATCGAGCATCGATTCTCTACGCACATGCCAACATTCGTCG
The DNA here is from genome assembly GCA_029216955.1 of Iris pallida. Taxonomy (NCBI): domain Eukaryota; kingdom Viridiplantae; phylum Streptophyta; class Magnoliopsida; order Asparagales; family Iridaceae; genus Iris; species Iris pallida. Next base: position 22,919,820 of record JANAVB010011199.1, on the reverse strand, counting down.
CACGGGGTCTGAGTCATTCAGCAAAGCCATTTCGCATAGTCAATATCTTCGAACACGTTCAACATAATCTTCCTATCATCCCTTCCAAGTCAAGCACGCTACGACACAATCCATCGCTAAACCATAATTCACATTTCATATTCCCTAAGTCATTCACCCTAATTCACGTATTCGATCATGAGGTCGTCCAGCTTAACAATATGTTGCGCCTCGATCTCACACGAGTTCGATTATCCACGATGGTTCATAAATCACCATACAACGCTCCCACGGAATAATCATTCTCATCGGGACGTAACTCTTGTTTGCGTCTATAGCAGTTCTTTTTTGCGTAAACAAATCAAAAATGAGATGAAGAAGCGAATGCACTGAAGATGCACCGCTTTTCAGTGGAAAGGGAAAGAAAAAGAACGAAGGGTCTATCAATCTGTTTTTATTTTTTCATCGAGATTGGGTGGGTGTGAGCATGCGAAATCCTTTTCTTGCGTATTTCATATACATCCTTACTAATTCATTCTCTATGCGCGGATTGGACCTACTCAATCCTTAAGTTTCATTCATCAATCGCAAGTCTAAACATCCTCGAATTTTCCTTCGTATCAAACCGACAAGTCGAGACAATCAAAGTTGCCGCGTCCTGATTTTCCGAGTTCGATCATTCCCGCGACATGAATCACCATGTCAACGCTCACGCGGAACGATCGCCCCAAATCCGATGCGACGCATGTACGAGACTAGAGTTGCGCTCGCACAAGACATGATCGTCGACATTGTGGTTATCCGCATAACCATCAAGACACAATCATTTTCATCCAACATTCATCTCAATCAAAATTCTAAGTATAGCATCCAACCGAACAATAACACTTGCACGATCGTCCTTTGCCGAGTCAGAATACCCCCGAGTTATCGCATATCGGTCTTTGATACGCCTCAATACCATCGACGATATGCGTAACCTGACGATCTTTCTTTGCAACCAATTTCGAGTCGTACGAATGATGCTATCGTCCGACTGGATAATCTCCTCGACACTCAAATTTAAGTTTGATCATTATCCCTCGAACCATTCACAACATCGATTTTTCTCAAACCAAATTCATGTATCGTTCATCCGTTTATCTTAAGTCATCGACCAACGTATTTTTTCAATTCGCATCATTCCTTTATCAATCGGTCGACATCCCTGAGGCTATCACATACACCACTCAGGGATGAAGTCATTCAACAAATCCTTAACTTATTATTCGAATCAAAATTGACTTCTTTGAATCCCGTTCGAACCATTCCTCTAATTCCAAGCACGCTCATCTATATCGCATCGACGATATTGCCGTTCGATAGCACCCCTATCGATAGTCATCTCACTTTACTCAATTGAGTTCAACTCATTCTAGCTCGCAACATTACAAATCCCGCACTCGACTTTTCTAAGGTCGACGCAACTTTGGTGTATATGCCCGACCCGACTTAGCCAACCGTGCTTATGTAAACCATCCTTTTGTTTTATCAAAAATCGTTCTCCTATGTTTTGCAAAATAGATAGACTTATTGTATGGACATCCCGCAGGACATTTGAGAGAGAGCGCACCAACGATATCAATATGCAGAACCAACATTCAGAGTTTGCGGAACAGCGGAGTTAAAGAATTCAATCGGTAGTCTAAGGACGTAAAGCCGTGCTCTGATACCATTATGTCACGCCCCGCTCCCGTAGGAGCGATCGTCCTCGCTAAGGCATGATGCCGCATGAGCCTAGATTGCGCTCGTGCAAGGCAGGTTCCATAACGGCTGATTTCAGCGGCTGCGACGGGGTCGTCGCACAGAAGTCCCAAGCAGAGACATTGAATAACAGCAGCAAAATTTAGAACAAAACACAAGTCATTCAAAGAAGCTCTTTATTGATATTGAAACAACGGTTACATTGGGGGCGCAAGGCCAATATTACAATCACTCAAGCTCACTATTCTCACATTTTACAAGTTCACTCAGCTCTTTCTCATCTCTCAATTACAAGTCTTGATCCAGCGAAAGCTTCGGAAGGCGATGTCCATACATTATGTCCCGTATAAGTCTGACTCCATGCGGCCGTACGCTTCGAATCGCCGAGGAACTCCGTGCCTCGACGCATCCAAGCGAGCTCCGTGCCACGAGCTTCTACCTGTGCCTGCACATGTAAACTATGTGGGTGTCAGTACTCAACTGTACTGGTGGAGTGAGCTCCTCGCCCACCCATACAAAACCTACACGTTTATTTACTTTGTGCAGCTTAAACCCCTTTCGATTGTCTTTCTAATCTTGCCTTAGGATCAGTTTTAGGGCCGGCGCCTTAGCGCAACTTGTGTATCAGAACCATCCCGTGCTTGTAATGTCAACGTTAACTCATACTTTGTCTCTAGACCACTTCTCGTGCCAACAACGTTAACCTATCAAGTCGTGTTTTCCTTACGGCCAAAATCAGAGACGCAGCTACACGATAGACTCATTTTCCATGTGACTGTGCTACGAAATCCATATTGAGGCCATGCCTCGCAACTCACTAAGACTTAACCATATTGCCGCTTTGCGGCCCGTGCTACTTTGATCACCAACCAACCCAATTAAGACTTGTGAATCTAGTGTCACTCAACCAACTTTGCCTTGCGGCAGTTTCCCGACATAAACTCAACCAACTTATGCAACTTACATGCCGACAACTCAAAACTCGACGCCACATCTCGTGTCGAAGCACGTCGCCTATGTTGTAGCCCTTCTTATGCCCAAACATTTGTATTCTAACTTGTATACATATTCAAAAACTCAACTCAATCCAAAGGCACTCACGCGGATTGCCGCCATGCCGACTCATCTATATGATTTGGTCACTGACTTCCAGAGCCATGGTAGACTCCTTTTTAGCTGAGTATAGGATGGACCGGTTTGGGTAGCTAGCCCTATCCGCGTCCACCGAATACTTTGCCCCAGGCGCAACTATTTAGGCTCCCAGAGCCATAGTTGTTTCCCTTTTTGCCCGCAACGGTCCCGTGGCGCCACAGGTTGTCGTGTGGAAAAACTCTACCTTGTCGACAAGTTGTCCATGACCATGCAAGACTCGACTTAAATTGACATCTCACACAGTCATTGTGCCTCTAGTGTTACCATCTCTTTCAGGGCTAATTCAATACTTCTCACATCTGAGATCTTGCCTCGACGACCCGGAGTCGCGAGCACTCTTCTTTCTTGCCTCAACGACCCAGTCGTGAGCATTCTTTTTTCTTTCTTTCTTGCCCTATCATTTCACTCAACTCAAGAACAACTATTTAGACACTTTCCAAACTCAATGAATCAACCATGGCCCGTGCCTTAAAACTCTAGGACCGTGCCATCGTGTCTCAAACCGACTTCCGATCTACGCGACGCTATCGTCCAAGTCATACTTCATATGACGGGCCTTGGGATCGTGGGACTATTTAACTTGACAACCGCAGAAAGAGCGGGACAACACTAGAAATGACTTAGGTCGATCGGCGTAACTTTGCCTAACTTAATCGAGCCTATAACTTGACTCAAGGGACGAGCAAAGGCTATGCCAAGCCTTGCGTTATGGAAACGTGCATGCTTTGTCGACCATTTACGCGGGCGACACCTATGACTTAGGCCAACTCAAGTGTCGGGACAATTCGACGGGACCGTGCATGCTTTAACAAGCATTCACGCAGGCAACGCCTATGACTTAGGCTATTTCATAACATTGTGTCGAAGACCAACTTTCCTTCTCCTAAGCCACGGGACGAAGGACCGAGTGTCATTTTCAAAGCACATCGTACACCAGCTCTAAGCCGACCGTGGGACGTTTTTTCCATGTTCTAACTCGATTCTGTCCATCGGGATTATTCCCTTAGCTATGTGGATTCGTAGCTTTTATTATTAAGCCTACTTGTGCAAGTTGAAAACACGCGATTTATTATGTGAAGGCAAAGATGAGGCAAGTTCACCGAAACTACCCCACCTGAGCGAGCGGTCGCCTCGACCGAACGATGTCTCCGAGTAGCCATTGCAAGGCTAAGTCCGAACGCCATCGGCGTTCCTATTCCTCCGATTGACTGAGCGGGACGGGGCACTACAAGAGCCATGTCCGAGAAGAACTTCTCCTTGAAGAGCCTCCGAAAGTTCCCCTATGACAGCCCTCTCACCGACGCACGAGGATCCGTGCGGTACCATGTCAGCGCGATGTCGAAGAATCGGCTGGCTGCGGCTGAAACCCAAAGTCCTTTCGGAAGCTCTGCCAGCTCCATACTCCGCTGCACGTCCTCTAGCCAATCGTCTGCATAAAGGATGCCCTCCGTGCCCGTGAAGTCTCTGGAGCTCATCTTCCTGAAATCTAATACTATCCCTGGCCTAGACTGCTGCTGGCCGGTAGGGCCCTGCACCGTATCCGGTGCCACTCTCTCCATGGCCGCCAGTACAAGCTGATGCGAGTTCTCCATGCTCTGCCTCAACATCTCAGTCTGGCGGTGTGATGCCTCCGTCTGGCGCTGCAATGCCTCTGTCTGGGCTCGCTGAGTCTCTATCATCTGCTGAAGGAGAAGGAACATATGGTGTGTAACTGTCGGTATTGGAGGTGGTGGCGGTATCATCTCTGGAACAACGATCGAAACCCTCTGGGGTGGAGGTGGAAGACCTTCCTGCACAACTGCCACGGCCTCCGGGATAGTGAAAACACTGGGGGCAGTCTCCTGAACTTCCTCCTCAGCCTGGTCGGATCTCTCGTGTAAGATACTTGATCCAGTGGCCTGCGGGTGCATCTTCGTCATCCTGGAGACAAATTAAAACAAAGAGATCAATATGGCACATGAGAAGATATTATCAAAGAAGGACAGTTAATTTTAATACAAGGAGAGTCATCATGATAATCGAAAGATCGGAAATTTTCCTAGGTGTGATTGAGAAATTCTAGTAGTAATAACTAAGACCAAATTTCTAATAGCAGGCTCGTAGCAACACTCTAAGTCGAGCACCACTACGAAAAATTGCACTACTTGCGACTCTAACTCGGAGACCTGCATGGGCCACCACAAAAATGTGTCATGACCCACACCCTGTAGGTCCTAAAAATCAAGTTGCACCCATCAACAAAATCATAAAAATCAAGAAATACAACTTTCAAATGAACTGCACAGACATCAGATTGCGCATCATTCAGATTGCGCACACTAGATTGCGCACACTTTCAACTGCGCAAGCTGACGTGGCCATATCATCATTATCTGACACAATCAAATCTTCTGACAGCTGATAGCATGAAGAACGAGGAGACTGTTCGTTTATTGCACCGCACAGCACTCGAGGACAGCTGTACATACAGCGCAATCTGTTTGTTGCGTAATCCAGCCCAGCGTAATCTATCTCAGCGCAATCCGAAGTCAGCACAATTCATGTGGCGCACTTCATCATGACAACTGACAAAAGTACACGTGGCATTCATACCATCAATTGCTCGTTACGTGGCAACCGTCTGCATACGATCATGCGCATTTCAATCAAATGATGCCATGTGTCCAAGACAGATGGCCTATTACCAGACAACTGCCTGCGCAGTCTGATGCTGCGTAATCCAGTTCCTGCACAATCCAACTTGCTCCATTCAGAATAACAAAAAATTAGTTATTTCCAGAACTCTATAAATAGAGTTTCAAGTCTTCATTCAAGGAGATCAGACATAAAGTTCAGAAATATCAGAGAGTTCAGGAGTTCTTGTCCAAGTGCTGCTGCATTCTTTCGAGGCTTTTGCCTTCAACTTCAGAGGCTACCGTCTTCAAAGTTCACATCGTCCAAGGGATAAAGCAATCGTCTTCTAGATTGGATTCCTACAGTTGTACTTTCTCAGAATTCTTGTAATCTTTATAAAGTTTGTATCAATAAAGTTCATACTTTTGTTTTTGCAAACAAAATGGCGACTCTGCTTGGGACGACTTTCTCCTCCGACGAGGAAGTGACAACTCAATGTGACGTTGCGTCTATCGGGAAGACGCAGAAGACTCTGGTTGTGAAGGTCAACCAGACGGCCTACGAAGCCATGATCAACTCCAGGACCACCCCTCGCACTGCAACAACTTCTGCTGCAAGCAAAGTGTGCCCAGTGTGGGTCCCTAAGAATGCTGCGCAGTCTATTCCTTCTGCTAAGAAGACTGCTGCACAATCTGCTGATTCTGCCTCTAAGACAGCTGCGCATTCTAATGTTTCTGCTGTCAAGGATGCTGCTCAATCTGCTGTTGCCAGTGCACAAGAGACTTCATATGCTTCCCTATCAAGGTGCAAGACTCCTCTGCCCCTGGCGCAGTTGGCTGCCAATCTTCCTGCGCAAACCAATGCTCCAGCAACTAGAGTATACCCCAAACACTCTGTGGCCAGAACTCCTGATGCGTAAACCACATTATCTGTGGCCAGAACCAGAAAGTCATCTGCCAAAGACTCTCCTGCACAACCTGTCAGTGTGCCATCAATCCATGCGCAAACTGTGCCTGCGCAATCCAAGAAAGACAGCCCTTTGGCTAATCTTTCTTCTTCTCACAATAAGGAGAAAAGTTCTGCTCCTCTCCAGCACCCTGCTACTCCAGCACAATCCACTGGGGGTAGTCTTTTGGCTATTCCTCTTCCTCAGAACAAAGGAAAAGGCCCTTTGGTCTTTTCTCAAACTTCCTCGTCTCTTGACTTGGAAGACAACAGAGGAAAACGCTCTTTAGCTAACCCTTCTTTACAAAACAAAGAAAAAGGCCCTTTGGTCTTTTCTCAGTCTTCTTTGGTCTTTACCGTAGAAGATCACACTGAACGTGCCTCGGCATCAATCAGTACAAAAATTCTTTCAAACAAGAATTCTTCTCTCCATGTTAAAAGAACTTGTATTGATCAGAGAGATATTCTGCCTACTCCGGTAGCAGAGTTCCAAGATCTCCCAACCCTCAAAATCTCCCGTTCAAGACAGGAAAAATTAATGGTGTCTCAAACAAAAACCCCTGGGGGTGAGTTTGCCGATCTAAGAACTTATCTCAACAGGCCAACTTCGGTAAAACGTAAACAGCCTATGCCGAAGACAAAACATCATCAGAAGCAAACTTCCAGGATCAAGAATCCGGACACTTATGCCAATGAAATGAGCACTTTCCTATACACTCAGGGAACAGAACATTTAAAGAATCGGAACCATGTACCGAATGTTATCAAAGAACACATCCCTTGAACTTTTGCTCATCCTGTTGCTGTTCCCGATCTCCGAGAACACCTCAAACAAAAACGGAACAACATTCCAACATCTCCAGTGCAACCACTTGGACACCATTGTAATCACAAAGTGGTCATTAAGTGTTGTTGCCAAACAACGAGACGATCTGTCTTCGATCTACTGAACTTTCCTAACTCTGAACCTATGTCGGAAGATGAAGACGAGGTTCTGTACGCTTCCGTCAACATGACTTCCAGAGACACTGGAGGTAGGAAATGCTCTAAGCACGGGAAGTCTCGCAAGCCAAGCCAACGGTATTTGGATTTACTTCAACAATCCTCTGAAGGAGTATTCCAACATACCAGATCCCGAAGCCGAGACACAATCTGTCAAAGGAATCTTCAAGATCCTTCCGAACGTCTCCTTCCTTCTCATTCAGGAGATGATTCTTTCTCCGACTATGATGCATACAGCGAAAGCTCAGAGCAGACAGTGTCCTCCACTGTACCCAGAGAAGTGACAGCTTACGTTGTCAATGAAGATCCCGATGCTTCCAGTTCAGCTAGTCAAGAACAAAGAATAGCTGCACTAGAAGATAAGCTGAAGACAATGGCAGAAATGGTCGTAAGTATGCATTCTATTATTGTGGCCCAGCACACAGTACCACCGACCGTACCTCCTACAAATCCTGAAATCATAGCATCGTCGGTGCCTGTAAATGTAGGACTGGGGGTAACATCTCTTCCAGTCCCTCCTGTACAAGTCCAACCTACACCCATTCAGTCAGGTGCTGGGGGTAGTGCTTATCATGCCGTTCCTCCTCCTAACACTGTGGTTCAGCCTACTCCTTCTACATCAGTGGAAGATGCCAATGAAGCTATGAAGCTCCTGTGGACTCAGTTCGAAGCTTTCAAGGAGAAGGACAACTTACAAAGATTGGGATCAAGCAACCTTACCCAGTTGAATAGAAGGAAGTCCCATTTCCTCCGAAGTACAAAATCCCAACTATCTCGCTGTTTGATGGCAGCACATCTCCCAGTCAGTTAATTAACCACTTTGAGGTTATGACTGTCCAACTTCAACCAAATGACGCTCTTCTTACCAGAGTATTCGTCGGCTGTTTAGCCGGCGTAGCATACGATTGGTATAGAAGCTTGCCCGATGGTTGTATCACCTCCTTCTCTGGCTTAAAGCAAATCTTCTTGGAACAATTTTACGAGGGGATCAATGACATGACTATGTCAGCTCTCAATAAAATCAAACAAAGGCACAATAAAACTGCTGAGAGCTTCATTGAAAGATTCTGCCAGGAAGCTTTGAAAATGCCTCTTGGAACTCCGACTGCTGTCACCATAGACACCTGCAAGGCAAATCTATTGCCTATCATCAGCATGTGGATAAGATCTACTCAATTCCAAGATTGGCCATCCTTCATTGTCAACGCTAAAGCAGCTGAAATTAGCGCCGACAAATTCAAGCAGCTAGGGGTACAAATGTCTAACCCCGATCGGGATGAACATCAAACATCAGGTGGTGGAAATCGCCAGAACAACCGCAAAGGAAAAGAAACTTTGAACATCAATTTGAACAAGAATAAAGAATCTCTTACGGTCAACGTAGCTCCTCCTACGTCCACTTCTACTCCTTCAGCACCTCCACCGAGAGAACCTCATCCTAAAGTAGAATATTTCTTTGATGAGAATGATACTGCTAGCATCTTTGATTGCTTAATCAAAAGCAATAAAATCCAACTTCTAGATCCAAAGAAGCCCGATGATGTTGGTAAGACTGATCATCCCAAGTACTGTGTCTATCACAGGTTCATCGGACATCCCACTCGAGCATGTTATGTGCTCAAAGGCAAAATTCAGGAGCTGGTCAACGCTGGTGTCGTCATTTTGCAACAAGATGAGAAGACTGTTACTACAAATATGGTCTCAGTTTAATTCGGTGACTTCTCGCTGTAGATGGTGCAACATGGCGTCATTCCTATCCCCAAAGCTACTCTCGAGATCGAGAATCTCCCTCCTCCACGAAGTGAAGGTCTCGTCCTTTTGTCTCTTGACAATGGCGAGATTATATGGATTCATCCGGATCTTGCTTCAGAGTTCGAACTTCCCTCTTCCTCCAAAAAGAAAGACCGCTCTAAGAGCAAAACAAAGATGTGCAATATGGTGTCTTTTGACCCCATACTTGATAAAGAAATCTTGCTAGGCACCAGATCAGGTAAAGCTTATCTAAAAGATTACCCCGAAGCTCAAGAGAATCCTGCTTCTTCCTCTGAGCCTGCTCCAGTGCAGCCGGTTTCTACTGAGGATATTTCTACTGCATCCTCACCGATTGTGATACCCATTCCTCCCAAGCCAACGGTCGCTGACAAAGGCAAACAGCAAGTCCGCTTCGACAAACCTTTGAAGAAGTCATCTCCTTCCGGACTTGAAAAGCCTTACAATTTTGATATCCTGGCTCAGTTGGCCAATACACCAGCTCGTCTGTCAATTTTCGAGCTCTTGTGCCTCTCTAAAGAGACTCGGGAAACTCTGAGCGAAGTTCTCATGCAAGCTGAAACCTGCTTAGCCCTTCTGAAGAAGCCAAAAACAGAACCAGTCTCTTATCTCCATTGTCATAGCGTGTTGGAATTAATTCAAAACATAACTTTCACACAGGATGACATGTTGATGGAAGACAACAGGCATGACCGTCCCCTCTACTATACAGGATACGTCGACTCGATGAAAGTCGATTGTATTTTGATAGATCCAGGATCTGCTCTCAGCATTATGCCGAAGACAATATTGGATGCGCTGAAAATCCCGGTGCATAGTCTCTCCAGTACAATCACCACCATCCTTGGGTTCAACCAGGAAAGGAGTGAGCCTCTGGGCAAGATTCGCCTAAAACTCCAAATAGGCAATCTTCGCACAAATGTTACCTTCTACATCATTGACAATCATGGTTGTTCCTACAATGCTTTGCTGGGAAGACAATTTCTGTACGAGCATAACATTGTCCCTTCAACTCTCCATCAATGTTTTAAATATGTTGATGACAATGGAGAGGTACAAAAGGAGGTTGCTGATCTCTATCCTTTCAAAGGCATCGAAGCATACTGCAATGATGCACGTATGTACAAGGACGAATTCATGAAGGTTGTCCTGTCTTTGGACACTGAAGAAGAGCAAGAAACAGTGCCTAATGACACCCTCATCATTCCTGTCAAAGGGCGTGTTTCTCGTCCTCAATCCTCCAAGCCACTGGCTATTCACTTGCCAGTTCAGAAACAATCAATTGATGATCAAGATCAAAGGAAGCTCACCTCTTCTGAGCCGCTTGTTATTGACTTACGTCGTAACAAGGACAAAAAGCAGCTCACTTCTTCTGAGCCACTTGTTATCGATTTACCTCATAATAAGAACAAAGGGGAGCTCACCTCTTCTGAGCCGCTTGTTATCGACCTACGTTATAACAAAGCCAATCCTCCTCCACGTTCTTCTTTTCCCCCTCTTGTAATCAATCTGACTAAGCCTGCTAAGGCTGAAGGTCCTGCTGTAAATACAACTGTACAAATCAATGAAAAAGCATCTACTTTCCAGTATACTGATGTCATTTATCATGCTAAATGCTATTTGGATATGTTGGATAGCTTTCAGTCATTTACAATGGGAGTTGTGCAATCTCTTCAAACTGAAGTTTTATTTGAACACCCAAAGGATTCATATCGTATCGTTCCCGCTCGTAAGAAAGGCGAGAGTCCAATACTTTTTAGTAAAGGACCGGAACAACAATTCAGCTATACGGATGATAGCAAAGTTAACGACACGGAGCATCTTCAACTCTGTCGTTACAGTCAACAATCAAAAGACATCATCCGAAAGATGGGTTATGACTTCAAGAGCGGCCTCAACTACGGTAAAGGACGGAGAACTCCTATCCGTACGACTGTGCCGAAAAGAAAGTCAGAGATGTACTACAGCAGGACCAAAAGAGGTCTCGGATATGCTTCACCCCCAGTAATATCCCCAGCAGGCTCTGAATCCTATAGTGAGGAGCGCTCTAACTTTTCTGATTCCAGATCGTGGGATTCTGACACCAGCATTGATCAAGTTCATCGGTTAACTGTATCTTCTAACATGGTCTCCGTTGAACTTCCAGAAGGATATAACGAGGATATTGAAGAAAATCCTGAAACAGATCCTTGGGTTCAACGAATGGATACCCAGTGGGAACTCCGATTCGAACAAAGGGAACCTCCTACCGAAGATCAATTAGTTCAAGTTGATGTAGGAGAGAACGGATCACCTCGTCCAATATTCATCAACAAGAACCTTCCAGAGGCGGGTAAACAAGAATTAATTCTTCTGATTAAAGAATACATTGATATCTTTGCCTGGAGTTATGAAGACATGCCAGGACTGGATCCTAAAGTTGCTACTCACAAATTGAACATCTTGCCGAATGTAAAACCGGTCAAACAACAACAACGGCATTTCAAGCCAGAAATGATGGACACAATCGACGATGAAGTCAAGAAGCTCATTGCTTGTGGCTTTATCAGAGACAACATCCTGATTGGGTAGCTAATGTTGTTCCAGTTTTAAAAAAATTGGCAAAGTTCGAGTCTGCATCGACTTCTGGGATCTTAATGAAGCATATCCAAAAGATGGATTTCCTCTCCCTATCACGGATGTCATGATTGACAACACTTGTGGATTTGAAAGAATATCTTTCATGGATGGATTCTCCGGATATAATCAGATTCGGATGAATCCTGAAGATGAAAAGCATACTTCTTTCCGTACTCCTCGTGGAGTCTACTGTTATACTGTGATGCCATTTGGTCTTAAAAATACTGGTGCAACATACCAACGAGCCATGAGTACCATCTTTCGAGATCATCTGTACAAGACTGTCGAATGCTATATTGATGATATTGCTGTCAAAAGTCATCTAAAGGAAGATCACATCCAAGACTTGAGAACTATCTTCATCCTCATGCGCCAACATCAACTCAAAATGAATCCTACCAAGTCATTCTTGGGTGTCTCTAGTGAAAAATTTCTTGGCTTCGTCATTACCTCTAAGGGTATACACGTAGATCCCGAGAAGATCAAAGCCATTCAAGAGATGCGTCCTCCACACAATCTAAAAGAGCTACGAGGATTCCAAGGTCGACTTGCGTACATTAGGAGATTCATTTTGAATCAGTCTGGACGCTGCAGACCATTGACTCAACTCATGAAGAAGGGTGTATCTTTCGTTTGGACTGAAGAATCTCAACGAGCATTTGATGACATAAAGCAGTATCTCATGAATCTACCGATTTTGGTGCCACCGATCTCAGGCATACCATTCTTGATGTATGTCCGTGCTATGGACCATTCATTGGGTGCTTTACTTGCTCAAAAGAACAAAGAAGGTCATGAACAAGCTATTTACTATCTTAGTCGTACAATGATTGGTGCTGAACACCGTTATAATCTGGTCGAAAAAGAATGCCTAGCTCCTATGTTTGCTGTTCAGAAGACTCGATATTATATCATTGGCCAAACTATTCATGTCATATTCCGAGTTAATCCTCTTCGGGTATTGATGAAGAAGCATAGGACACTCAATTCTCGGCTGGCTACATGGGCCATTCTGCTAGCCCAATATGACATGGTATATGTTCCTCAAAAGTCTGTCAAAGGTCAAGCACTGGCGAATTTTTTAGCAGCCCATCCTGTTCCAGAGACGTCTAAGCTCTACGATGAAATTCCAGATGAGACATTGGAAGCAAATATGGTTTCCGAAGAATGTCCTACTTGGCGCCTATTCTTTGACGGTACATCCAGGATTGGACCCAATGGTGCCATTTTAGAGACGGATCAACTATTCAAAGAGCATATTCCCTAGATGAGCCTTGCTCCAACAACGTGGCAGAGTACAATGCTCTACTTATTGGCCTTCAACTAGCTAAACAATTGAATGTCAAGTATTTTGAAGTTTATGGTGACTCCAAGTTGGTTGTTAACCAGGTTAAAGGATCCTATGAAGTTCGCCATCAAGATCTAATGCCTTACTTTGAAGCGGCAATCAACATGGCTATATCATTCAAAGCCTTCTTCATTGAATATGTACGCCGAGCTTGCAATACTGAGGCAGATGCTTTGGCCAATCTTGCAGCAGTCTTAGCCATCCCTATCAAAAGACAACAGGTGGTGGTCGTCTCTAATCGGGAATTGTTCTGCATCAAAAATAATCATAGTATTGAGTTCAGTAATCTTACTGAAGTCAATGTCATCAGTGAAGATTGGAGAACTCCGTTCATCGACTTCGTGGTCCATGACATACTCCCTGAAGATCCCAAAGAAGCTATGAGTATTCGTCGAAGGTCTCTATGATTTTACTATAATCAGACCACTAAGACTCTTTATCGGCGGACTTATGACGGCTCACTCTTGCGCTGTCTTGCTGGTGATGAAGCGAAGCAAGAATTGAGTGAAGCTCACGACGGTGTCCGCAGAGCACATCAACCCGGTCCTAAGCTACAGGATCGCATCCGACGCATGGGTTACTACTGGCCCTTTATGGTACCTGATGCCATCGATTATGCGAGGAAATGTCGAGCTTGTCAAATTCATGCAGATTTTATTCATCAACCTTCAGAATTTCTGCATCCGACCGCTGCATCCTGGCCTTTTGAAGCTTGGGGCATAGACATCATCGGTCCCATCAATCCTCCTTCTTCTAGAGGACATCGGTTCATATTGGTAATAATCGATTACTTCTCCAAATGGGCTGAAGCTATACCATTGGCTGAAGTCAAGACCAGCAGTGTCATTAATTTTGTCAAACACCATGTCATCTATCGATTTGGTGTACTTCGACGAATCATCCATGACAACGGACCACAATTCATCAGCCAGAAGTTTACAAGATTCTGCGATGATCATAGGATTGACAACGTTGCCTCGACAGCCTACAATCCTGTCGCTAATGGCTTAGCTAAAGCTTTCAATAAAACTATTATCAAACTCCTCAAAAAGTTTGTGTCTACTAACAAACGAAATTGGAGTAAAAAGCTTGGTGAATGTCTTTGGGCCTATCGCACTAAGGTCCGCAATCCTACAGGCTTTACACCTTTCTTTCTGGTGTATGGTTGTGAAGCAGTTCTTCCTCTGGAATTTCAAATTCCTTCTTTAAGGATTGCCATTGCTAATGAAATCACTACAGAGAACAACGATCTTCTTCGACTTCAAGAGTTAGAAGCACTCGATGAGAAGCGGCTATTGGCTCAACAACATATTGAGTTATACCAAGCCCGCATCTCGAAGACTTTCAACCGCAAAGTTAAAGTCAGAGCCTTTCAGCAAGGAGAACTTGTTCTAACAGTAAGACGTCCCATGACTATGACTCACTCAAGCAAAGGCAAGTTCGATGTGAAGTGGGAAGGACCTTACGTTGTCAGCAAAGTCTTTTCAAATGGAGCCTATCAACTTTCAGAGTTAGACGGTCGAGTTGCAATGATGCCTAGTAATACTATGTATAAATGTAACAGAGATTTTATGTAAATATAATCAGATAGTTCATAAATAAAGTTTGATTTTTATTTCATCATAAACGATGTTACATGATATCAAGGAAGATCACTATCGTCTTTCTCAACATTGGGACGTGGACCACTACCGTCCTTATCAATGACATAATCAGCAAAAGAGCCGAGAACATCTTTGCGCGAGCCTACCAGGAACTTGCAAGCAGCCATTCTCATGGCCTCCTCCTCTTCAGTCTTTCCTGGTTCAAGCAGAAAGTCTAAGATATCCTGCGGTGGTTTGGGTGCAGACGAACCTTCGTCTACTTCTGCATGCTTTGGCTGAATTGAATCGGTATGACGTTCTTCAGTGCCTACTTCAATCTTCGAAACAATTTCAGCCTTCTTGGATGCATCTCCGGACGACATCTTTATGTTGAAAAGTGTAAATGATCATTCCTTCCAGATTTCTGTTCTATTTATAGGCGGAGATTCTCAAAACAATGAAATGATACATTCATCTGACGGTTCATCCGTTCATTATCATCATCCGACGGTTCACCCGTTCATCCGACGGTTCACCCATTCATCTGACGGTTCACCCGTTCAAATTCATCTGACGGTTCATCCGTTCATCATCATCTGATCGTTCGTCTGTTCATCATCATCCGACGGTTCACCCGTTCATCTGACGGTTCGTCCGTTCATTATATTCATCCGACGGTTCGCCCGTTCATTATCATCATCAGACGGTTCGTCCGTTCATTACATTCATCCGATGGTTCACCCGTTCATTTGACGGTTCACCCGTTCATTCAATTCATTTGACGGTCCATCCGTTCATTCCGACGATTCATTTCGTTCATTTATTCATTCACACATTTTGACGATTCATTTCATTCGTTTATCCATATCAGCAACTTGTCGTCTTCGATTAAGTTGTCTATTTTGAAATAATAATATTCGACAAATTATATTCTGCCACGTCCACATTACTTCTGAGCAGATATAATGAATATGATTATTTTCTAAAATCGAGAAATATATCATGTCCTGTACCTCTGAATATATTTTCTATCTCTATTATTTATATCTGGACAAGATATGCAACAAATAATAGAGCCACAACAAAATGTCTTTTTATTGATTGAAATTTAAGACATTACAAAAACATACATGCTGCAAAACACAAGAAGATACAAGATATCTTTCTATTAAGCTGGTGGTGTCATTAAGCCGGTTATTTGTTGCCTCAGAGTTTGCAATCGCTCTTCGCAAGATTCCTTCACTCTCTTCCTGGCCTCTTCCATCCCAGATGTCTCGTTGAAAATTGGCATGGTCACCATTCTGCGAGTGATTTCATCGTTATGAGCTGCGGCATATTCATCTCTTTCTTGGGTTATAGCACCGAGTTGTTGGATTGCAGTTTGATGCTCGGTAACCTCATATTCCAATTCTTCTTGGAGACGGGCAATCTCTGCTCTCAGTTCAGCAATTCTTCTCTCTTTTCTTTCTGCAGTAGATGCCACCGATTCCATCTTGGAATTATACTTAGCAGATTTAGTAGCAAATGCGTCGAAGAGAATCTGGAAGTTTACTCTCTCCACTGCAGCTTCCTGAGCCATCCGTTCAAATTCTGTTTGAACTAAGGGTTCTATCTCCCCCTTATTGAGCTCTTTGTAGTTCTTTATTGAAGTCTCTAGCTCGTTTAAGATATGTTCAAGAAAAGTAGCTTGGGACTCGTCACCTTGCTCGCGGATAACATGAATTAAGAAAGAGGTTGGACCTCTAACTGTGTAAAAATCAGCATCCTCTTTTTCCATCATCCTATTGATCAATGGTCCCAATGAATCGAAAAAGAATTTGGTGAATGATTGGATGACGAATTGATTGGTCGCCAGAGCACCAGGAGTCGCAGCAACTCCTGTTGACGACGAGGCAGCAGGACGTTCAGTCTCTCGAACAGTAGGCTCTTTGAATAGAGGAGCTAGAGTAGAGCTGGTCGCTCCTCCTGGTTGTTCATCTGTAAAATTAAATATTATTATTTTGCCTGTCATTTGCTATTGTCAAAAAGAATCAAAAGTGAAAACAATCTTACCATGGTTCGATTCGGTGACTGGCCTATCATCTGTTGGGACAGATTCTAACTGAACAGAAGTTGCTTCAGACACTATTGCCTGACTACTTCTTGCTTCAGAGCCACAGGATAAATGGTGACTGCTACTAGCAATGGTCGTCGCAGGCACTATGTCCATGCACACTGGAGGAGCTGGAGAAGATCCAAGTTCTGTAGGAAGAAGAATAAAGATGTTAGCTGTCAATCTATTTAAAGAAAATTGCTAATTTCATTCTATACCTTGGAGATCAACAGCAGGAGTTTCCTCCAGGGCCGCTTCTTTATCTGCTATCTTTTTTGGAGATGCTTGTACCTCAACATCCTTTTCAGGATTCAAGGTATCATCAGCATCTTCAGGAGATATCTGTACCTCAACCTCCTTCTCAGGATCTTAGGTGTCGTCAACAGCTACAGGAGAAACATGCTCTTCATCGTCCCCTTCAGGATCATGTGTATCCTCAATTTCCTCAGATGATGAACCCTCCTCGTTGTCATCTTCCTCCAATACCTCCCCACTGGTAGTTGCAGCGGTTTGATCAATGTAATCCTGTGAGCCGAAGTCACAGTCATATAAAGCCTCGATCATCAAACGATCCTCTTCCTCGAGGGTTGCTCCCGGTGTAGCAGGAGGTTGAGTAGTATCCATCATCGGTAAAGGGGATGGCAAAGCTTCATGGTTTGTCTCAGCAACATTTTCTCTAGGCTCTAGGCCTCATTTCTCTCTTTACTCTGCTCGATCTCTTCCCTCCGTTCTGGACTAGGAGTTTTATGCCCAGACTCAGAAACAGGGGTAGGAGATGGTAGGGTGATTCTAGCCACAGCGTTCATCACTACCGAAGATAAAATTTGCCTTGGAGGAGAAACTGTTATCATCTTTCTTCTGTGAGATAACTTCTTTCTTCTATGTAGAGGCCTCTCAGGGCTCTTTATGTTTACTACATCGACTTGTTTCTGAACAGAGGTCGGTGTAGCGGCTTCATCTCGAGTGGACTCGGCCAATTGTCTGGATTGCGATCTGGTGGTAACCTTCTCTGAAGAATGTTCCAAGATCAATTTCTTCTTCACAGCTGGAGAAGAAGGCTCTTCTCTCCTTCTCTTTGACCAGAGATTTAACAACCTTTAGAGAAATTCTTAAAGGTTGGTTGACTTCCTCAGGGAAATTGACTTCACTGGAAGCTTCTAATGGATCGTCCATTGGCTCATGTTTTTTATCGTTATTGGGAGCTAATGTGTCAGTCGCTCTTCTCTTCAGACGATTTGCTGTTGCAAAACTATCAACGAGGCTATAGTTTTCAGCAAATGTATTTGCAGCGGTATAAAACTGTGAATAAGTATACAGTATTCTTAGACCAGCATCGGTTCTGTTTGGCATCGAGAACACAGTCTTTGTGTCTCGAGCATTGTAGTAAGCCCAGGCTCGGGCACCATCGATCAAATAACCTTTTCCTTGTAGGCACGTGATGGCGTTACCTACATGAAACTGGTCATATCCAAACTGACGAGCGAAGCGGCTCGATAGATATGGTTCAAGAAAGCATTCTTCTTCAAATCTATATACTAGATGGGATGGTCTGATTGTCTTCAACCATTCAAAAGATACTCGACCTATTGGTTGTCTCCCAAGGTCAATCAGATTTGCTGCCATATGCTCATAACCAGTTGGAGGGGGAGTGCAAAGAAAATTCCATCCTTTGTCGAGGTTCAGAGTTCGCCTGCAGTCCCTTAGACTAGTATATATCTATCTGCTCTGTGAGAATCTGCGTAGAAAACTGCCACCAACTGCTCCCATGGCAGGGTTCATCAATGATGGATGATGCAAGAGCAACCATCCGAATAAGTAGGTGTAAGGTAACTCTAGTCTGGGGAAGTTCACCTTATCACCCTTGCAGTTGATCATAAGATCAACATACAGACAAAGACCCGCGTTTATACTACAGGTCATCGCTGAAAGTAAGTCCATCCGGTAGCCGAAGACTAACCGGACAGCAGCAAAAAGAACACCGCGATGGAAGCGGTCTACAGCACTTGCTCCAGGTATAATGAATCGACGTAGCCAGTACGTCAAGAATCCTGCCAGCTGGGCTTGTTTGGACATGGACCTGTAGCCCATTCTTATGAATCTCTCCACAAATTCTCCAGCCTTAAGAGGAGGATATTGATGTTCATCCTCAACTCTGATATCCATCCTCTTATTTTCCTCCATCAGCTTTAGCACTTCACTGTTACTGAGGGGTTGGAAGAAATCAGGGTTGCAAGAGTCATGATCTTTTGTCTTTTTCTCAATAATGTGGTTGAGAAAAAGATAAGTCAACCATTTGGATGAATAGCATGTGCCAGAAGAGCCACTTTGGTAATACAAAGAGCATATGTTATAATGGCACAAAAGCTCATCAAAGACTTCCACCATCTTTGAATTCTTTCGACGAAGTCTATCTAACTCGTCGTTGGTCGGGACGTACTCCTCGTAAGGCAAATCACCCATTGGTAAATATGAGATATACTTCATCTCATGTAGAGCCAAGCCCATCTCTCCAAGGGGCGTCATAAACGTCCCTGTCCTGTAGTTGTACCTCTCTGCCAGAGCCAAAAACAGATGAGGATTTGGAAAGAAGCCGTATACAATAGCGTGTACCGCATTATATAGCTTAATTTCTCTGAGTTTATCTTCAAACTGGACCAGTATCCAGTTAGCTATGCAGCTCCATCTTTTGATGTCTGGGTTTACCAGACCTGTCAACCGGATGTCTTGATCCGGATATTTACCCTCTGCTTTGGCATACTCGTTGGCAAAAATCGGTGTCCTTACCGGTAGCAGCAAAGACGAGTTCTCAGGAGGAATGCAACCTGGTTTCAACCCCCTCAATAAAGTGCTGTGTCGTTCGGAAGAACTGTAGAACATGTCCCTGTTGTTCGGACCTTTCTTAACACAGATCTTTCCGGTCCGTGCCTGTTGCAAGGGAGTGATGTCCCATTCTATCCTCCTTGGATGGCTCGCATGAGCATACCTTGCTAGAGGAAGACATCTTGCTAGGTCTGGTAACTTGATCAATTTCTCCTTCCATTGAAAAGTTCTCGACTCAACTCTAGGTCTTGGTTGAGAACTTTTATCAATAGCGTCTCCAAAGAGGAACATAGGCTTCCTATGAGTGACAGCGTCAACTGATTGCAAAGGCTTTCCATTTATCAGACTTAGCAAAGTCTCGTTATTCTGTGCTATCAAAATAGTCTGACGAGAAGATGGAAGGGCATATTGTGGAAAGTTAACATGAGATAAGTCTTCTTTGAAATTTGGTTCAGCTAAAGTTCTGACAAATGTTTCATATTCAGGATCTTCTCTGGTGTCAACTGCATCAAATAAAAAAATCACAATTCAGTACAAATCAAAGTCAGAAATTTTGTCATCAGATTGCGCAAACATCAAATTGTGCAACCATCAGATTGCATAACCATCAGATTACGCAACCATCAGATTGCGCAACCATCAGTTTGCGCCAACATCAGATTGCTCTGGCAATCTTGCACAAATCAGCAGATTGCGCTGACTGTTGCTAGCGCAGTTCAACCGATTGCACAAGAAGATATTCTTCGTAAAAATGAAGAATAACCATTTCGTGCAACCAAAACCCTAAAAAGGGTGGCGCAGTATGATCACATCTCTAAAAAGAGATAGATTTTGAAGATCGGTGAAGTCAAAAAGCCCTAAAAAGGGGTTTTCGATTGAGTTGCCTACCATGCAAAGCACGGTATGCAGTCTCGTGACGGAAAGGACGAGGCACAATCCTAGCCGAAGACTCGGCGGGGGTCTTGCCCTTGTCGGTGGCGGAGGATCGTCTTGGGGCCATGAGATCGACGGAGAAGAAGGCTGAAGTCGGGATGAGCTCAGGAATTTCTCTCTCTCAAACACAAGAAAACAAGTAAAGAATAAATCGAAAGATCGAGGGAACTATTTATAGTTTTTTTTCAAAGAACCAACGGCCGCCACAGATTGTGCCGAAAAAGTAGGGATGGATTCATCCGATTGCGCAGACAGCTCATGCACAATTTGATTTAAAATTCAAAATTCAAAATTCAAAGTATTTCGAAATTTTGAATAAATTCAACTTTCGAAAACTTTAAAGGGGGTCTTGTAGGTCCTAAAAATCAAGTTGCACCATCAACAAAATCATAAAAATCAAGAAATATAACTTTCAAATGAACTACGCAGACATCAGATTGTGCATCATTCAGATTGCGCACACTAGATTGCGCACACTTTCAACTGCGCAAGCTAACATGGCTATATCATCATTATCTGACACAATCAAATCTTCTGACAGCTGACAGCATGAAGAACGAGGAGACTGTTCGTTTATTGTGCCGTACAGCGCTCGAGGACAGCTGTACATGTAGCACAATCTGTTTGTTGTGCAATCCAGCCCAGCGCAATCCATCTCAGCGTAATCCGAAGTCAGCACAATTCATGTGGCGCACTTCATCATGGCAACTGACAAAAGTACACGTGGCATTCATGCCATCAATTGCTCGTTACGTGGCAACCGTTTGTACACGATTATGTGCATTTCAATCAAATGATGCCATGTATCCAAGACAGATGGCCTACTACCAGACAACTGCCTGCGCAATCTGATGCTGCGCAATCTAGTTCCTCCGTAATCCAACTTGTGCCATTCAGAATAACTAAAAATTAGTTATTTCCAGAACTCTATAAATAGAGTTTCAAGTCTTCATTCAAGGAGATCAGACATAAAGTTAAGAAATATCAGAGAGTTCAGGAGTTCTTGCCCAAGTGCTGCTGCATTCTTCCGAGGCTTTTGCCTTCAACTTCAGAGGCTACCGTCTTCAAAGTTCACATCATCCAAGGGATAAAGCAATCGTCTTCTAGATTGGATTCCTACAGTTATACTTTTCCAGAATTTTTGTAATCTTTACAAAGTTTGTATCAATAAAGTTTATACTTTTGTTTTTGCAAACACACCCTGATTAGGGGCACGAGAAGCGGTTACGTCCAGCCTACGCCGCAGAATCGACGGTAGAACGCTGTATAGGTCTCCTAAAAAGTATAGCATCTAGACACAATATAATAAGACATGTCATCTCCGCACGGAGGTATATAATCTCAACTCAATCACAAGACAACTAGGAAAGATAGGCACGAATATCAGATAGATATGGTGAATATAGAATGCGAAAATAAAGCAAGGTCACAACCAGAAATGAGTCGAAGACATAACATAAGGTCCCGAATAACATATGTATCAAAAGTCTAACATAAGCTGGATCGCAGTCCAGACAAACCTAGCTAATAGATTTAGAGAGGTGTACTGTCGTCCACTGGCTTCGAGGGTGTCAGCTGGTCGCAGTCTATGTCCTGACCATACCTATAGTAGGTAGAACAGTCCGCATCTATGTCATCTGGATATATCATAACGGTATCCTGTCAGAAAAATGAACGAGTACAACGCTGGCAACAAATTCCATAGTAATGACAAATGCTCTAACAGTAAATCATAACAGAGTACAAGATGAACATATCAAGATGTAAGTATAACAAGATATGTAAACTGGAAATCATATCAAGGTGAATCATGCAGGGAAAGTAAGCTGAACTGTAATATGTGACTGATGTAATAAATGTAAAATGTGCCTCGAATATTATAGCATAATGTGATCGGTAAGGGTCAAGATCAGGCTTCCAGCCGATCGGCTACAAGTACGTAGACTCGGCCTGGCCGGGATGGCAAGCTATGGAGCAAGTAGTAGCACAGGTCAGGCTATACCCATCGTGAGTTGAGGGTATAGCTATGATACAAGTAGTAACTCAATGTGGGCATTGATCACACTATCTATAAAATTCCCCATTCTCCGAATAGTATACGGATCCGGACATAGCACGTCATGATGCAGGATTCCCTAAGAGGGGAGCAAGTCCTCTTCAGGAATCAGCATCAATACAAGTACAAGAATTAAGGCCAAGCAAGTACCAGTATCCCAAGAAATCCAGGAATGACATCTTATGACAGGAATCCGACAATACTAGTCCGTGCACCAATGTGTCGAGAATCAAGTAAACACTATAACTGAGCTGGTAGAGAAGATATCAAGACAAGTAACTGCTATCAGAGAATGTACTCGCCTGCTGTCCTGAGCTGTAGGGTATATCAATGCTCAGAGTGGTAATCAGAGACCTAAAGATGAGATATTGCATGTTAATTTGGGTTTAACAAAGTTATGAATGATTTCTAATATATGATATGAAATCTAGGTCAAACTAGGTCCTGTCAAGTCAATCTAAGTCAAACTAAGTCATGTCAATCTAAGTCAAACTAAGTCAACTCTAGGTCATACTAGTCATAGCAAGTCAAAGCAAGTCAAACGGGGTCAAGAGTTGACTTACAGTTGACTTTTAGTCAACTGGTCAACTCTAGTCAACTCTGGTCAACTCTAGGTCAACCCTAGGTCAAACTTGTCAAATGTTGACTAATAGTTGACTTTTGGTCAACTGGTCAACTCTAGTTTGGATTTGGACCATTTTAGACAAAGGGTTGACTCATGGTTGACTTTTGGGTAAAAAATTCAACTCTGGGTCAACCGAGTCGAAATTGGTTCAAATATGACATTTGTAGGGTGTACCTATCAAGACACCTAAGTTTCAAGTTAAACCGACAACCCGCATCCCGTATCTTGAATTTACCCGTTTACCCTTTATATAGTATTTACCCTTACCACTCTAATACTAAGGCCAAGTAGCTTTTCCTTGGGAGTTTCACTCCCGGCTTCCTAGGGTAGTAGGATACTAACCTATACTAACATTACCTACCAAGTTTCCTAGGTAAGGTGGACATCCAGTCCATCTTACGACTCATGTTGTTTAATTACCCATTATCTTGAGTATCGTAAGATACTCAATGGTATCATGAGATACCATTCTCCCCACCTCAACGCAATCCCTGATTCTAACTTAGAAGTCTACCCACAAACTCTATTTCATATTAGCTAAGTCCTATTTCAATTTGGATACGTTTCGACACTCGTATCTCATTTTAACCTTTTAGTCACCCTCACACACACACTCACACTCACTCTCAAGACCCCACAAAACTTACTCACACACACACACATAGGACTATTTTGGAGGGTTATTTTAGAGGGTTATATGGGTATTAATATAGGGTATATAGGTATAGATATATAGGTATATATATGGGGGTTTTTGGGGGGGTCAAATGGGTCATGGGGGGCTGCCATTGCTGCCTAAGCTGCTGCTGCTGCTGCTATTGGCTGCTGCTGCTGCTGTGTTGCAAAGGGAGGGGGGCAGCATCCCCTAGTCCCCCCTACTGCTGCTGCTATTTGCTCTTCTTCTCCTTCTATTCTCCCCTCTATTCTCCCTTTTTCTAATCTCTAATCTTCTCCTCTAATATATATATATATATATATATATATATATATATATATATATATATATATATATATATATATATATATATATATATATATACATATATATATATAAACACACACCAATACAAACTCATTCTAACTCTTTCCCCCTCTTCTCTATATATATACACACATATACTAATACAAACTCTCCACATCCCATTTCCCCCATCTCTCTCATTATATATAAAAGCCCACACACACACATATATATATTTAGACACACAGACACATATATAAATACAAAATCTGAAATTTAAAGTGTCTAAACCACTTAGAAACAATCTAAATATTCTTAGGGTGTCCAACTTGGGGAAAAAACACTAGGACACAAGCACAAATCATAACTCTTCCTAGGACACACCAAATGGACTCAAACTTGACACAAATAGGGACACAACCATAGGGATCAATCCTACTTGGTCAAAACTATTCTACATGATGAAGAAATAGGAATAGAGGATAGTTTGTACCTATTGGGAGATGGATCCCAATACAAAATCCTCGGACACGGCTCCGATACAAAGTGAATTGTTTAGGACACACCTCTTCTCCTCTTGCTCCTAAAAGTTTGTAGAAGCACCACTTGAGGTAGAGGGAGAGATTGATGGAAGAATATTGGAAAGGGAACCTTGATTTGGAGATGATTCCAAGAGATTTGCTCTTCTTTTCTTGGAAGAACACTTGGAGAAGAAAATGGAGAAAATATTGAAGTGTGAATGGGTGAAAAGAGGGAGGGGGTGGCTGCCATATAAGGGGGATATTTGTCCCCTTGTATAATTACAAGTTTGCCCCTCTCCTTTTCTTTATGGAGGTTTAAATGCTATTAGGGTTTGGGGGTTAGAAATGACCAAATAAATATCATAATTAGGTTTAACCACTCATGTGGGATTAGACCAAACTCATAGACCTAAATGATGAGATTGGTGGGCCATGGCTAATTAATGTGTTAAGCACAACTTAAGTCAAAATTTCCCGAAATTCTGAAACAAGTCGGAATGAGATGAAATTCGAACCCGACTCCTATAATCATTAAATATTAACATTTATGAAATAAAAAAATCCTAAAATATTTAAAAATAGAAAATTACCATTTTACCCCTATCTTGGAAAAGTGAGGGTGACAGTATGAAAAGAGTTACTTGAAGAAATCTACTTCCAGAAGATATACCAACACAAGCATATGGCATAAAAATGAAGCTAGCACTCAGAAAATGAACAATCGGATGATGCTCCAAATGTATGCTTGATGGCATATGATCAGATAAATTCAAACCCTCTGATTGATACATATGATAATTTTACCTTTGAACAGTTAGGTGAAGCCTTTAGGGACCTCTTAGATGACCACATAAAGTGTAGCTCCTCTTCCCAAATTTTTCAAAAAGTTTGTTTTTATTATATTTATTGTGCTTAAAGATAATATCATCGAGACGTTGTGAAGGATTTGTTTGATTTACACTTTTATCAAAAACTAGTTTAAATTTAAAGTACTAATTGATCTTCGTTATTTTATGCCTAGATGATTAGTTTGGACTTTCAAATGGTTTGGTTTTAAAAAGGAATTTATAGAGATTATAAATATTTTATAGACAAAGTGATTTGCCAATTTATGTTCAATATTACGTTGAAAGTAATTTTCTAAAAATTGGTTTATTTTACTTCGCGTGATTTAAAGTGAATATTTCGTTAAAATTTAGTATAAGATATTTTCCATTAATTTTGTGCTTCAAACTAATTATAAAATTTATGATTACCATTTATTTTGGTAGAAATATTTATCCTTGAAATCTTATTATTATCATAAAAATATTTGGTTAATAATTATTGGGCTTTCAAAATATTTTTTGAAATGGTTTTGGATGCATAAATAATTTATTCAATAGAAAGGTTTATTAAAACATTTCATATATGATTTTTGACTAGTAAAAATATGTTTCCAAATATTATTTATAGTAATCAATTATTTAATTTAATTTGAATTATATTACTTAAATTATGAGATGGCTTAAATATTTTTCGAAGATATCATGTTGTCGCTCAGGTCATTTTGAATGAAGTAAACGGTGCTAATTGATATTGTTACCTACTAACAGATATTGAGTAGATTGGATTATTTTAAGCTTGATCTTGATTTAAATAATATTAATATCTACTGGGATTATGATTAAACTTATTTTAAATCCTTATTAGATTTAAACTAAAAGGGAACTTATCTATTGGAAATTCTAAACCTAATCTATATAGGAATACCATATGTATATAGAGAGGTCCTCCATTTGTTTCCTGGAGAATTTCTCAACACAACTCCCGCCACCACCATCGTCCATCCCCACCGTAGCATCCCTACCATCAGGACACAACCACCGCCAGGGCCGCCCCGATTTTCCTTTTTCCTCCACAGCCATAACCATTCTCCTGTCTCAACCACCATCATTGCCATCTCCGGCCACGATCACATCTGTGACCACTACCAATACCGCCAATACACAAAAGTGCCGAAGTGTCCGTGTCTGCAATCATCTTATTTATCCAGTTCCTTACAATAACCTCGGTGTCCAACACCCTGGACACAGGACACCAGAAACAATAAAACAAGAAAAAAATACCTAGCCGAACCTTCCCTGACCAGGCTCCCAGTGCTGCCTCGACCCGCTGAGGCTGCCGCGACCATTGCACGACCTCTCCGTCGATCCCTGCATCCACAGTGCCCGACCTGCGCTTTCTGGTCCGAAGCGCCGTACGACCCCTCGTGGTGAGCCCTCCGCGTTCGGTGCGTCGAAGCCTTCCGGCCATCCACGAGCGCGGGCACTTTACGCCGGAAAGGCGCTCCCTCCAGTGCCACTCCTCTTCGATTTTCTCCGCGAGCCGCTCCCGCCCTGGAGCTGACCACCGCGGCGTCTCCCCATCGAAACTCCCGCCGACCCAGCCCCGTTGAACCACCGACATCAATCGCAGTCAGCCGCCAGCGCCAGTGCCGAATTGGCGGCGTCCTCTGTGACCGCTCCTCGTCGATCCACCCTGCTTCATGTGCGGTGTGCTGTCATTGACGGCGAAGCGATGTCGTCCGCCACCAGCTGTGCCGCCCCGGTCGGCCTCACCCTCCGGCCATATAAAACTACCACTGTATCCCTACCGACCTCACCGAACCCATAGCCACCGCCATCATTCAAAGAGGAGGGAACCTAACCTCAGTCGACCACCACCATCCGTACCCTCCGCCGGCAGACCTTACCAGAGTGGCTGTCACGCCTCTGTCCAGCACTCTCGGTCCCGCGCCTCCTTACCTCTGCCTCGTCTCCTGGAGCCGACGACCGACGGAGCAGCCGTCGAGGTGAGCACGACTCTTCCCCCTTCTCAATTTTCTCGAGTCTCCCTTGATTTGAGTTTGGTCAATTTTTGAAATAAATGGAAAGATGGAGAGTAAATAGCAGACTGTCCTCTTGATAATTTGTTTGGGGTTTAAAGCCCATTGCTTTTACAATTTAGTTTCTTTGATATTTTAGGTTGTGGGCATGGACCCAGTTTAATGGGTTGGGCTTTAAGCCTTTGATTTATATTTTCTTAATAAGTAATTATATAGTTTAATTTTTGGGCTAGGCTTTAGGCCCAATAATGATATTTATGATTATTGGAAAACCTATATATTTTGGATTCAGTTATATATATATATATATATATATATATATATATATATATATATATATATATATATATATATATATATATATATATTACTTCTAGCTATGTACAAATAAAGTATTTGGCTTAGAAGCTAAAAATTATGGTTATATTCTTGGCTTAATTGCTACTTGATACCCTCAACTATTACCATTTTTTAACTTGGTACCCTAAACTTTTTTTTGTAACAACTTGATACCCGGATATTATTTTGGACAAAAATGCCTTCCCTAACCCCCCTCCCCCGTGCTAGCTTCGCCCCCCCTGCTAGCTCCGGTGTAGCTCCCCCCCACCCCCCCACCCCCTGCTCGCTTCAGGCCACCCCCCCTCTCGCTCCGGCCGTCCGCCCGCTCCCGCCTCTCCCCTCGGGCTCGGCAGCAAGAGGAGGGGGGCTGGAAAGGGGGGTGCGGAGCGGGAGGCGGGTGCAGGAGGTGGCCCAGAAGCGAAGAGAGAGGGGGGGAGGTCGGCCGAAAGCGAGGAGGGGGGGTCGGCCGGAGCTAGCAGGGGGGTGGCCGGAGTGGGGGAGGGGGTGGAGGGAGGGAAGGGATAAGGGCATTTTGGGGTTTTTTAAAATGTTAGGTATTAAGTTGAAAAAAAAATAGTTGAGGTATCAATCTGTTACGAAAAAAAGTTTAGGGTATCAACTTGAAAAAGTGTGATAGTTGAGGGTAGCAATTAGCAATTAAGCCTATATTCTTTTTGGTAATCTATTACAGTCTTAAACTAAAGGACATATTTGACAAAATTATGAATTTAGATAAAAAAGAGGTTTTTCTATATTTTTAAAAGTAGTTATCTAAATATTTTGAGTAATACGAATATAGTTTTCTAGGAGTATAACCATTTTCTAAAGTTATATATAATTGTATTTCTTTTGAGTCACCTCTTAACTGTGACTAGTCATACTCCCTATTTTCTGTGATTCTGACTTCGTCATAACAACCCTAGGCTAATCGGACTATTCTGGACCCAATGGTTTTATCTGTTTCACCAGCAAAGGACCACAAGCAAGTACACTTTCTGATTGCTTTTTGATTTATAGTAGTCTATATATTTCATGTTTATACATATGTCTTGCTGCTTGTTGACACGCTCGTCACACGGAGTAGTCGGGAGGGGAAATATCTTAGTAGACATGTGGACTACCTAGAACTATCTTTCGTGTCTTTCGTGAAGAATAGCAGCTGCACATGACACGTGCAGGGTGCCGAATTTACCCCCTAGCAGTTCACATGTCGAAACGGATATTTCAAATCACATAGATAGTTGTATTTTATTTTGTTTTCCTTGTCTTCTCTACCACTTGCCATGTCATCAGTACTTTCTAGTTTTCATCTCTCATATGTTATTTTTATGTCTTGTTAATTCTATTGTGTTCTCGTATTGCCGTCGGTTTGTGTGCTTGTTCTATTCCTGACTGAAAATCAATATTTTTCAGGGTAGCCGTGGATTCACTTAGCTTTCGGAGATACGGGTGTACTTGCAGACATAAACCTAGAAATAGATAGCAGTGGTATTATTTTCATTAAATGTGCAAGAGCATTGTATTTTCTTTCCAATATAAATCTTGTAATTGTTGTAATAAATCTTAGAAATGTGAATGAGCAATAAAGTTGTTATTTTATGATTTTGAGCATCTTGGTCGTGACAGTGTTCTACCGTCGACTCTGAGGCGTAGGCTGGCTTGGACATGTCTCGTATCTGAAAAGTGGGTGCGGGTCGTGAAAAATTTTTGTGGTGACCCATGCTGGTCGGTTTTTGCAAATTGTGCGAACTCGTGGTAGTACTATATTAGTCGTACTACTGCGAGCCTGCGACTAGAAAATGCTCATTCACAACTAGGAGTAAGTCAATTCTAAAAAAAATGGTTAGGACTAGGAGTCCCTAATTTAAATTGACAATTAGGTAGTTAAGGTTGATACATATGTCACACTAGATAACTTTCATAGAAGGATACACTATCGTATTTTGAATTGACGGAATTCCTAAGGAGGGTAGATTCGTAACATCTTTCCGAAATTCTGAAAATAGTACTTATTCCTTTTAGTTCAAATTAAATATGATTTTTAGAACTGTATAAATATTTATTATAAAGGACCTTAGTCACGGTTAAGTTTTGGAGCGCAAGATGACCAAGAATTTTGGCACTGAGAGTGTAGTCGAGTGCCTTGACTAGCGTTCTAGCCATGGTAGAGAAGGCCAAGTCATAGGTTGCACTAACTAGGAAAACCAGGCCAAATTGCGACATAATCCTAGGAATAAATTAATTATTTATTATTAAGACTATTGAATTTTAGAAGACCCGATTATTCCAAACCAGCCCGAACTCAACCCAAGTCTTGATGGTCATATAGTGCGACCAACGTCGTCAATGTATATATATAGATGTGTATATATATATTGGTAGTCCATTTCTAGTATTGTGAATAGTTTCTATAACTTATATACTGAATATAATATATATATTATTGCTATTTAAATTTATATTTTATTTGGAAATATGATAACCTCCTCTTAGAATGATATTTTGGGATTTTTGGGATTTACTTAGGCTATACATATATACTTGTGTATGAATATATTCATAATAGGTAGACATAGTGCTCTATACATATTTTTGCCCTCGATGTTGAATATTAGAGAAATATAAATCTAAGTTTATATTTCTTTTGTCTTCAATCATTTTCTTCCTAATCATGATCATTTGTACAACTTTATCTTATGTCTTTTCTAAGCGTCGCCATATCATAAGTTCGTATAACTTACATTCTTTTCCTTGGACCTAAGGAATTATTATAAAAAATAATAACTTTTCACTCAATTGTCTATTAATCTTGAGTTAAGTTCTTGGATCCAAAAGTTTCCTTCCAATCGTTGAATATTGAATATCCGCGAAATAAGGATTATAAGATTTTTACTTATTTCAACTTTGATCATTATCCTTCCTAGGCAATTGTTTTCTTTTCAAGAAGCTGGTCTTATACTTGAAGAATGCACTTTTCAATCTTTATCAATTTGTATGATATTTTTAAACTCCTTGATAATCTTGGAGGATATGGTTGGAATAATTTTGATGACTATGATGGCAGACAGCCGTGCACTGTCGCCACTTATTTGACTTATGGAGACTGTGGATTCACTGCAACCAGCAGCGCACTGGCGAGGCATGATCCATGTCACTCCCGTTTCCCGTTATACGTATTTTGTATGCGTATACGAGATTTCTGGCATTTATCAGGTGGACTGTAGTTAGACTTGTTTTGCTTACCCTAGTCTTGGTTTAATCTTGACTTGGTTTATTTGATCAGTTCGGTTCAATTTGACTTGGTTGACTTGGCTTGGCTTGGTTTGAGATAGAGAGGGTTGACATATAACCCAATTACTTTTCTCTCTCTCCTCATTCACTTCTTCATTTACTTCTTTATCTTCTTCATTTACTCCTCCCATCTACCAAGTCCTAGGCAAGTGTAACTTGCTTCATGGAGGAACTCCAATTTTGTTGTTCCATTGTCTTCCTCACGAGATTCTAAGACACTTTAGTACTTGGCATTTTTAATTTTCATAGTTTATTTTTTGTAGATCTAAGTTGGTTGCATTTTTTGTTTTATTGGATTTTGATCTACCAAATTTTATTATTTTCAAGTTTTGATTATTCTATGTTGTAGAGAATTCAATTTTACCCAAAATGGACATTTAAAAAGTAAGATTTCAACTTATTTTGAGGAAGTTATGGCCAAAATAAGATTTGAGCATTTTTTAGTTTATCTGTGCTGAATTTGGCAGGAATGAATAGTATCACAGCCGCAGGAATGAATAGTACCGCAGTCGCAGGAATGAATAGTGCCGCAGCCGCAGAAATGAATAGTATCGCAGCTGCAAGAATGAATAGTGCCGCATGAATAGTACCACAGCCGTAGGAATAAATAGTACCGTATGGATGAATAGTGCTGCATGGCTTGCGTAGTGCCGCAGAAGGCTGCATAGTGCCGCAGAATGCCGCATAGTGCCTATTTCGGCTATTTTATGTCCTATTTGGTGGATTTATGGCCAAAATTTCTCCCAACTCCCAACATGAAAGTTGTAGATCTTTTTCTGGGCTTCAAAAATATGTTACTAGCTATTTTATACAAGTTTCTCTCACTCATGATAATATAAGGATAGAATACGATAGTGGCCTGTTAAGGCGTACTCTTATCAAGTAACAAGTAACTTGACATGATGATTCTTAATAGTGACCCGTCGTGGTGCACTCTTGACAAGTAACATGACATAATAGTGGCCCGTCGTGGCGCACTCTTGATAAGTAAACCCAACATGATAATCTTGATATGCTATTGTGACGGCTATCTTGACTTGCTAAGTAACTTTTGTCTTGACACCGTGGGTATTTGCGCTTGTATAAGCTCATGTCTCGTCTTGTATCATGTCTAGGACATGAATTCCTGGTTACCACGGTCAGAGATTCATACTAAATCTGACTAGGATAAAGACTAGATTGATCATGTAGTTCATGAAGAGATTTTCCAGCTTCAGGCAGTCCCGTTATCTGGGCGCTCTAATTGGACTTGTAGCCTGCCGTCGAGTAGGGCACATTTTCAGCACACTGTCATGTTTTGCACCCCCAAGTCACCTAATCCAATTCTCTTAACTTGTGACCGGATAACCTGGATTAAGTCTGCAGGGCTTGTGGCTGTTGGAACATCTCATTGCATCTTGTTAGTAATTAGGCTTGTGATAACCCTAGTTAGTTAAAGTATCAAGCCGTACTTATTGCTTGGTCATGATTGATGGATGGAGTCCAGTCTAGTCTTGCCTAGGCAAGACCACTACATGGTTATTTTTGCACATTACTATTATGCTTTACTCTTGTCGATAATTGGTTGGAGACTAAGCTCTGTTCAGGTAAAGGGTTACAACCCCGGTCCTTGTTTGATTTACGGGTTGTAACTTGGCTACCAGAATAGTCCCTTAGTTGTCTTATCATTTATCACCTTGTTTTCTCTAACTCATGTCTTTTATTATCCTTTATGTCTCATGTGCTAATATGCTGGTTTTAGTTCTTAAGTGAAGCCTCTCTTGTGGCACTTGCTCTTTCTGGGGTCTGACCCAGCTGGTTTTGTATGGCCAGATTTCGGAGTAGCACCCGAGGATCTTCCAGCCTTCCAGTCAGATGGTGAACACTAGGCACAACCCTGGTAACGAGTGGGTTTTATTTTGCTCTCCCACTCTATTGTAAATTATTTTTTGAGGCATTTAGCCGCCGAGCAAGTGTTAGCTCGTGTTGAATTTACATTCCTATCTGTCTAATGGCTGTAACATGATTGACAGATCCTAGGGTTGATCATGTATGACTTAAACTCTTGCTTGTCTTTGTATTTTATATGACTAACTTCATGATCATCTGAATATGTAATATTTGGGACGCCTTACTTTGTATGTCTGATGATCTACCATCTTGTTACATTTACTTGTTTGCTTGAGATTGAGACACTAGGCTTGTTCTTGACCCTAAGAGACTAATGACTTGTAGTAAACCCTCATGCATCTAGACAGCCGTGACCGTATTGCGAGGTGGGATTCTCTTCAATGTGCGTAGCTGGCTGTGTCTATCCTCTGTCTCCCGTTCTTCAGTATTCTGGTTCTGGGGTGTGACACGGTTTAAGTGGTGGCCCATGCAGGTCTTGTAAATCAAGATGTGTGAGGGTTTCACTGAATAGATGTCTCAATCAGCACTCGTCCTTGATCTTTACTTATTTCTTCTAATCTTTCTGAAATCTTGACCTGATCATATGTTTATATCCTCGATCTATCATGGTCCTTCCTTATTGTTCCTCATGTCGTTTTTTCAGTGGCATTATTCCTGGTCCTACCGATCAGCAAGGCGGAGCACCTCCAGTGAACCAACAACAACCTGGAGACTAAGCCCAACATTCAGGAGTAGCCTCCAGAGTTATGCCTACCGGGGGTCAAGAGCCACCAGTTCAACCCATCCAGCCTGTAGAGCCCGACAATAGAACCCTGGTGGGTCTCATCAGGGAATTGCTTGCATCTCAAAATCGTTGAGGCGATGCCCTACACCAGACAGTACAAGATGCCATGGGCAGAGTTGGTTACCAAGGGAACAACGCGGCCAAGAGCTTTAAGCGTCTGAACTCTCCTTTCTTTGACGACACTGAAGATGCTATTGCTGCTGATACATGGCTTCAGGACACAGAGGTTATCCTGGAAGCAGCTAGGATTCCTGAGGATGAGAAGGTGGCCGTTGTGCACCTACAGTTATTGGACTTAGCCCGCAGCTGGTGGGCGATGCTAGCAGTTAGATTACCGACGCCTGTCTCATGGGCGTTATTTAGCAACAAGTTCCAGACCAAGTACTTCGACGCAGTAGCTCGGTATGATCTGCAGATGAAATTCACTAATATTAAGCAGATGGACATGACAGTCGATGGATATACAACCGAGTTTTCTAGACTCAGCTGGTTTGCTCCCACCTTGGTGGCAACCAAATTGGATCGAGCCCAGCAATTCCAGCAAGGGCTCCACCTAGAGATTATCATATCAATGGAGCAGTTTGAGCACCAAACGTTTGATGCCATCTTGCGAGCAGCGAAGAGGCATGAGTATACTTCGCAGAGGATTGTAGATAGAAGCGGAGGACGAAAGAGGTCTCATGGGCAGATGTCCCAGACTTCAGCACCAGCCCCGGCAGCTAGGGCTTTGACTATTGGAGCTCCTAGGTGGGCGACCACAGTTTCGTCGGTTCAGCACTCGACGCCGGCGTATTCTCAGCAACAGAAATGGAAGCAGTCTTCCGCAATGGGCTGCACTCATTGTAGAAAGCCAGGACACGTAGTATCAAAGTGTCGTAGAGCACAAGGATTATGCTTGGCTTGTGGGGCACCGGATCACAAGATCGGGTCCTATCCGAATAGAGCCAGTTCATCATCATCAAACCTAACCAGTCCATCGGTTAGGGGTCCAACACCACTACAGCAGTAGTACCAGCCTCCGAGGCCATTGCCGCCTCAGGCTCAACAGTATATCTAAGCTTAGATTCAGAACAGGCAGAGAGGTCACTAGCAGAGGGGACCAGCACCAATAAGGCAAGGTCAGGCTATGGCTTTGACCGTGGAGGAAGAGTTAGCTTCAGGTGAGGTGGTGGCAGGTACCATTCTCGTCAACTATTTTCCAGCATCAGTATTATTTGATTCGGGTGCATCACATTCATTTATGTCTGCACGATTTGCAACACGGATAGGACTGAAGCCCGAGTCACTATCAGTAAGGCTCAATATACTTACTGGTAACGGTCTTATGGGAGTGGATAGAGTGTTTTCCTCGTGTCGAATCGTAGTTAGCGGTAGAGAGTTTTCCGCTAGGTTAATAAAATTCTCGATGGCCGACTATGATATGGTCCTAGGATTGGATTGGTTGAAGGAGCAATACGCAAGAATAGACTGCCATATTGGCAGGATTATTTTTGGTATTTCCGGTGAGGCAGAGTTTTTATTTTCCAGAGGCGAAGTAGAACCTTCTCCACCAGTATTACGGATGGCAGTAGCAGTGGCAGTTCAGTTTTCAAGAGTTGTTAAAGAGTTTCCTGATGTATTTCCCGAATAGCTTCCAGGCATGCCCCCAGAGAGAGAGATAGAGTTCACCATTGATTTTCTTCCAGGGACGACACCAGTGTCAGGAGGAGTCTACAGGATGGCACCTTTAGAGTTAAAGATTTTGTACAAGATGATTGAAGAACTCAGAACCAAGGGATTCATTCGTGCTAGTGGATCACCTTGGGGAGCCTCGATACTTCTTGTGAAAAAGAAGGATGGTACGTCAAGATTATGTATTGATTATCATACTTTGAACTCTGTAACAGTCAAGAACATATATCCTCTACCAAGGATAGATGATTTATTTGATCAACTCAGAGGAGCGGTAGTATTCTCGAAGATTGACTTGCAGTCAGGGTACCATCAGATCAGAGTTAGAGAGCAAGACGTCCCAAAGACAGCATTCAGATCCAGATATGGGCGTTGGAAGTTTCTTGTTATACCATTTGGAGCGACCAATGTGCCAGCCGTATTCATGGACCTCATGATCGTATCTTTATGCCCTATTTGGACCAGTTCATGATAGTGTTTATAGACGACATCTTAGTCTATAGCAAGAATGAGACAGAGCACGAGCAGCATCTTCGTGTAGTTCTTCAGATTCTCAAAGAGCACCAGTTGTACACGAAGTTCAGTAAGTACGAGTTTTGGCTCGATTGTATCTCGTACTTAGGTCACATTATCACCAGAGGTGGAGCAGAAGTGGACCCCCAGAAGATAGTAGCTATAGAGTCATGGCCTATTCCTAGTACCGTAGCAGAAGTTCAGAGTTTTCTAGGATTGGCTGGCTATTACCGGCAGTTTGTTTCAGACTTCACTCGGATTTCAGCACCATTGACGCAGTTGACCCGCAAGGATGTACAATTTGCTTGGACAACAGAGTGTCAGAGTTCATTTGAGAAGTTGAAGCAGAGATTGATGACGGCTCCCATTCTCACGCTTTCAGATGGGACTGGAGGATTTTTAGTTTATTATGATGCTTTCGGTAGAGGATTGGGATGCGTCTTGATACAGTATGGTAAGGTAGTCGCTTATGCGTTACGTCAGCTTCATGACTATGAGAGGAATTATCCTACCCATGACTTGGAGTTAGCAGCGGTGGTTTTTGCACTTAAGTTATGGAGGTACTATTTGTATGGAGATCGGGTGGAGATTTTCACCGACCACAAGAGTCTTAAGTATGTGTTTACCCAGAAGAATCTTAACATGCATCAGAGAAGATGGCTTGAGCTACTTGTGGATTATGACATTAACTTACAGTATCATCCTGGGAAGGCCAACGTTGTAGCAGATGCATTGAGCAGAAGAGCTGGAGTTTATTTCCTAACAGTGCAACCAGAATTGTTAGCATATCTTCAAAAGATGGGTATTTAGATAGTTCTCCCTACTAATGTGGCATTGATGGCCAGTATGCAAGTTCAGTCCAGCATAGTTAAGAGGATCAAGTTAGCTCAATCAGCAGATTCCAAGCTTCAACGACTTAGAACAGAGTGTGAAGCAGGATGAAGACCAGAGTTATGCATTCATGAGGACGGTACACTTCGACATGGAAGGCATCTTTGTGTACCCAATGAAGATATCAAACATGAGATTTTGGCAGAAGCTTACAGTTCGCAGTATTCAATTCATCCCGGTGGCACGAAGATGTATCGTGATATCCGTCAGCATTTCTGATGGAATGGCATGAAGAGGAAGATATCCCGGTTTGTCTTCCGATGTTTAGTTTGCCAACAAGTTAAGGCTGAACATCAGAGACCAGCTGGACTTCTTCAACCTTTACCGATCCCAGAATGGAAATGGGAGCACATTACCATGGATTTTGTAACTGGGTTACCTAAATCCCTAGATGAAAGAGATGCTATCTGGGTTATAGTTGATCATCTCACGAAGGTAGCTCATTTTTTTCCTTCAGAATTGGTCAGTCGACAGACAGCTTACAGAGATGTACCTCAGGTAGATTGTCAGATTACATGGAGTGCCAGTTAGTATCATATCAGATAGAGGTTCAAGATTCACATCGCACTTTTGGCGGAGTCTTCAAGAGACCTTGGGGACTCATCTCAAGTTCAGTTCAGCTTATCATCCGCAGATAGATGGTCAGTCAGAACGCACGATTCAGACTCTCGAAGATATGTTACGATCTTGTGCACTCGACTTTGGTGGTTCATGGGAAGATCACCTGCATCTCGTGAAGTTCTCCTATAACAACAGTTTCCAGGCTAGTATCCAGACGGCACCCTTTGAAGCACTGTATGGTAGGAAGTACAGATCACCTATAGCTTGGAATGATGTCGACGAGAGACAGATGCTTGGTCCAGAGATGATTATGCAGACAATCGAGGTGGTCAGGCAAGTCAGAGATCATCTTCGAGTTGCCCACGATCGCCAGCACCATTGGGCCGATTCTCATCGGCGTCCCCTTGAGTTTTCAGTCGGCGACCACGTGTTCCTTAGGATCTCGCCTACCCGTAGCGCCATTCGATTCGGCGTACGGAGAAAGCTTAGTCCTAGGAACATAGGGCCATTCGATATCCTCGAGCGAGTAGGTAATGTGTCCTATCGTCTCGCTCTTTCGCCATCGTTATGTGAGGTACATGACGTATTCCATGTATCCCAATTACGATGGTATATTTCAGATCCAAGTCATGTCCTTGATCATTCGGAATTGGTTGTTGGTACCAACCTTTCGTATGAGGAAAGACCCATATCCATATTGGACCGAAGGGAAAAGGTACTCAAGAACAAGACTATTAGCTTAGTCCGTGTTGCTTGGGGTCACCACTCTTTGGGTGAGTCAATGTGGGAGCGTGAGGATGATATCCGCTCGCGATATCCATACCTGTTTGACTCATAAGGTATAATGTCTTCCTTATACCTTATGCTTTTAATTCCTTGCTTGCATGAATGATTGCTTGATTGACTACTAGTCGTAGCTTGCTTATGATTAATATAGCTTGCCCCGACATCTCTAGCCTCTTGATTAAATTTTGAGGACAAAATTTATTTAAGGTGGGTAGAGTTGTCACTCCCGTTTCCTGTTATACATATTTTCGTATGCGTATACGAGATTTCTGGCATTTATTAGGTGGACTGTAGTTAGACTTGTTTTGCTTAGCCTAGTCTTGGTTTAATCTTGACTTGGTTTATTTGATCGGTTCGGTTCAATTTGACTTGGTTGACTTGGCTTGGCTTGGTTTGAAATGGAGAGGGTTGATATATAACCCAACTACTTTTCTCTCTCCCCTCGTTCACTTCTTCATTTACTTCATCTTCTTCATTTACTCCTTCCACCTACCAAGTCCTAGGCAAGTGCAACTTGCTTTATGGAGGAACTCTATTTTTGTTGTTCCATTGTCTTCCTCACGAGATTCTAAGACACTTTAGTACTTGGCATTTTTAATTTTC
The DNA here is from genome assembly GCA_029216955.1 of Iris pallida. Classification (NCBI taxonomy): domain Eukaryota; kingdom Viridiplantae; phylum Streptophyta; class Magnoliopsida; order Asparagales; family Iridaceae; genus Iris; species Iris pallida. The sequence goes on along the minus strand of JANAVB010011199.1, from coordinate 22,880,863 downwards.
ATGGTTTATTTCTTGTAGATCTAAGTTGGTTGTATTTTTGGTTTTCTTGGGTTTTGATCTACTAAACTTTATTATTTTCAAGTTTTGATTGTTATATATTGTAGAGAATTCAATTTTACCCAAAATGGACATTTAAAAGTTAGATTTCGACTCGTTTTGAGGAAGTTATGGCCAAAATAAGATTTGAGCATTTTCTAGTTCATCTGTGCTGAATTTGGCAGGAACAAATAGTACCGCAGCCGCAGGAATGAATAGTGCCACAGTCGCATGAATGAATAGTGCCGCATGAATAGTACCGCAGTCGCATGAATGAATAGTACAGCATGAATAGTGCCGCAGCCGCATGAATGAATAGTACCGCTTGGATGAATAGTACCGCAACTGCAGGAATAAATAGTGCCGCATGGATGAATAGTGCCGTATGGCTTGCATAGTACTACATAGTGTCGCAGAAGGCCGCATAGTGCCGCAGAATGCCGCACAGTGCCTATTTGGGCTGTTTTTGGCTGTTTTATGTCCTATTTGATGGATTTATGGTCAGAATTTCTTCCAACTCCCAACATGAAAGTTGTAGATCTTTTCCTGGGCTTCAAGAATATGTTACTAGCTATTTTATGCAAATTTCTTTCACTCATGATAATATAAGGATAGAACACGATAGTGGCCTATTAAGGCACACTCTTACCAAGTAACAAGTAACTTGACATGATGATTCTTAATAGTGATCCATCGTGGTGCACTCTTGACAAGTAACATGACATGATAGTGGCCCGTCGTGGCACACTCTTGATAAGTATACCCAACATGATAATCTTGATATGCTGTTGTGATGGCTATCTTGACTTACTAAGTAACTTTTGTCTTGACACCGTGGGTGTTTGTGCTTGTATAAGCTACATGTCTCGTCTTATATCATGTCTAGGACATAAATTCCTGGTTACCACGGTCAGGTATTCATACTGAATCTGACTAGGATAAAGACTAGATTGATCATGTAGTTCATGAAGAGATTTTCCAGCTACAGGCAGTCCCGTCGAGTAGGACACATTTCCAGCACACTGTTTGCACCCCCAAGTCACCTAATCCAACTCTCTGAACTTGTGACCGGATAACTTGGATTAAGTCTGCAGGGCTTGTGGCTGTTGGAACATCTTATTGCATCTTGTTAGTAATTAGGCTTGTGATAACCCTAGTTAGTTAAAGTATCAAGCCGTACTCATTGCTTGGCCGTGATTGATGGATGGAGTCCAGTCTAGTCTTGCCTAGGCAAGACCACTACATGGTTATTTTTGCACATAACTGTTATGCTTTACTCTTGTCGATAATTGGTTGTAGACTAAGCTCTGTTCAGGTGAAGGGTTACAACTCCGGTCCTTGTTTGATTTACGGGTTGTAACTTGGCTACCATAATAGTCCCTTAGTTGTCTTATCGTTTATCACCTTGTTTTCTCTAATTCATGTCTTTTACTATCCTTTATGTCTCATGTGCTAATATGCTGGTTTTAGTTCTTAAGTGAAGCCTCCCTTGTGGCAATTGCTCTTTTTGGGATCTGACCCAGCTGGTTTTGTATGGCCAGATTTTGGAGTAGCACCCGAGGATCTTCCAGCCTTCCAGCCAGATGGTAAATACTAGGCACAACCCTGGCAACGAGTGGGTTTTATTTTGCTCTCCCACTCTATTGTAAATTATTCTTTTGAGGCGTTTAGCCGCCGAACAAGTGTTAGCTCGTGTTGAATTTATATTCTCGTCTGCCTAATGGCTGTAACATGATTGACAGATCCTAGGGTTGATCATGTATGACTTAAACTCTTGCTAGTCTTCGCATTTTGTATGACTAGCTTCATGATCATCTGAATATGTAATGTTTGGGACGCCTTACTTTATATGTCTGATGATCTACCATCTTGTTACATTTACTTGCTTGCTTGAGATTGAGACACTAGGCTTGTTCTTGACCCTAAGAGACTAATAACTTGTAGTAAACCCTCATGCATCTAGACAGCCGTGACCGTATTCTGGTTTCCCGCTCTCCAGTATTCTGGTTCTGGGGTATGACAATCCCTAAGTTGAAGTAATCTAGAGTAAGTACAAGTTATCGAATGTTGTCAAAGCTATAGTTTGGTCGTCCTATCTTCGTCTTTAAGTTGTTATGTCAAGATTAGATAGAGTTGATAGGATATTTGTTACCGCAACATAGTTTGAGTTGTGGAACCAAGGGTTTAATGCAGCTAGCTGTACACTGGCGATGCATAAATTCTTGGTAAAATGAATTCGATTATGTTTATGAGTTTCGAATACCATAGAGACTATTTCTTTTATTGGCATATGACTAGTAATTTTTCAAATTGATTTTGTGTCTTATCACTTTCTCAATAAACTGGTAATTCTTCCTTCCTTTCTTATCCTTCTATTTTTCAGACTGTTATCTTTTAATTTTGACTGGATTCCTAAACTTATCAAGATTTTAACTCTAAACCCGTGCCTAAGTAATTGTGGATAAATATTTTAAGCATATTGAAACGATTTTGGATTTGATCATCCTTGAATAATTTCGATCATGACTAGACTCCTTTTGCTATATTTCGATCGAGTCAAACTCGTATCCTTTCCTAGGTTTGATTCTGTGATCATGCCTACACAATCGATCGTGTTAGAACGATTTCGATCGTGCCGATTCGCCTGCCATCCTGGAATTCGATTATAGGATCGTGCCTAAATAATTTTGTTCAACTAGTTGTTCGTACCCCGATGATTTCAATTTTGATCGACCTTAAACTATTTTTTTTTATCAAGACTAAATCATAACCGTGTCTATAATTTCAACTAAATCATAGCTAAGGTTATACTTTCATTCCAACTACGGTCATGCCTATTTTTGACCTTGATCATGCTCGTGCCAACTTTCTAATTTTATCATGCATGGATGACTTGCATGATTAACCTTGATCGTGACTATATCTTAAGTTATATCTATGGGACTATAGCCTTGTTTAGATTGCATCTAGAACCTTGATCATTCTTTAGAAAATTCGGTCGTAACTAGACCATGTTGACTGTAATTGGATCATGCCAAACCATTTCAATTTAAATCATTCTTAAAACATTTGGTCGTCGATTAGACCATTTGACCAAAGGTTGATCGTGCCCAATCACATTTTCTTTTTTGGCTATTAATTTTCTTATTATTATTTTGATTCCATCTGCGATTACGTTACTAATTTGATCATTAATCATATCATTCTCTTGATTGCATTAATTGTCGTCCTTATTCGGATCGACTGAAACTTCGTTCTTTGATTATATTTTAGTCACACCAAATCGTGACCTTTGAAATTTCTCGCATGAAAACATTTCTAAGGTGGGTAGATAGTAAGCCCACACCCCGAAGTTTGGAAATGTTGTCTTGGAAAATAAAATTTCCTAAATCCTATTATAGTTGTTTTTGAAATAAAAGGAGTTTTGCCAAAATCTTCTTTTATAATGACAAAGGTCGACTTGTAAGGATTATGGATCATTACCAAATATTCCTACGATTTAATCTATAAATATATTTGGTTGATATTAAATATTACTTTATAGTCGTATATCGGCAGATTATTAGATAAAGTTTTATTAAATCTTGCTTAGATCTATACAAATGTATTTTAGAAGTTAAATGATAACACCTAGTGCCCCTTTAAGGTTATCAAATATTATATTTAGATTTGATTAAAGGTAAATTTTTAAATATTATCAATAAAAGTCCGCCTATCCTATCAAGTCCGCCTATCCTACTAGTCCTTAAATTCGAGGACGAATTTATTTCTAAAGTGGGTAGATTTGTAACTCCTCTTCCCAAATTTTTCAAAATTTTTTATTTTTATTATATTTATTGTGCTTAAAGATAATATCATCGAGACGTTGTGAAGGATTTTTTTGATTTACACTTTTATCAAAAACTAGTTTAAATTTAAAGTACTAATTGATCTTCGTTATTTTATGCCTAGATTATTAGTTTGGACTTTCAAATGGTTTGGTTTTAAAAAGAAATTTATAGAGATTATAAATATTTTATAGACAAAGTGATTTGCCAATTTATGTTCAATATTACGTTGAAAGTAATTTTCTAAAAATTGGTTTATTTTACTTCGCGTGATTTAAAGTGAATATTTCCTTAAAATTTAGTATAATATATTTTCCATTAATTTTGTGCTTCAAACTAATTTTAAGATTTATGTTTACCATTTATTTTCGTAGAAATATTTATCCTTGAAAGCTTATTATTATCATAAAAATATTTGGTTAATAATTATTGGGCTTTCAAACTATTTTTTGAAATAGTTTTGGATGTCATAAATAATTTATTCAATAGAAAGGTTTATTAAAACATTTCATATATGATTTTTGACTAATAAAAATATGTTTCCAAATATTATTTATAGTAATCAATTATTTAATTTAATTTGAATTATATGACTTAAATTATGATATGGTATTAAATATTTTTCAAAGATATCATGTTGTCGCTTATGTCATTTTGAATGAAGTAAACGATGCTAATTGATATTGTTACCTACTAACAGATAACGAGTGGATTGGATTATTTTAAGCTTTATCTTGATTTAAATAATATTAGTATCTACTGGGATTATGATTAAACTTATTTTAAATCCTTATTAGATTTAAACTAAAAGGGAACTTATCTATTGAAAATTCTAAACCTAATATATATAGGAATACCATCTGTATATAGATAGGTCCTCCATTTGTTTCCTAGAGAATTTCTCAACACAACTCCCGCCACCACCATCATCCATCCCCACCGCAGCATCCCTGCAATCAGGACATGACCACCGCCTGGGCCGCCCCGACTTCCCTTTTTCCTCCACAGCCATAACCATTCTCCTGTCACAACCACCAACACTGCCATCTCCGACCATGATCACATCCGTGACCACTACCAACACAGCCAATACACAAAAGTGCCAAAGTGTCCATGTCTGCAATCATCTCATTTATCCAGTTCCTTACAATAACCTCTGTATCCAACACCCCGGACATAGGACACCAGAAATAATAAAACAAGAAAAAAAATACCTAGCCGAACCTTCCCTGACCAGGCTCCCAGTGCTGCCTCGACCCGCTGAGGCCGCCGCGACCACTGTACGACCTCTCCGTCGATCCCTGCATCCACCGTGCTCGACCTCGCACTTCTCGGTCTGCAGCGCCGCACGACCCCTCGTGGTGAGCCCTCCGCGTCCGGCGCGTCGAAGCCTACCGGCCATCCACGCGCGCGGGCAATTTCCGCCGGGACGACGCTCCCTCCAGCGCCACTCCTCTCCGATTTTCTTCGCGAGCCGCTACCGCCGTGGAGCTGACCACCGCAGCGTCGCCCCATTGGAACTCCCGCCGACCCAGCCCCGTCGAACCACCGACATCAGTCGCGGTCAGCCTCCAGCGCCAGTGTCGACCTGGCGGCGTCCTTCGCGACCGCTCCTCGCCGAGCCACCCTACTTCGTGCGTGGTATGCTGTTATTGATGGCGAAGCGACGTCGTCCGCCACCAGCTACGCTACCCCGGTCGGCCTCACCCTCCGGCCATACAAAACTACCACTGTAGCCCTACCGACCTCACTGAACCCATAGCCACCGCCATCATTCAAAGAGGAGGCAACCTAACCTCAGTCGACCACCACCATCCGCACCCTCCGCCGGCAGACCTCACCAGAGTGGCCGTCATGCCTCTATCCAGCACTCTTGGCCCCGCGCCCTCCTTACCTCTGCCTCGCCTCATGGAGCCGACGATCGCCGGAGCAGCCGTCGAGGTGAGCACAACTCTTCCCCCTTCTCAATTTTCTCGAGTCTCCCTTGATTTGAGTCTGGTCAATTTTTGAAATAAATGGAAAGATGGAGAGTAAATAGCAGACTGTCCCCTTGATAATTTGTTTGGGGTTTAAAGCCCATTGCTTTTACAATTTAGTTTCTTTGATATTTTGGGTTGTGGGCATGGACCCAGTTTAATGGGTTGGGCTTTAAGCCTGTGATTTATATTTTCTTAATAAGTAATTATTTAGTTTAATTTTTGGGCTGGGCTTTAGGCCCAATAACGATATTTATGATTATTTGAAAACCTATATATTTTGAATTCAGTTATATATATGTATTACTTTTAGCTATGTACAAATAAAGTATTTGGCTTAGAAGCTAAAAATAATGGTTATATTCTTTTTGGTAATCTAATATAGTCTTAAACTAAAGGACATATTTGACAAAATTATGAATTTAGATAAAAAAGAGGTTTTTTTTATATTTTCAAAAGTAGTTATTTAAATATTTTGAGTAATACGAATATAGTTTTCTAAGAGTATAATCATTTTCTAAAGTTATATATAATTGTATTTCTTTCGAGTCACCTCTTAACTGTGACTAGTCATACTTCCTATTTTCTGTGATTCTGACTTCGTCGTAACAACCCTAGGCTAATCGGACTATTCTGGACCCAATGGTTTTATCTGTTTCACCAGCAAAGGACCACATGCAAGTTGTAGCACCCACTTTTTGAAATAAGGGTATTCTAGTCATTTAAGTCATTTTAGTCATTTTGTGATTTTTTAGATATTATTAACTTGTGTTTGATTTAGCTTTTGGTTTAACTTTAGAAAATCCATATTAGAGGCTAACCATGACATATGAGGATTAGTTAGCTAATTAGAATTTATTTTAAGGCTTTGGTGCAACTAGAAGGCCATTTGACTATTTTTAGGCTATTTAATTAATTGGCCTTTTTAGCCTTTCTGTTATTGGGCTTAACTCAACTTAGATGGAGTAGAGGGGCCCATGAACCAACCCTAACCCAAGTAGGAGAAGCCTGGCCGGCCAAAACAGGAAACCCCCCACTTTTTATATAAGCAATGCATTAGTATGGACACCCCCTTTACAAAACCCTAGTTTCCAGCTCTCCAAAATCGTAACTTTCTCATTCGACCTCCGTTTTACCTCAAAAGAAGTGCGTTGTGATCGTGGGAAGGAGAAGAATTTGCTGGAGCATTGCTAGCAAGGAGTTGGAGGCGTTTGCTCGGTGGAAACTGGTCGTCTCATCGATCGAGGAGTCAGTTTCTTTGATACTTCAACTCTCAATAGGTAAACACCTAAACTCCATAGTTTCTCCTGATTTTTCTTCATAGTAGCATGCATCTAGGTACCCTAGACCCACCCATGAAGTTTGGTTAAGTTTTGTGTCCATTTGATAGGCGTGTCAGACACGTATCAGATTAGGTTTAAACGTGTTCGATGAATTTCCTCTTCGATTTCAACACTGTTATTATTGAAATCTAATTTCACAAATTGATAGCCCTAGATGTAGGGATTCCTAAACCCTAGGGATTCCTAAACCCTAGGTTCCTGCTGCTGCCGTATCCGTTTCTCGATGGACACGGCGATTCGATGCACGAAAATTTGTGAGTATCTAGGGGCCATGACTGACATGGTGCTCGTAAATTTTTGTGGGGTTTCGTGGAGAATCGAAGGAGAAATCGACGTGGCATCGATTTCGACCTATCACGCGCGCGTGAGTTTGCGGCGTCCGATACGCACTTCGTGCGACTCGGACACGTGTCGAGTGTCCAGTGCAGACACGTGGACGTGTAGCCCTATAGGTGGGCTACGTGTACGAGCAATCACGTGACCTAATTCGCTCTGTGTCGAGCCCTAGGTCGCACGACACACGTGCACGAGGACTGGGTTCCAGTCTTGACACACACGTATCCACGATACTTCGTGTCCTATTTTCTTGGACACAATGACACCTACTGTTCATGTTCAAACACTTGACACCTTACCAACCTTTGGTTTCGAGCATTAGTAGGTTTTTCGATGTTTTAGGTCATGAATAGGTTTTGTGTTGTGAGTATCGGGTTTTCTTTAATCCCAGTTTTGACTGTTTCAGAAATTTGAATTCTCCCCATCAGATTCGAAGTGATTTTCTGTATAAACCCAACCCACAGATCCTAATTGACCATATCTAGGTAATACCTGTTAGTTTGCAACATCGAAAGGGTTGTATTCGAATTTGGGTAGCCAGAGGTACTCGGGTTAAATTCCAGTTTTTCCCTTTACTATTCAGTATGTTGGGGCTGTCCCAGTTTCAGTTTTGAATGCTAATTCCTGTGCAAAACCAAACATACAGATCCTATTTAACCCCCTTTTTGTGTTTATATGTAGTTTGCATCAAGGATAGGGCTGTGTTCAAATCGGATTAGCTATAGGTATCGAGTAGGTTTCAGTTTTACTGTTTTAGTTTTCTCCTTTTGTTCTATTCCAGTTTCAGTTTTCAATATGATTTCTGAACCTTCAAAGCCTAATTGACCATACCTATGAGATGCAAGTTAGGTTGCATCAGGAGTAGGCTGTGATCGAAATTGGGTTTTCATAGAGTATCGATTTAAAGTCCTATTTCCAGTCTCAGTTTTCCCTTAACTGTTCAGTAATTGGATCATGGTTCCATCAGTTTTTGAATGATAATTCTTGTATAAACCCAACCATGTAGGCCTATGTAACCCTATCTAGAGGAGTATCATGCTAGCTTGGCATCATGGAGAGGCTGTGGTAGAGTTTTGGGTTTAGGTATGGAGTATTCATGTTTATTCCTAAATAGAGTATCAAGGAAATATGTATTTCCTATAACGGATACTTGATAGATTTGATTTCAATTAATGCTGACTTTAGTTAGTTTAGTTAGTTTTGTTAGCTGAATTGTTAATGCTAAGTTTAGTTAGGATTGGTTAAGTCTAGTTAAGTTTAATTGATTAGTAGGACTAGTGATTGTAGTTAGAGTAGGATTGATTTTGAAATGTATATAAGTATGTGGATATGTATATATATAAGGATATGGTATTGTGGGTTGATCTCTTAAGAGTTGATATGTTATATATATATGCCAGTATAAAGTATAGATATTAGATTAGGGTATTATGAGTTAAGTATTGTAAATTACATTTGGTTGTTAGGATTAGGCTTCTTGGACCTAAGATAACACCAACACATACCCAAAATCAACTCTAGGACTAGTATCGACCTAAAAATGGACTTATAGACTAGTTGACCAAACTTTGACCTAGTTTGACTAGTCTGGTTGACCAAAGTTGACCCCAAGGTTGACTTTGACTTAGATTGCCCTAAATCATGTAGAATTTGCATTGAAGGTATTCCTTATGATATTTTAGACTGTATTATGACATGTGGTTGTTTTAAATAGGATCTTATTACTCCAGTCCAGTCACTTTTCATCATCAGCAGTTCGGATTGCCAGACGAGTACATTATCTGCATGCTTCCTTGGATATGTACTCTTGTTATAGACTAGTATACTTGATGCTGACACGACGTTCACACGGATCAGTACCCTCTGGATCTTTTCATGCGATGTTATCCCCTCGGATACATCGAGTATGTCATGTTCATGTACTTTATCATGGTCATCATGTACTCCATGTATTCATATTTATCCATGTGCACTCATATGTTATTCATGTACACTCATGACCATATGAGATCCATGTATACAGTAGTTGTTATCCATGTGCAATAACATAACATGCTTTGATCCTTGTGTATTGGTTGGGGGCATGGAGAGTGTAGTTGGTTATATGATCATTATCCCCAGTAGTTATCCATGTGCATTCCATAGCTGTATCCATGTGCAACCCAAGCTGTTTACATAACCAATTCATGCTCTCATTCACGTAGAAGGTTACATTCTTTATTTATCATATTTATATCCCAGTTATATCTTCTCTCTTGTTGATTTCTCTTTACAGTGATTCATGTATAGTTTTCTATAGCTTGCTTTGTATGTCCATTCCTGATATGAACTGTTGTGAGAGATATGTGCTCGTTCCGTCCTGACTGGGCATGTTGAAAATTTTACAGGTGATGATGAGGAGTACTGTCCTACTTATTATGGCATTGACTTAGATGACACTGGCGACGTTGACCCACATGAGGATCCCACAGTCGCTGAGGACTTGCCCATAGTCTAGTTGAGACTTAGTACTTTATTTGTATTTTTTGTTTGAGACTTTATGAGTTGTACTTGAGATTATTTCTGGTGGTTTACACCTAGACTTTTATTGTGACTCTTTTGAGATTCTTCTTTCCATCTTAGTATGGTGATTGAGTTACGTATTATTTTACTCTCTATTCATAGTTTATTTAGATTGTGTTAGATATGGTGACTCAGGACAGCGTTCTACCGCTGAAACTGCGGCGTAGGCTGGGCGTTTGTTACTACTCGTGCCCTTACACTGGGTGCGGGTCGTGACATATTTTTAGTGGTGGCCCATGCAGGTCTCACAATCACAACTAGTATGATTCGTAGTGGTACTCGAACTAGAGTATCATTACAGCCTGCAGTAGGATATAAGATAAGTTAAGGTACTCAATCACATTAGGAAAACTCTTATCAAATTCTTGTTGGTAGTTGTCTCTTTTGGAAGCAACTGTCCTCCTTGATGATTCGTTTCTTTTTCAGTAATTAATTCCTTGTTGATCTGTCTTCAAGATAGTTAAGGAGACACGATTTCATCTCTTCAGTCTATGCAGGACCAGATTCGCATTAGTGCGATGTCGTGGTAGTACAATAATTTAGTTGTATTACTACGAGCCTGCTACAGAGTATAAGAAGTAAGGTGTTAGAATGAGAGGATACTCAATCACTATTAGAATATCCTGAGAGATTCCTAGGATGATCCTTGAAAATCTCATTATGAGCTTTGATTTAGATTCCCTTTCCCTTACTTTAGTCCACCTTCCTCCCTCGATTCTTGCATCTTGTTTGAACTCTTTTCACCAATACCCTTACTTTCTTGTGTTTAATAATGGTTAGGAAGATGGCTATACTGCTGTATACTCATTGGTCAAACGCATGGCTAGAAGGATTACATTAAGGAATTAGAACACACGGATACTTTGACTAGGTTATGAGAGTTTTTTTTTCTTTCTAAATGGATGATTTAATGATTAGTAGTTTGTAAGTTGGGATATTACCAAGGAAATTTATGTTGAATATTCTAAGTAGTAATCACCAGAGGATTATAAATTTATATTTTGATACTGGAGAAAATTAGTTAGAATCTATATAAATTGATTTCAGGAATTGATGTGATTCATGAATTATTGGATTATGATTATACATCCTTGAACGTATATAGATTGGTTTGATAATGATCAAAAAAAGGGGTGGCAGTATGAACTATTAAATTGAGTCGTACAAATTGTGATGTATATGATTATTGAATTTCAAATTTAAGTGGAAGCAATGATATTAAAATTTGGTTTAAAAGATTGGGAAGATATGAAAACGATTGTTTTAGAAAAAAAATATTCTCAAATTCGGAATCGTGTCAATTGATTGAAGATTTAAAAATCTATTTAGATTTTGGTTTAAGAAGTAGTGATTATGTTTCAATGACTTAGAAAGAGAAATTATGGTTGATAAGCGCGTTAAAATACTGAGCTGTAAATGCTAGGTTGCCGTGATAAGCTAAGTGTCTATCTTGAGGATTATTTGGGACAAGTTGGGAAGTTTCTAAAGTTATGAAGTGATATAGAATTTTATGGATTCATGATTCATTAACTCTGGAGTTTAAAGTTAGATTGAAATGTTAAATTTGGAAAGGTTAGTAGTAACGAGATAAAAGTTATTATAAGATTTATGAAAAGGATTTAAATATTAGTCGTGATTAGATTGGATGGCTTAGAGTGAATACAATTGAGGTAGTTATTTTGAAATTTCTTTTTAAAGAAATGTAAAGGTAGGCCACCAAGGTAACCTTAATGAGATAGAAGTGTTCCACACTAATTGCCATATCACTCATGACTATGATAGTAGTATATACTCCAGCGTTGTTAGTTGTCTGCCAAACTATGTGACTATATCTCAACCTTGACCAACTCAACCTTTCCTCAAACCTAGATCTTTCATTGTGACTTTCTAACCGTTTGTATTTGATCGTTCCTTAACAGTATTTGCCTTTAGTACCATGTCCCTAAATTATTTTACTGGATTCTTAATTAAATTTATTTCATGCTTCAACTTGATTTCCTTTATTCTTGTATTGGTTGTCACCTCTTGAACCCTTACCATGATACTAAATTACTTTCTGAGTTAAATTCGAGATCCAACCATGACTCAATTCTTTCGACCCGACATGGGATGGTGTTCTTCTTGTTCCTTAAATGCTTAACCTTGTACCTTATCTTGATTGCTTGACCAGCTGAGTTAATGATCTTGGACTATTTTTCTTCTTCATCATTACCTCCTTTACTTATATTTTGATTACCTTATGTTGCTAAATTAGCCTTAGTTTTGCAAGCTTATCTCTTTTCGAGCTTGATCATGACATATTTTATTGGGTCGACCCACTAACATATTGTCTAATCAGAACTGGTGTATGATGGTTTGATCAACCTAGTGCACTTGGTTCGCTTTCATATATTACTCTACGTGGATGAGACTCTAGGGCATCTGTCTCACCCACGACAGTTTGGCAATTCTCCTTGAACTATTTTCGTCGTCTATGAACCACGTATTTTACTCAATAGTATCGTCTTTGAACTCTTTTTACTTTTGTCTTTCACATATTTCAGAAATGCAAGGCACTGTACTTAATAGGTCAACCCAGAGTATCACGTTTAGCTTCCTTATCAAAAGGAGGATAGTGGCTTATTTCCATATCCTCGCAATATTTCTTTAGGATTTCAATAGTGTTGAATGCTAAACCCTTGATCGCGACCATGTCGACTTGGTCATTCCCTTATCATCCAATGTTGGAACCTTATTCAATTGAATTAATTCAATTGTGACATGGATTTTAAGTCCTGGATACTCGTACCTAGACTTCAATAACCTCGTTCTCCATCTTGCCCAAACCTCGATTCATCCTGGATTTGATCAACTTAGATCATATCGAGACTAAATTTCTATATATATATATATATATATATAGTGTGCTTGGATTTTATTGTTATTGACAGTCGTGCTTTAAACTTTCGATTTTTGATCATCTTTAGAATATTAATGCTTTATGGTTAATTTCAATTGTTTTTTTATCACCAGTTTTCATATAGGATGATAGATTGCCTTGCGACCTGATGATTTATTATTTTTTCTTACCTTTTCCAGAATGGTACCCATGAGCAGAGTTTGTCCCCAGTGCACAGCTGCAACTCCGGATGAGACCGAGATTGTACTTTCTCCTGCTATTGCTCAGGAGGTGTTAGTAGCCTCATCGGAGAATTTCCCTCCATCTCCTATCCTTCAGGAGAAGACTGCAGTTCAGCCGGAAACTGAGGGCCTTCCTTTGCCTCATGGAGTGGTACCCCATGCCATTCCTGTTGGAGCTCATATTCAAAGTTTTCTTCAGGATTTGCGGGAGGTACATAGACTTCAGGCTGAGGTTATGAGAGAGCAGAGTCTCAGTTTTCAACTGTTATGGGATTATATACATTCGAGGGAGGAGCCTAGTCCCAAGAGAGCGAAGAACAGTTATACCCAGAGCCTCAGGAGTACCCAGGCTTTCAGCCTAGACCAGCCTATCCAGTTCAGATTTCTGTCCAGCAAAGACCAGCTGAGTGAGTGCCTACCTGTGCCTTCTGTAAGAAGCTTGGGCACGTATGGAAGGACTATAGGAAGAGACTAGGATTGTGCCTATTTTGTGGGTCAGCTGCACACAAGATACGAGACTGTCCTACTACACTTGTCCCTAGGCGAGGCCTACCTCCAGGAGAGAGTTCCAGCTACCAGACCTAGTAGAGGTGAGTTCCTGACCCATACCTTATCCTATCTTGATGATTACTGTACCCTACCATAATGTTTGTAGGCTTGATACCTTATGACTACTTTTGATCTAGTATGACTTTAGTAGCTAGACGAGACTCCAGACTAATTACCTACCATAACCCTGTATGTATGATTTCTTTTCAACTGCATGATTTAGATAAGTTTTTTAAAGACCATGATTGTTGGGGTTTTGACCTAGAAAGAGTAGGATCATCTTAATTTCGAGGACAAAATTATTTTAAGGAGGGTAGACTTGTAGCACCCACTTTTTGAAATAAGGGTATTCTAGTCATTTAAGTCATTTTAGTCATTTTGTGATTTTTTAGATATTATTGACTTATGTTTGATTTTGCTTTTGGTTTAACTTTAGAAAATCCATATTAGAGGCTAACCATGACATATTAGGATTAGTTAGCTAATTAGAATTTATTTTAAGGCTTTGGTGCAACTAGAAGGCCATTTGACTATTTTTAGGCTATTTAATTAATTGGCCTTTTTAGCCTTTCTGTTATTGGGCTTAACTCTTTAGATAGAGTAGAGGGGCCCATGAACCAACCCTAACCCAAGTAGGAGAAGCCTGGCCGGCCAAAACAGGAAACCCCCCACTTTCTATATAAGCAATGCATTAGTATTGACACCCCCTTTACAAAACCCTAGTTTCCAGCTCTCCAAAATCCTAACTTTCTCATCCGACCTCCGTTTCACCTCAAACGAAGTGCGTTGTGATTGTGGGAAGGAGGAGAATTTGCTGGAGCATTGCAAGCAAGGAGTTGGAGGCGTTTGCTCGGTGGAAACTGGTCGTCTCATCGATCGATGAGTCAGTTTCTTTAATACTTCAACTCTCAATAGATAAACACCTAAACTCCATAGTTTCTCCTGATTTTTCTTCATAGTAGCATGCATCTAGGTATCCTAGACCCACCCATGAAGTTTGGTTAAGTTTCGTGTCCGTTTGATAGGCGTGTCGGACACGTATCAGATTAGGTTTAAACGTGTTCGATGAATTTCCTCTTAGATTTCAACATTGTTATTATTGCAATCTAATTTCACGAATTGATAGCCCTAGATATAGGGATTCCCAAAACCTAGGTTCTTGCTAGAATTGACATGTTTTCGTGTCCAAAACAGGACATGCACGTGCAGCACGAGGACCGCGTACGTGTCCTGCTACTGCCGTGTCCGTTCTCGATGGACACGATGATTCGACGCATGAAAATTTATGAGTATCTAGGGCCCATGAATGACATGGTGCTCATAAAATTTTGTAGGGTTTCGTGGAGAATCGAGGGAGAAATCGACGTGGCATCGATTTCGACCTATCGCACGCGCGTGAGTTTGCGGCATCCGATACGCACTTCGTGCGACTCGAACACGTGTCGAGAGTCCAGTGCAGACACGTGGATGTGTAGCCCTATAGGTGGGCTACGTGTACGAGCAATCACGTGACCTAATTCGCTCTGTGTCGAGCCCTAGGTCGTGCGACACACGTGCACGAGGACTGGGTTCCAGTCTTGACACACACGTATCCAGGACACTTCGTGTCCTATTTTCTTGGACACAATGACACCTACAGTTCATGTTCAAACACTTGACACCTTACCAACCTTTGGTTTCGAGCATTAGTAGGTTTTTCGATGTTTTAGGTCATGAATAGGTTTTGTGTTGTGAGTATCGGGTTTTCTTTAATCCCAGTTTTGACTGTTTCAGAAATTTGAATTCTCCCCATCAGATTCGAAGTGATTTTCTGTATAAACCCAACCCACAGATCCTAATTGACCACATCTAGGTAATACCTATTAGTTTGCAACATCGAAAGGGTTGTATTCGAATTTGGGTAGCCAGAGGTACTCGGGTTAAATTCCAGTTTTTCCCTTTACTATTCAGTATGTTGGGGCTGTCCCAGTTTCAGTTTTGAATTCTAATTCCTGTGCAAAACCAAACATACAGATCCTATTTAATCCCCTCTTTGTGATTACATACAAGGATAGGGCTATGTTCAAATCGGATTAGCCATAGGTATCGAGTAGGTTTCAGTTTTACTGTTTTAGTTTTCTCCTTTTGTTCTATTCCAGTTTCAATTTTCAATATGATTTCTGAACCTTCAAAGCCTAATTGACCATACCTATGAGATGCAAGTTAGGTTGTATCAGGAGTAGGCTGTGATCGAAATTGGGTTTTCATAGAGTATCGATTTAAAGTCAGATTTCCAGTCTCAGTTTTCCCTTAACTGTTCAGTAATTGGATCATGGTTCCATCAGTTTTTGAATGATAATTCTTGTATAAACCCAACCATACAGGCCTATGTAACCCTACCTAAAGGAGTATATGCTAGCTTGGCATCATGGAGAGGCTGTGGTAGAGTTTTAGGTTTAGGTATAGCGTATTCAGGTTTATTCCTAAATAGAGTATCAAGGAAATAGGTATTTCCTATAACAGATACTTGATAGATTTGATTTCAATTAATGCTGAGTTTAGTTAGTTTAGTTAGTTTTGTTAGCTGAGTTGTTAATGCTAAGTTTAGTTAGGATTGGTTAAGTCTAGTTAAGTTTAATTGATTAGTAGGACTAGTGATTGTAGTTAGAGTAGGATTGATTTTGAAATGTATATAAGTATGTGGATATGTATATATATAAGGATATGGTATTGTGTTGATCTCTTAAGAGTTGATATGTTGTATATATATATATGCCAGTCTAAAGTATAGATATTAGATTAGGGTATTATGAGTTAAGTATTGTAAATTACATTTGGTTGTTAGGATTAGGCTTCTTGGACCTAAGATAACACCAACACATACCCAAAATCAACTCTAGGACTAGTATTGACCTAAAAATGGACTTATAGACTAGTTGACCAAACTTTGACCTAGTTTGACTAGTCTGGTTGACCAAAGTTGACCCAAGGTTGACTTTGACTTAGATTGCCCTAAATCATGTAGAATTTGCATTGAAGGTATTCCTTATGATATTTTAGACTGTATTATGACATGTGGTTGTTTTAAATAGGATCTTATTACTCCAGTCCAGTCACTTTTCATCATCAGCAGTTCGGATTGCCAGACGAGTACATTATCTGATCTTTTCATGCTTTCTTGGATATGTACTCTTGTTATAGACTAGTATACTTGATGCTGACGCGACGTTCACACGGATCAGTACCCTCTGGATCTTTTCATGCGATGTTATCCCCTCGGATACATCAAGTATGTCATGTTCATGTACTTTATCATGGTCATCATGTACTCCATGTATTCACATTTATCCATGTGCACTCATATGTTATTCATGTACACTCATGACCATATGAGATCCATGTATACAGTAGTTGTTATCCATGTGCAATAACATAACATGCTTTGATCCTTGTGTATTGGTTGGGGGCATGGAGAGTATAGTTGGTTATGTGATCATTATCCCCAGTAGTTATCCATGTTCATTCCATAGCTGTATCCATGTGCAACCCAAGCTGTTTACATAACCAATTCATGCTCTCATTCACGTAGAAGGTTACATTCTTTATTTATCATATTTATATCCCAGTTATATCTTCTCTCTTGTTGATTTCTTTTTACAGTAATTCATGTATAGTTTTCTATAGCTTGCTTTGTATGTCCATTCCTGATATGAACTGTTGTGAGAGATATGTGCTCGTTTCGTCCTGACTGGACATGTTAAAAATTTTACAGGTGATGATGAGGAGTACTGTCCTACTTATTATGGCATTGACTTAGATGACACTGGCGACATTGACCCACATGAGGATCCCACAGTCGCTGAGGACTTGCCCATAGTCTAGTTGAGACTTAGTACTTTATTTGTATTTTTTGTTTGAGACTTTATGAGTTGTACTTGAGATTATTTCTGGTGGTTTACACCTAGACTTTTATTGTGACTCTCTTGAGATTCTTCTTCTATTCCATCTTAGTATGGTGATTGAGTTACGTATTATTTTACTCTCTATTCATATTTCATTTAGATTGTGTTAGATATGGTGACTCAGGACAACGTTCTACCACCGACATTGCGACGTAGGCTGGGCGTTCGTTACTACTCGTGCCCTTACACTGGGTGCGGGTCGTGACACAAGTACACTTTCTGATTGCTTTTCGATTCATAGTAGTCTATACATTTCATGTTTATACATATGTCTTGCTGCTTGTTGACACGCTCGTCACACGGAGTAGTTGTTTGCAAAAAACAAAAAGTGTTTATTCCAAACTTGAAAAGAATAGTACAAAGTACAATAAATTCAGGGGAAGTACAACTATCGGAATCTGATCAGAAGACGATCACTTTATCCCTTGGACTATGTGAACTTGAAGACTGTCGCCTCTGGAGAATGTAGCAGCAATTTTGTAAGAGTTCTTGATCTCTGTGCGTATGTATCTGATGATCTCATAATGATTGGAAACTCTATTTATAGAGTTCAAGAAATAACTATTTTAGCAGTTATTCTGATGTGTGCGAGGCTGGATTGCGCCACATTGGGTTACGCCAACCTCCTGTTGTGCCAACTTTCATTTAGTTGTTAAGTCGTGTACTAACTGTATTTAGACGCATGGCATCATGTGATTGAGATACGCGTGGTCGTGTACATGATAGCAGATACGTCTTGAGAGATTAGTGGCATGTGCGCCACGTCATACTGCTTTAGAATGTAAGTTGTCTCAACTTCAATAGGTTGTGCGACCTTCAGTTAACGAGTCAAACTGCGCTTGATTTGGACTGCGCCTAAACACGTGGCAGCCTTTGAGCAGAAGTCATTCAGATTACGCCTAGGCGCAACTAAGGATTTTGTCTGGATTGCGCCTAGGCGCAACTTACGAAGCGTACATGACAGCTGTCAACCAATTCCCCTTGAGAGGCACAATTCACGGGATTCGAAGAGATTTTTCTCGTTCACTGTGGTGTCAGTTGTCAGTGTTGGCAGGTAATGATGGCCATTAAGTGTCAGACGCCACGTAGATTTTGGCGCAACAAGACTGGGCGCAGTCTGATATATGGCACAACCTGTTCAGCGGTGCAGTCTTTTCTCTGAGCTTCATATTACTGGTGCAACCTGATTTTTGGGGCACAACTTGATCACTAATTAGTATGTTCAGGGCACAACTTGAGTTTTAGGCCCTACAAGACCCCCTTCGAATTTTTTAAAACTTAAAACGTTTCAAAGTTTTGAAATACTTTGAATTTATAAAATTTTTGACTGAGTCAAGTTGCGCCAGTCAATGCTCGATCATCACAATTAAATTTCTTTCTCGAAAATACTCAATCTTCCCTTCATCTTTCCGAGTTTTATTGATTATTTTCAGTTTCCTATGAGGAATATAAAGAGTCATTTTGGTGATATATATATAGGGGCTGATTTTTATACTTTATTCTTCACTTCCGTGATGGCGTCTAAGAAGGAGATGGAGGCCAACGCTGTCCCCAATAACAAGTCTCCTGAAGCAATACCCGACGTCATGCCTTTGACTTATTTATTGGAGGCTGACCCGGCACTGAGGGCGACGAACCTTCTAGACTGTTTCGGGTTAACCCCAACTGTCTTTAATCGCTCTAGTGGTGGGTCATCCTATGAAGAGCACGACGATTTGGAGGGATTCCTTAATCTAATGCGTCGCTCGGGAATCAACAAAATGCAAGAACTGGACGCTGCTCTTCGTCAGACCGATGAAGGCAAGAACAAGGAATAATGTTTTAAGCAAAACAACTTTTATTCTCTTTTCTGAAGTCCTTGATTGTAGGGGTCCATCCATCTTAATATAATAAAATCTTTAATTTCTGATACATTGTGTGGTTGAGATTTTAAATAGCGCACGTGGTCGCATTCCTTTAGCTAATTCTTTGTTTACTGTTTCTTTTGAGGGACACATGGCAGCCGTCACACGGTTTTAGGCACCCATTTTTAGTTCTTTTCCAAAATAGGCTCCTAGAATGACGCACCCGTCTTCATCTTTCACTCTTAAAAAGGACAACCAGAAACGAAAGCGTCATTCATACTTTCTAAAAATAAATAGTTTCTCACAAGGTCCCACTTGCGCCACTTCATTCTGATGTTATTCTTTTGTATGCTGCGTCTTCAAAAGTTGGTAAGTCTCAACAAAGAACCAATGATTTTCTTATATGAGCGTTTTTCTTTTGTGCCACTTTTGAAGATAAGCACTGACTTGCATGTTGTAGACACTGTCGATATGCACTAACTATTTCTGAGAATAGGTGCACACCGGGGTCCAGTGTTTAGCTTCGATCAGAGGCGCGTATTGCTGACATGCGCTAGTTTGATCGACTCGTACTGAAGAGATATACGTCTATTGATCGGCGCACATTTCTGATATGCGCCTGTTTGAGCAGTACGCAGTACTGATATGCACCTGTTGGTAGGCGCACACTGCTGGTATACGCCTGTTGATCGGCGCACATTGCTGATACGTGCCTGTTGATAGGCATATACTGCTGGTTTATGCCTGTTGATAAGCGCGTATTGTTGATATGCATCTGTTGATATGCGTATACTGCTGGTTTGCACCTGTGGATAAGCGCACACTGTTTGATAGATTCTGCTAACTCCTCCTGTTTTATTAATATGTGCAGAGACTCAGTTAACAAGCTTCTTCAGGACTGGCATTGGTGATTTGGATGCTGCAGAGGGCATTCTTCTGACACTCACATCAGACAGCTCATGTGGTTTTGACGCTCAAATCAGACAGCTCAGAACTCTTCATGTTTAAGAAGGGTCTTCCTCAGATAGTAGGAAGAGCCTATATACATGAGAGTTGGATGGTGGAGACGCAGAACTAGGAATTGTATCATAAGGGTGATTTCGTTCCTAGTTCCCCTGGCGGATCGTCTTCTCTCCACCAGTTGTATTGACAGCAGCTCATCATTAGGCTGCTGTACTATGTGGTTCTCCTCTCGTCTTTCTGAGAGAGAAGACCAGAGTTGATTCCATTGTTTGGCTCGTTGCTTCAGGTCAAGACGACAAGAAATTGCCACCAACAAATAAGAAGATCCAAAGATGTAATAGACCTTCATGTTATATTTAGATGAAAATTCGAGATGTAATATATTTCCATCAAGATGTATCTATGTTTTTTGAAGAAGAAATAAGAAAATCATCTTCTCTTATTCTTCCTTTTATAATTTGATTTTGATATACTATCATAGATAACAGAATCCAGAGAGAATACGAATGTGGTAAGTTATTTGACGCGAATATTTAGAATTCAGGGTCGTGAGAGACATGGATTCTTATTATGATAAATGAATGAGTGATCAGTTACTTCGATTGAAGAAGAGACTTTGAATGAATGAATGGTCATTCAAACTCTCGAAGAAGAAAATAAATGAATCAATCACGTCGGTTTGGAAGAAGGGATGATGAATGGTCAGATATAAATGAATGAATCAGTTATAAATGAACGAACAATTGTGCTTCTTTCCAAAAGTCGCATCAGTTCTCGAGGCCGATTATCTAGTTGTTTTGCCTATAAATAGAACATAACTTTTGTAGATATTGCCAATCTCTTTCCCTTCTGTACAAAAAATGTCTTCCAAAGATTTGCTCGCTCTGAAGACTAAAGAAGAGACCAAGACACCTCCTGCTGAGCCTCCAGTGCCTCATCAGAAAGAAAGGGGTGAAGGCTCAACTGTTCCTGCACTGAGACGGGATGTGATTGCTGAACTGGTGGAACCTGGAAAAACTGCCGGAGAAGAAGTATTGAGGATGGCTGCTTGCGAGTTTTTCGTGAGTTCTGGCAATGAGATGTTTGAACGATTGGCAAATTATGTATTTAATCAGGAAGGGTCAGGGCCTCCTCCCCGTCCTTAATATTATGTAATTCTATTCTGCTTTTGAATAAAAAATACTTTTATTTACATCATGTCTCTGAAAATAAAGTACATTTTTGTCTTTATACATAATATTTTTTGAGAAATTTGCCATTGATGGGCATCATAGCAACTCTGCCATCCATATCTGTTAATTGATAGGGTCCATTTGAGAAGACTTTATTTACCACATATGGCCCTTCCTATTTTGCCTCGAACTTGCCTTTGCTCATATGTGTCATAGTCATAGGACGTTTAACTGTAAGGACTAACTCGCCTTCATAAAAAGTTTGCACTCTGACTTTGCGATTAAAGGCTTTTGAAATCTGGGCCTGATAAAGTTCAATGTGCTGTTGAGCCAGTAACCTTTTCTCGTCGAGCGCCTCCAATTCTTGAAGTCGAAGACGATCATTATTTTTTGTAGTAAGTTTGTTCACAATGGCAATTCTCAATGATGGAATTTGAATTTCCAAAGGTAGAACAGCTTCACACCCATATACAAAAGAAAAAGGTGTGCAGCCTGTATGATTACGGATAGTAGTACGATATGCCCATAGACATTCTCCAAGTTTATCACTTCAATTACGTTTGTTGATAGAGACAAACTTTTTAAGGAGTTTAATAATGGTCTTGTTGAACGCTTCAGCCAACCCGTTAGCCGCAGAATTATATGCCGTAGGCAATATTATTGATTCTGTTATCATCACAGAACCTATTAAACTTCTGGCTGATAAATTGCGGCCCATTATCATGGATGATTCGGAGAGGGACACCAAATCTATATATCACATGATGTTTGATGAATTTGATGACACAACTCATTTTAACTTCAGCCAAAGGTATAGTTTCTGCCCACTTGGAGAAATAATCGGTTATAGCTAAGATGAACCGATGTCCTTTAGATAAAGGAGGATTGATAGGGCCAATTATATCCATGCCCCAAGCTTCAAAAGGCTATGAGGCAGCAGTCGGATGAAGAAATTCCGATGGTTGGTGAATGAAATCTGCATGAATTTGACATGCACGGCATTTTCTTGCATAGACAATAGCATCTGATACCATTGAGGGCCAGTAGTAGCCCATACGTCAAATATGATCCTGTAGTTTAGGACCAGGCTGATGTGCTCCACAAACACCATCATGAGCTTCACGTAATATCTGCTTTGCTTCATCACCAGCGAGACACCTCAAGAGTAATCCATCAAAAGTTCTTCGATAGAGTGTTTTAGTAGTATGATTATAATAGAATTGAAGCTATCAACGACGGATACTTGTAGCTTCTTTAGGATCTTCTGGCAAGATGTCATACACTATAAAATCAATAAAAGGTGTTCTTCAGTCCTCGCAAATGACATTGACTTCAGTTAGGTTGCTGAATTCAATATTATGGTTTTCAACACAGAATAGTTCTCTATTAGAGATAACAACCATCTGTCGTCTTTTGACTGGAACTGCCAATACCGCAGCTAGGTTAGCTAAGGCATCAGCTTCTGTATTACATGCCCGACGTACATGTTTGATGAAGAATCCTTTGAACGAAGACGCTATCCTGGTTGCTGCTTCATGGTATGGTACTAGATCTTGATGTCGGACTTCATAAATGCCTCTAACCTGATTAACAATCAGCTTAGAGTCGCCATATACTTCGAGATATTCAACACCCAGTTGTTTAGCTAATTGGAGTCCAATGAGCAAGGCGTTGTATTCTGCCAATTTGTTAGAGCATGATTCATCTAAAGAATAAGCCCTTTGAATAGTTAATCCATCGGGGTGAAACAAGAACAATTCACACTCCAGCCACAAGGGTACCTCCAGGTCCAATTCTAGAAGCTCCATCAAAGAACAACCTCCAGTTAGGAAATTCTTCTGATATCATATTTGATTCCAATGTTTCGTCCGGAATCTCATCATAGAGTTTAGATGACTCAGGGATAGGATGAGCTGCTAAGAAGTCCACAAGTGCTTGGTCTTTCACAGACTTTTGAGGAACATAAACCATATCATATTGTACTAATAATATGGCCCATGTGGCAAGCCTAAAATTGAGTGTACTTGGCTTCTTCATTAAGACTCGAAGAGGATTAACTCGTGATATGACATGAATAGTTTGGCCTATGATATAATGTCTTGTCTTCTGAACGACAAACATTAAGGCTAAACATTCTTTCTCTACATGACTATAACGATGTTCAGCTCTAATCATTGTTCGACTAAGGTAATAGATGGCTTGTTCATGGCCTTCCTTGTTCTTTTGAGCTAACAAAGCTCCCAATGAATGATCCATTGCCCGGACATACATTAAGAAGGGTATTCCTGAAATCGGTGGTACAAGAACCAGTTGACTTATTAAATACCGCTTTATGTCATCAAATGCTCGATCACATTCTTCCGTCCAAACGAAAGTTACACCTTTCTTCATTAACTGAGTAAATGGTCTGCAACGTCCAGATAAATTCGAAATGAACCGCCTGATGTACGCAAGTCAACCTTGGAATCCTCGTAGCTCTTTTAGGTTGCGTGGAGGACGCATCTCTTGAATGGTTTTGATCTTCTCGGGATCAACGTGTATACCCTTAGAGGTAATGACAAAGCCGAAAAATTTGCCACTAGAGATACCCAAGAAAGACTTGGTGGGGCTCATTTTGAGTTGATGCTGGTGCATTAGATTGGAGATAGTTCTTAAATCTTGAATATGATCTTCCTTGAGATGACTTTTAACAGCAATATCGTCAATATAACATTCGACAGTCTTTCGCAGATGATCTCAAAAAAATAGTACTCATAGTCCGCTGGTAAGTTGCACATGCGTTCTTAAGATCAAACGGCATGACCGTATAATAGTACACTCCCCGAGGAGTACGAAATGAAGTATGTTTCTCATCTTCAGGATTCATGTGGATTTGATTATATCCAGAAAACCCATCCATGAAAGAAATTCATTCGAATACACATGTATTGTCGATCATGACATCAGTAATTGGGAGAGGTAACTCGTCTTTAGGACAAGCATCATTGAGATCCCGAAAGTCTATGCAAACTCGAACCTTTTCGGTCTTATTCAGAACTGGTACAACATTGGCTACCCAGTCAGGATGCTGTTCTTCTCTGATAAAACCACAAGCTATAAGCTTTTTGACTTCATCATCAATTGCATCCATCATTTCAGGCTTGAATTGCCGTTGTTGTTGTTTGACCGGCTTGGCATTCGGTAAAATGTTAAGCTTGTGAGTTGCAATTTGATGATCTAATCCCGGCATATCTTCGTAACTCCAGGCGAAGACATCAATATATTCATGAATAAGATAAATTAATTCTTATTTATCATCCCCTGTAAGATTTTTGCTAATGAAGATTGGTCGTGATACGCCCTCCTCTCCAATATCGATCTGGACTAATTGATCCTTAGTAGGTGGCTCTCGTTGTTCAAAACGAAGTTCCCACTGATTGTCCATCCTTTGTGCCCAAGGGTCCATTTCAGGAGCTTCTTCAATGTCATTTTTATCGGCCTCTTCTGAGAATTCGGCAGACACCATGTTAGAAGATACTATCACCCTATGAACATGACCAATACTGGTATCAGAATCCCATGAGATAGAATCAGAAGAGT
This sequence comes from Iris pallida, assembly GCA_029216955.1. Classification (NCBI taxonomy): domain Eukaryota; kingdom Viridiplantae; phylum Streptophyta; class Magnoliopsida; order Asparagales; family Iridaceae; genus Iris; species Iris pallida. The sequence continues at coordinate 22,855,615 of JANAVB010011199.1, read as the reverse complement.
TTGAACGTTCTTCTTCATCAGATTCAGAAGGTTCTGGAGTTGGATGTGGTGATGTATAACCTAGTCCTCATTTCATTTTACTGTAGTATTGTTGTGATTTTTCTTTTGGAACAGCAATACGAAGAGGAGTTCGCCTTCCTTTACCATTGTTGAGGCCTGTTCTGAAATCATAGCCCATTTTACGGATGATGGCTTTGGATTGTGGACTTTAGCATCGTAATTATAGCCTTCCTGTATCATCTCTATTATCATTATAGAGCATGATTTTTGGTTCCTCTCTTTTGTTGAAGAATATAGGCTTTTCATCTTTCTTTCGAGACGGTACTAAGATGATACGACTTCTATTATAAGTGGTTTAAAGTTATTTAGCATATCCAAATAATACTGAGTATAGTAAAAGATATCAGTATACTGCAAAGGAGATACTTTATTGATTTTTACATCATCATTTACAACAGGGACTTTAGCCTCAGCAGGCTTAGTCAGATTGATGACAAGAGGGGGAGAAGAAGAACGAGAAGGAGGAGGGATCTTCTTGCGACGAAGATCGATTACAAGCGTCTCAGAAGAGATGAGCTCCCTTTGTTCTTGACTATCACCCTTAGGCCACTTCTCATGGGAAGGAAGATAGATAGTCAGTGGTTTGGAAGACTGAGGACATGAGGTGCGTCCTTTGACGGGAATCACCAGAGTATCATTTGGCACACTCTTTTGTTCTTCATCTGTGTCTATTGCTAGTACCACCTTTATGAATTCCTCCTTGTACATACGAGAATCGTTGCAATATGCTTTAACTCCTTTGAAAGGATTCAGATCTGCAACCTCTTTTTGGACTTCTCCATTACCATCCACATATTTGAAACATTGGTGGAGCGTAGAGGGTACAATATTGTGTTTATGGAGGAATGGCCTTCCCAACAAAGCGTTGTATGAGCCATGATTGTCAATAACATAGAAAGTTACCTTTATACGAAGATTGCCAATTTGAAGTTTTAAGCGTATCTTCCCCAAAGGTTCACTTCTTCCTTGATTAAACCCCAGGATGGTAGTGATAGTTGTAGAAAGGTTATGCACTGGGATCTTCAAAGCATCCAGTAAAGACTTTGACATAATGCTAAGTGCAGACCCGGGGTCAATCAGAATGCGATCGACTTTCATGGTGTCCACATACCCCGTGAAATAAAGAGGACGATCATGACGATTGTCTTCTAACAACATGTCATCTTGTGTAAAAGTAATATTGGGCATTAATTCAAATACACTATGACAATGTGCACAGCTAACTGGCTCATTTTCAGGTTTCTTGAGAAAAGTAAGACAAGCGTCAGCCTGCATCAAGGCTTCACTTAACGTCTCTCGAGTCTCTTTTGAGAGACGTAAGAGTTCAAAGATTGACAATCTTGCTGGAGTATTGGCCAATTGAGCCAATATGTCAAAATTGTAAGGCTTTTCAAGTCCAAGAGATGAGGACTTCTTTAGTACTTTGTCAAAGCGAACAGGTCGCTTCCCCTCGTCTACTGACGTTGGTTTAGGAGGAGATGGTTCAACCACCGGCAAGGATGTGGATGGTGTATTCTCAGCAGAAGAAGATGATGAAGGAGGAACATCAGGAGACAGAGCAGGGTTCTCTTGATTTTCAGAATTCTCCCGAAGATAGGGTTTCCCTGATCTAGTGCCCGTTAGAATTTCTTCTTCTGTTACTGGTTCAAAGGATACCATATTGTAGTTCTTGGATTTAGACTTGGAATGCTTTTTTTGCTTAGAAGAGGAAGACGTTTCAAATTCTGCTACCAGATCTGGATGAATCCACATAATCTCTCCTCTATCAGTCGACAGCGGGACAAGACCTTCATTTTGAGGAGGTAGGAGATTCACAATTTCAAGAGTAGTCCTTGGAATGGGGATAACACCATCTTGTACAAGTTGTGGTGAAAAATCATCGAATTGTAGAGAAACCACATTAGCAGTCACCGTTTTCTCGTCCTGTTGCAGAGTAATTGCTCCAGAGTTGACCAACTCCTGGATTTTACCCTTGAGCATATAACATGCTCTGGTTGGATGCCCTATAAATTTGTGATAAACACAATATTTAGGGTGATCAGTTTTACCCACTTCTTCTGGCCGTTTTGCCTCTGGAAGCTGAAGCTTATTACTTTTGATCAAGCAATCGAAGATGCTTAAAGTATCATCTTCATCAAAAGAATACTCTTCTTTTGGACGAGTTATCTTCTGCGGTGGTGCTGATAGAGTGGATGCCGTCTGAGTAACATTGACAGCCAAAGACTCCTTGCCTTTAAGATTGATGGACAATGTTTCTTTACTCTTGCGGTTATTCTGGCGATTACTACCCCCGGGTGTAGAATGTTCATCTTGGTTAGGATGAGTCATTTGGACTCCTAACTGCTTGAACTTTTTGGCACTGACCTCGGCTGCTTTGGCATTAATAATAAAAGAAGGCCAATCCTGGAATTGTGTAGATCTTGTCCACATACTGATAATGGACAACAAGTTTAATTTGCAAGTGTCTATTGTTACAGCAGATGGAATTCCTAAAGGCATTTTGAGTACCTCTCGGCAGAATCTTTCAATAAAACTCTCTGTGGATTTATTGTGCCTCTATTTAATCTTAATGAGGGCAGATATCGTCATGTCTTTGACTCCTTCGTAAAACTGTTCCAAGAACATTTGCTTAAAACCAGCAAAAGAAGTGATGCAGCCATCATACAGGCTACGATACCAGTCATAGGCTGTGCCGGCTAAACAATCGACGAATACTCTGGTAAGGAGTGCATCATTTGGCTGTATTTGATCAGTCATCACCTTAAAATGATTGATGTACTGACTTGGAGAAGTGCTGCCATCAAACAACATAATGGTTGGAAGCTTGTACTTAGGTGGAAATGGGACTTCCTTCCACTCTGTAGGATATGGTTGCTTTATGCCCAGTCTTTATAGGCCATCCTTCTGCTTGAAGGCCTCAAACTGAGTGCGTAAGAGTTTCACAGCCTCATTAGCATCCCCCGATGTTTGGAAATTGATAGGCAGATTAGAAGTGTTAGGAGGAGGAACAGTGTGGTAATTACCACCCCCAGCACAAGACTGACTGGGATCAGCTTGAATTGGCACGAAAGCAACCTGAGGAGTTGGTACCCCCAGACTAACAGGTACAGAAGATGCTATAAGCTCAGGATTTGTAGCAGGGTTTATAATTGGGGGCACTGTATGTTGAGCCACAATTATGGTGTGCATGCTTGCAACCATTTCTGTCATGGTCTTCAATTTGTCCTCTAATGTAACAATTCGTTGCTCTTGACTGGTTGAAGTAGATGCATCTTGATCTTTCGTAATGGTATATGCCGTCACTTCTCTTGCAGCTAGTGATGAGATAGTTTGTTCAGAACTTTTACTATCTGCATCAAACTCTGAGAAAGAGTCCTCTCCTACATGGGCAATGTGGATATCTTCCTGATTAAAGACACCTTGGTTCAAATGTCGATTTCTCGATCTAGTGTATTGAAAGACACCTTCACTGGATGCATGGATCCGATCTAAGTATTGCTGACTAGGATTACGGGATGCATTATGTCTTAGACGTTTTCCACCTCCAGTGCCTTGAGAAGTCTTGTTGACAGAAGCATATAATAGTTCACCTTCGTATTCTATTATATGTTCAGGAGTTGGAAGCATAGTTCAGACGATCGAAGACATATCGTCGAGCCGATTGGCAACAACAGTTGATGATGACTTCATGAAGGCAGTGGCGATCTGAAGCATGATTTGGAGGTGAAGGAGATATCCCTGTAATCTTCCGTCTTTGTGTAAGACGTTGCCGCAGATCAGTTACAACTACAGGACGAAAAGAAGTCGGAGGAACATATTCCTTAATGATGTTAAGAACATGCCTCATATTCTTCAGATGTTTAGTTCCCTGAGTGTACAAAGATGTACTCAACTTATTAGCATAGGTAGTTAGGTCTTTCTTTTCAGACTTTGGCTTTTGGTACAGATTGGCCTTTGGCATAGGGTTCTTACGTTTCACCAAAGTTGATACTGGTTGACGCCTATTGAGATAAGCGCGTAAATCTGAAAATTCTGCTCCAGGTGTCTCTGTTTGTGATACCCTCAATTTTTCTTGCTTGGATCTTGAAATTTGCAAGGTGGGAAGGTCTTGACCAAACCCCATAGGGGTAGGTAAGATACCTCTTTGGTCAGTATTCTTTCCAATATCAGAGATCCGAAGACCTCTGTTTAAAAGAATAGAATCTGATATATCTTCCTCTGAGTCATAGACCAGAGAAGTTTGAGAAAAGACCAAAGAGTGCTCTCCTTTTATTTTGTAGAGGGTCAGCTAAGAAGCGTTTCCCTTTATTCTATTGTGAGACCATTTTAGGTACAGATTGTGCCAATTAAGGAAGTGTCAAAAGACTCTTCCCTTTGTTCTGTCTAGTGTTGGTACTAGAATATTGATTCTCCAAGTTCAGAACTTGAGAATTAGAAGAGAGAATAGCCAAAAGACTAGTTCCCTTGTGTTACACCAGAGTAGCAGACTGTGCCTGAGGTGCTGATTGCTTGGGTTGCGCCATAGTCCTACGGGCTACAGATGGTGCCTTGGCAGCAACATGGGTAGACTGCACCTCAATAATGGCTTGAACAGGCTGCGCCTTGGCAGCAAAGAGAGTAGTAGACTGTGCGTGGGCAACAAGATGAATAGGTTGCGCACGGGCAGAAGAAGCAAGCTGTGGCTGAGCCGCCGAGACAGATTGTGTCTTGACCACTGAACACTCAGGTTGCGCCTGGACAACAGTGACCATGGGAGATTTATGTCACCCTCATTTCCCGTATTTTTTTCGTATTTCGTATTTATACTCGTATCTAGATTTTGGCATGTATTTTTATGTTTTTCAACTTGTAGAATTTCGGTATTTCTCGTATTTTGGATTTTGACATGGCTCAGTTTTAATTGGATTGGGTTTGGTTTGGTTTAATGAGTATTGGAACACCTTAGCCTATACTCCACCCTCAACACACCACATCCCACCCTCTTTAAAATTCTACCAACTTTTTCTCTCTCCTCATAAACCTCCATTAATTTCTTCTTCTCCTTCCTCTACACAACACTCTTCTCCTTCCTCTACACAACACCCACCCATAGGCAAGTGCACCTTGCCACCACATGAGAACCCCATTTTATTTATCCATTTGCTAGTTTAAGATATGGTGATCAACATTAGAACTTGGCATTTTGTGATTTGGAGTCTCCATTGTTCTAGATCTAGGTTTTCCCTATTTTCGGATTTGCATGGTTTTGATCTATTTAAGTTGGATTTTTATGGATTTTGATGTTTCCATGTGGAAGAGAGTTCAATTCCACCCTGGTTGGAACTTTGGAAATCCGGATTTGGAGTTCGGATGGCCAAGTTGTGATGCTTTGAAGTTTTGGGAGCCATTGGAGCTTCTTCTCAGCCATAGAGAAGAAGAACCTTTCCCGGCGTGTGTGCCTTTGTGCGTACGTAGCTCTCCAGCGTGCGTGCCTTTGCGCATACGCAGCTCTCTTGCGTGCGTGCTTTTGTGCGTATGCAGCTCTCCTACGTGCGTGCCTTTGCGCGTACGCAGCTCTCTTGCGTGCGTGCCTTTGGCTTGTGTTGCACCTTCTAAGTCACCTAAGGGTACATGCATTCTTGGACGATGTACCCACCTGAATTCAACCCCTAATTTTCGACCTGGGTAACCTGGATGGTCTGCAGGGCTTGTGGCTGTAGAATAATCTCACTGTATCTTGTTAGTAATTAGGCCTGTGATTACCCTAGTTAGTTAAAGTGGTAAGCCGTAGTATCTGCTTGGCCGTGATTGATTGAATGAGGCATAACCAGTCTAGCCATGTCTTGATCCAGTATAAGATTGCTTCCTGTCTTAATTTCTTACATTATTATCTTGCCGATAAATGGTGGAAAACCAAGTTCTGTTTAGATGAAGGGTTACAACCCCTGTCCTTGTTTGGTTTACGGGTTGTAACCTGGCTATCGGAATAGTTTCATGGTTATCTCGTCGTATATCATCCTGACATGTTTTCGTAAATTTTAGTTTTACTATTAGACTTTCTTGTGCTAATTGCTGGCTTTTGTTCTTATTTCGTGGCCCCCTTGTGGCACTTGCTCTTTCTGGGGTTGACCCAGCTGGTTTTGTGTGGCCAGATTTCGGAGCAGCTCTCGAGGATCTACCAAGCTTCCAGCCCAATGGTGACAACTAGACAGAACCCGGGCCAAGAGTGGGTTTTCCTTTTGTCTTGTCCACTTCATTGTAAAACTATTCTTTTGAGGCGTTTAGCCGACGAGCACCTGTTAGCTCGATGCACTTTACTTACTGTCTGCCTACGGGCTGTAAACATGATTAACAAATCCTAGGGTTGATCATGTACGACTAAACTCTTGCTAGTCCCAACATTTTGTAACGACTAGCTTCATGATCAGCTGAATATGTAATATTTGGGACGCTTTATTATTGTATATTTAATGATCATACATCTTGCGACCTTACTTACTTATTTGTGATTGAGACATTAGGCTTGTTTATGACCATAAGTGACTGTTGGCTTGTAGTAAACCCTCATATATCCAGACAGCCGTGACCGTATATCGAGGTGGCTTCTATTTCAATATACGTAGCTGGCTATGTCTGCCCCCGCTCTCCAGTATTCCGGTTCTAGGGCGTGACATGGTTTAAGTGGTGGCCCATGCAGGTCTTGTAAATCAAGATATGTGAGGGTTTACCAGATAGATGTCTCAATCAGTACTCGTCCTTGATCTCTGTTCGTATCCTCTGAATCCCTGGATTTTTGCCCTGATCCTGTGCTTATATCATTGATCTGTCCTGGTCCTTTCCTTATTGTTCTCTGTGTCGTCTTCTTCAGCGGCACTGTACCTGGTCCTACCGATCAACGAGGTGGAGCACTTCTCGTGGGTCAGCAGCAACCCGGAGATCAAGCCCAGCATTCCGGGATAGCCTCCAGAGTTGTGCCTACTGGAGGAGAGTGACCAGTTCGGCCCGTCCAGCCCGCAGAGCCAGATGATGGTACCTTAGTAGGCCTCATCAGAACCTTGATAGCTTTCCAGGATCGTCGAAGCGACGTCCTGCACCAGACAGTTCAATATGCTTTGACCCGAGGCGGACATCCAGGGAACCAGGCGGCAAACAGCTTCAAGCGATTGAACCCTCCTTTCTTCGACGACAGCGAGGATGCGATTGCCGCGGATGCATGGCTTCAGGATACCGAGGTGATTCTGGAAGCAGCTAGGACACCCGAGAATGAGAAGGTGGCGGTGGTATGCCTGCAGCTGTTGGACTTGGCTCGCAGTTGGTGGGCGGCGCAAGCCATGGGATTAGTGGCACCCATTGCTTGGGCAGTGTTTAGAGAGAGGTTCCAGACGAAGTATTTCGATGCTGTGGCTCGATACGACCTGCAGACCAGATTTACCAACTTGAAGCAAGGAGGCAGAACAGTCGACAGTTATGCCTCGGAGTTTTCTAGACTTAGTAAGTTTGCCCCCACCTTGGTGGCGACCGTGTTGGATAGGGCCCAGCGGTTCCAGCAGGGACTGTATTTGGAGATCTTGTTGGCGGTTGAGCAGTTCGAGCACCAGACGTTCGATGCAGTCTTGAGAGCAGCTAGGAGGTATGAGTACACCTCCCAGAGGATCGTGGATAGGACCGGAGGTAGGAAGCGGTCCCACAGTCAGATGCACCAATCATCAGCTCCAGCCCCGGCAGCTAGGGGATTGACCATTGAAACTCCGAGGCGGGCGGCCTCAGTAACGTCGGTTCAGCATTCGACCCCGACGTACCCACAGCAGCAGAAGCAGAAGCAGACTTCCGCGATGGGATGTTCTCATTGCGGGAAGCTAGGGCATGTGGTGGCAGACTGTCGCAGGGTGCAGGGATTGTGCCTGGCTTATGGAGCAGCAGATCATAGGATAGGGGCTTTCCCGAATAGGGGTGGTTCATCAGCATCCAACCCTTCTAGCTCTTCGGTGAGAGGACCGGCCCCAGCTCCAGTTCAGCAGCAGCAGTATCAGTCTTCGAGGCCCTTGCCGCCTCAGTCTCAGGCACTCCAGCAACAATACCCCTAGCAGTATGCACAAGCCCAAGCTCAGACCCAGAATAGACAGAGAGGTTTCCAGCAGAGGGGACCAGCAGCCAGAGGACAAGGTCAGGCCATGATGATGGCTATTGAAGAAGAAGTTGCACCAGATGAGGTTGTGGCAGGTACTATTCTCGTCAACTCCTCTCCAGCGTCTGTATTATTTGATTCTGGTACATCGCATTCATTTATGTTTGCATGATTCGCGACACGGATAGGATTGGAGCCCGAGTCATTATCAGTGAGGCTCAATATACTTACTGGTAATGGCCTTGTGGGAGTAGATCGAGTGTTTTCCTCGTGTCGGATCGTAGTTAGCGGTAGGGAGTTCCCCGCTAGATTCATAGAGTTTCCTATGGCAGACTATGATGTAGTCCTAGGCATGGATTGGTTGAGGAACCAGTATGGTAGGATAGACTGCCATATTGGCAGAGTTGTCTTTAGTATCCCCGGCGAGTCAGAGTTTTCGTTTTCCAGAGACGCAATGGAGCCATCTTCCCCAGCATTGCGTATGGCAGCAGCCGCAGTGCAGTTACCCCGGATAGTTGAAGAGTTTCCAGATGTCTTTCCAGAGGAGCTTCCAGGGATGCCGCCGGAGCGGGAGATTGAGTTCACTATAGACTTGATTCCCGGGACAGCACCAGTATCAGAGCGAGTCTACAGGATGGCGCCTTCAGAGTTGGAAATTTTATACAAGATGATTGAAGAACTGAGGACCAAGGGATTCATCCGTGCAAGTGGATCGCCTTGGGGAGCCCCGATGCTTCTTGTGAAAAAGAAGGATGGTAGGTCTAGGTTATGTGTTGATTATCGTACCTTGAATTCGGTGACAATCAAGAATAGATACCTTCTTCCGAGGATAGATGACTTGTTTGATCAGCTCAGAGGGGCTTCAGTGTTCTCGAAGATCGACTTACGGTTGGGATACCACCAGATCAGAGTCAGAGAGAAGGACATCCCGAAGACAGCATTCATATCGAGGTATGGACATTGGGAGTTCCTTGTTATGCCCTTTGGAGCGACCAATGCGCCGGCCGTATTCATTGACCTCATGAATCGCATTTTCATGCCTTACTTGGATCAATTTGTGATCGTGTTCCTGGATGACATCCTGGTCTACAGCAAGAGTGAAACAGAGCATGAGCAGCATCTCAGAGTCGTCCTCCAGACGCTTAGGGAGCATCAGTTGTACGCCAAGTTCAGTAAATACGAGTTCTGGCTTGATCGCATATCATACTTGGGTCACATCATTACCCGAGGAGGAGTGGAAGTGGATCCCCAGAAGATTGTGGCTATCGAGTCATGGCCGGTACCCAGCTCAGTGGCAGAGGTTTGCAGCTTTCTTGGATTGGCCGGCTACTACCGGCGGTTCGTTTCAGATTTCGCAAGGATTTCAGCGCCGATGACCCAGTTGACCCGCTAGGATGTGCCGTTTGTTTGGACAGCAGAGTGTCAGGAATCATTTAAGAAATTGAAGCAAGGTTTGATAACGGCTCCCATTCTCACCCTTCGAGATGGGACCGGAGGATTCACAGTTTATTGCGACGCTTCAGGCAGAGGATTGGGGTGTGTCTTGATACAACATGGGAAGGTAATATCTTATGCGTCATGTCAACTACTGGTCATGAGAAGAATTACCCGACCCAGGACTTGGAATTGGCAGCGGTAGTGTTTGCTTTGAAGTTGTGGAGACACTACCTGTACGGAGATAGAGTGGAGATCTTTTCTGATCATAAGAGCCTGAAGTATGTTTTCACCCAGAAGGACCTTAATATGCGACAGAGAAGATGGCTCGAGCTACTGGTGGACTATGATGTGGATTTGCAGTATCATCCCGGGAAGGCCAACGTTGTAGCAGATGCATTGAGCAGGAGAGCCGGAGTTTATTTCCTGACGGCGCAACCAGAATTATTGGCAGATCTTCAGAAGATGGGAATTGAAGTGGTTCTTCCAACCAGCGTGGCATTGATGGCCAGCCTATAGGTTCAGTCCAGCATAGTTGAGAGAATCCGGGTGGCGCAGTCAACAGATTCCAAGATCCAGCGACTCAGAACAGAGTGTGAAGCAGGAAGAAGGCCAGAGTTACGTATCCATGAAGACGGTACACTTCGGCATGGCACTCGTCTTTGTGTACCCAGTGGAGATATCAGACAGAAAGTCATGGCAGAAGCCCACAGTTCGTAATATTCTATTCATCCGGGTGGTACGAAGATGTACCGTGATATTCATCAGCATTTCTGGTGGAATGGCATGAAGAGGGAGATAGCCCGGTTTGTCTCTCGGTGTTTGGTTTGCCAACAGGTTAAAACTGAACATCAGAGGCCCGCTGGACTTCTTCAACCCTTACCGATCCCAGAATGTAAATGGGAACATATAACCATGGATTTCGTGATCGGATTGCCCAGATCTCCGGCCGGCAGAGATGCTATTTGGGTAATTATGGACAGGCTTACCAAGGTGGCACACTTTCTTCCATTCAGAATTGGACAGTCGACGGCGCAGTTAGCAGAGATGTATCTCAGGAAGATCGTCAGGCTTCACGGTGTACCAGTCAGCATCACCTCGGACATGGATTCAAGATTCACATCACACTTTTGGCACAGCTTGCAGAAGAGTTTGGGGACTCGCCTTCAATTTAGCTCAGCTTATCACCCGCAGACGGATAGTCAATCAGAGCGCACAATCCAGACTCTTGAAGATATGTTGAGATCCTGTACCCTTGACTTCGGTGGTTCATGGGAGAATCATCTGCACCTGGTAGAATTCGCGTACAACAACAGTTATCAGGCCAGTATCCAGATGGCACCTTTCGAGGCTTTTTATGGCAGGAAGTGCAGATCCCCGCTAGTATGGGACGATGTCGGGGAGAGGCAGATGCTCGGACCCGAATTGATTTCCCAGACGGTTGAAGTGGTCAGGAAGGTCAGAGATCACCTCCGAGTTGCCCAGGACCGCCAGCGCCATTGGACCGATGCTCATCGGCGTCCCTTAGAATTTGCTGTCGGCGACCATGTATTCCTTAGGATCTCGTCTAACCGCAGCGTCATTCGCTTTGGCGTGCGGGAAAAGCTTAGTCCTAGGTATATAGGGCCGTTCGATATTCTAGAGCGAGTAGGAGATGTATCCTATCGTCTCGCTCTTCCGCCGTCGCTAAGTAAGGTGCATGATGTATTCCATGTGTCCCAATTACGACGGTATATTCCGGACCCGAGCCACATCCTAGACCATTCGGAATTGGTTGTTGGTACCAACCTTTCTTATGAGGAGAGGCCCGTGTCTATATTGGACCGGAGGGAGAAGATACTCAAGAACAAGACTATTAAATTAGTCCGTGTTGCTTGGGGTCATCACTCTCCAGGTGAGTCAACGTGGGAGCGTGAGGACGACATCCGATTGCGATATCCCTACCTGTTTGACTCGTGAGGTATAATATCTTTCTTATGCCTTACGTTTTCCCTTCCTTGCTTGCATTGTATGATTGAACTGCTTAGTGTAACTTGCCTGTGCTTAATGTAGCTTGTCGTGACAATCTCTAGCTCCTTGATTAAATTCCGAGGACGAAATTTTTTTAAGGTGGATAGAGTTGTCACCCTCATTTCTCGTATTTTTCCCGTATTTCGTATTTATACTCGTATCTGGATTTTGGCATGTATTTTTATTTTTCTCAACTTGTGGAATTTCGGTATTTCTCGTATTTTGGATTTTGACATGGCTCGGTTTTAATTGGATTGGGTTTGGTTTGGTTTAATGAGTATTGGAACACCTTAGCCTATACTCCACCCTCAACACACCACATCCCACCTTCTTTAAAACTCTACCAACTTTTTCTCTCTCCTCATAAACCTCCATTAATTTCTTCTTCTCCTTCCTCTACACAACACTCTTCTCCTTCCTCTACACAACACCCACCCATAGGCAAGTACACCTTGCCACCACATGAGAACCCCATTTTATTTGTCTATTTGCTAGTTTAGGACATGGTGATCAACATTAGAACTTGGTATTTTGTGATTTGGAGTCTCCATTGTTCTAGATCTAGGTTTTCCCTATTTTCGGATTTGTATGTTTTGATCTATTTAAGTTGGATTTTTATGGATTTTGATGTTTCCATGTGGAAGAGAGTTCAATTCCACCCTGGTTGGAACTTTGGAAATCCAGATTTGGAGTTCGGATGGCCAAGTTGTGATGCTTTGAAGTTTTGGGAGCCATTGGAGCTTCTTCTCAGCCATGGAGAAGAAGACCCTTTCCCTGCGTGAGTGCCTTTGTGCGTACGCAGCTCTCCTGCGTACGTGCGTTTGCGCGTACGCAGCTCTCTTGCGTGCGTGCTTTTGCGCGTACGCAGCTCTCCTGCGTGCGTGCCTTTGTGCGTACGCAGCACTCTTGCGTGCGTGCCTTTGCACGTACGCAGCTCTCTTGCGTGCGTGCTTTTGCGCGTACGCAGCTCTCCTGCGTGCGTGCCTTTGCGCATACGCAGCTCTCTTTCGTGCGTGCTTTTGCGCGTATGCAGCTCTCCTGCGTGCGTGCCTTTGCGCGTACGCAGCTCTCTTGCGTGCGTGCTTTTGCGCGTACGCAGCTCTCTTGCGTGCGTGCCTTTGCGCATACACAACTCCCCTACGTGCGTGCTTTTGTGCGTACGCAGCTCTCCTGAGTGCGTGCTTTTGTGCGTACGCAGCTCTCCTGCGTGCGTGCTTTTGTGCGTACGTAGCTCCCCTGCGTGCGTGTTTTGTGCGTACGCAGCTCCCCTGCGTGCGTGTTTTGTGCGTACGCAGCTCCCCTGCATGCGTGTCTTGTGCGTACGCAGCTCCCCTGCGTGCGTGCTCGTGTGCGTACGCAGCTCCCCTGCGTGCGTGCTCTTGTGCGTACGCTGCTCCCCTGCGTGCGTGCGCTTGTGCGTACGCTGCTCCCCTGACCCGTTGCTTAACCCATTGGCTCTTGGAGTATTGGTTTTATCTCTCGACTTGGTTTCTCTTTTGTGGATTGGGTTTTTCCTGAGATCTGTTCAACACAGCACGACTATCTTGACCCGACACGGCCTAACACGGTTTTCAAGTAATTATTTATGACTAGTACGGTTCTCGGGGTTTTCTGTGGATTATGATTTTGGTATTCTCTGATCTCCTTGCTAGTGACCCAGTGGGGTGCACACCTAACTTGTAACTTGTATTTAATCCTTGTGACTTGATAACTGGATAGTGGCCCGTGGCGGCGCACTCCTGACTTGTAGCATGACTTGATAACTTAACGCTGTTGTGACGGCTAACTTAACTTGACCTGTCTTGACACCGTAGGTAGTTCTTTCTTGCTTGCTTATTAAATCTACTTGTCCTGTCTTACATCATGTCTAGGACGGGACTCCTGAGTACCACGGTCAGGAGTACCTACTAATAGATTAAGGTTAATAACTAGAATAATACAGTAGTCATGAAGAGATGACACAGCTACACGTGTCACGACCCGCACCCTAGAGTTAGGACACGAGAACGTAACAACGCCCAGCCTACGCCGCAGTGTCGGCGGTAGAACGCTGTCCTAGGTCTCATGCATCTAACAGTATAAGGCTAAGCAGTTTATACTCCCCGAATGGGGGTGACATAGCAGAATGTAAACTCAATCACATCTAAGGTAGAGCATAATGGAAGATAGATAAAACATGAAATCCAAAAGAGATACAGGAGATAGAAGTCTAAGTGTCTAAGATACATAAATCCAGAAGTACATCTCAAAACTCAAATACAGTAATCCACAAAGTAAATACAACTCCCGACAAAATGAAATAACTATCTAAACAACCTCTACTGTGTCTCCTCTAGGCTAGCAGGCAATCCCAGGCTATCTGTAAAATTTATCAACAGGTCCAGTCAGGACAGGAGCGAGCACAATACATCTCATGCAGTTCATATCATGTCAGGAAATATAAAGCAGGCAATAGAATAAGATACATAAAACGCTGTAAGAAGATGTACATGAAAATAGGAGAGATATTTGATAACTGGAAATATATATATACATGATAAGTAAGAACTGTAAGTGACTAGTGATTTAGAGTACGAGATGGCATGTAATTGGCTTAGGTTGAACATGATGTACATGAGTGAACATGTAGGACATCAGCCAATAAGGCTGTGTTGTACATGATAAAACATGAAAAGTAACAGAGTGAACATGATGGGTAAATCACATGACCATTTATACTCACCCCTACCCACAATCAATACACAAGGATCTATTCAAGTTACGTTACGGACATGATGTTTTGGTTATACAAGAAACACATGAGGAAACATGAGCGTACATGAAAGAACATGAGAGTACATGAACGTACATATAAGAACATGAAAGAACATGAGTGTACATAAATAACGCAGAAGCAAAGAATACATGATGTACATGAAACACATGTCATAACGTATCCGATGTGCCCGCTAAGGGGGATAACATCCCAAGAAAAGATCCATATAGTACCAATCCGTGATGATAACGTGACAGCATCAAGTAAAAGTAATCTAGAGCGAGAATATAAGTCGTGATAAGTATAAAACGATCATAGAATGTACTCGCCTGATATCTGAATGTCCAAGGTAAAGATACTGTCCGAAGAGAGGTGTCTGGCTCCTAATTAGAACAGCACAAGTCACAACATGTCCAGAAGGGTAATATAAAGCACTACAATGCATTCTACATGAATCTAGGTCAAACTAGGCCAAAGTCAACCCTTGGTCAACTCTGGTCAACTGTACTAGTCAAACTAGGTCATGTCCTAACCCAACAAGTCTTACTAGGCCTAACCAAGACTATCCTAGCAAGCACACATCAATACAAGGCTATACAAGCCAACATACACCCAACTCTATATAGCATGCAATTATTCAATACTCAAATAGGCAAGAATTCACATTGGATATACACTAGGTAATCTATTACTTTAAGCTATATATGTCTACACATATATACACATGCATATATTGGTATTCAACATTAGGTCTATAATCATGGCATTTCAAATGGTTATATAAACTTATATATTATAACACAATATGCAAACATATATATAATATACATACATAGCTAAGTTAACTATATTCATAAATACTTATTTAAGAGGCTATGTGTGTGTATGTGAACATGGCAAAGGGGCAAGTGAGGGTTAAATGGGCATACATAGTGTATACATATCAAAGAGTGTCAAAGTGTAAGTGAACAATGTGTCAAGTGTGATAGTGTCAACATAGTGTAAGGGGGGTACATGAGGTAATATAGGATTTGTGTTAACATAGAACATTACATCTCATTAACTTGTATATTTCATACATTACATCTATTATTACATTACATTCATGCTTGCATTCATTCATCATTCATTATTCTCTTGCACCACTATATGCACCATACATTACATACTATGGAACCTACATATTCATTACAAGCCATACTTATACATGCTTACATTAGATATGATACTTACACCTCATACATTATTTATTTAACCATTTACTCATGCTTGTATTCTCTATTTAATTACAAAATGTATATACATTAACATGGGTTAAAATCAAATAGAACATTATATTACACACAAGGGTGCACAAAATGCATATGCCGAATAGTAACTCCTACTAATAATCAATACTATACCATCTCAGCATGAATTAAAATTTAGGATTAAAGTATGTTATAGATCTATGTGTTAGCTTTCCGAAACTTTAAACAGATCACATTTTCGTTTCCGGAAACTCCCGGAATCGCGAAAACACCGAGAACGCGTTTATCTTTCGTACAGCTGACACTCAAATAATTCTCCAGAAAGTTACAGAAATAATTAGGCCTATTAATACATGTTTTTGGAAAGCTAACTTCAATACGCTTCTTTTAAAAAAAACGGAAAATTAAACCGAGCTTTGAGCTAGAAGTTATGACATTTCTAAGTTAGGGCTGAAATTAAAAACGTGGATAAAAATCATGATGGATTTAGATAGTTTGAGCCAAAAGAATACACAATATATATCCTAATTATCCACAACAATAATAGCAATAATAATATGAGGAACCATACTCACAAACTTGATTATATAATCATCATGAACCATTTATTACATATATAAATATAGATACACTCTCATTACAATATATATATATAAATCTATATATGTAACATGAACACATCCACAACACAAAGGACACTCCTATGACCTCCAAATGGACACAAATGGACACAAATAGAGATACAACCATGGGAGTCATTCCTATGGGTTCAAAATAGACCTATATGCATGAGAAAATGAAAAGGAGAATGGATTTATACCTCCCGGTAGATCGAATCGAAGAAAAACCTTCCTGGAGCGACACCGACACGTAGAGATTCCAAAAGGACACGAACGAGCTCCGAATCCTCCCAAACTTGGGTAGCTTCCTCCTTGGCTAGAATGGAGAAGGAAAGAAGAAGATTTGGTGGTGAAATGGAAGAATTTGGTAGAGAAATTGCTAGAGATTGCTCTCTAGGAATTTGGGGAAGAACAAGAGAGAGAAAAATAGACGGATAATGACAAATGGGAGGCTCAACCCTATCCTTATTGTGGCTGGCCATAAAGGTGGTTTTGTCCTATTAGGAAAAGTCCAAAAGCCCCTACTAACCTATTCTATGAGTATTAGGAAAGGGCTAATTGGTTGGGGCTAAATTAGTCATTCTAAAGTCTCTAATCACACTAACCTTATCCATAATAATTAGTCTAACCTCTAACTAAAATATTTCTATCATGTGGACTAAAATTAATATCATGTGGGCCATGTCTAACTAGTGTGTGGGTTCCACTAGAGTCAAACTACCCCCCGGGTCCCCGTTTCAAGTCGAATTGAGTTGAAATTCGAACCCGACTCAAATAACCCCAAAACAATATCATAAATAATAAAATAATATCAAAATAATTCAAAGAGTTCAAATACAAATATATCCTTAGGCCAAAAATGATATTAAAATATCATAATCACATGGTTAGGCTCTAGGTCAAACAGTCTCTAGGGTTTCACTAGCAAAACGTCAAAACCACAAGTCATTGATTTAAATAATTTTAAAATGATTTAAAATCACCAAAAATTATATCATGAATCAAATATCATTATTAAAATAATTATAAATACGAAATTTCAAAATTATCCTCATTTGGGAAACTGGGTGCTACAACTCTACCCACCTTAGAAAAATTTCGTCCTCGAAATTAAAATGTCCATACTGCCTCTAGGTCAAACCCCCACAATCACTACCAAAATAAGTCATATTAGCGACGTAATTAGCGACGTTTATGAAAGACGTCGCTATATTTTAGCAATTTAGCGACGTAAATTTATAACGTCGCAATACGTCACTATTAGCGACGTTCAACGACGTATTGCGACTAAGTTTTGTATTATAAAAACGTACGTCGTGGATATGTCGGTGAACGTCGCTAAAATCACTGATATTAGCGACGTTTACCGACGTCGTCGTATGACGTCGCTAAATATTTCATATAGGGTTCTGCTGGCCAGATCGATTTCATTTTTTTACCCAAAATTTTATTCTCCCGCTCGAGCCCCAAATCTTTCTCCCTTTCCCCCTCTCGTCTCCGGCGACCCCCTCCCACCAGCGACCCCCTCCCACCAGCGAGCCCCTCCCCCCGGCGACCCCTCCCTCCGGAGACACCCCTCTCCCTCGTTCCCTACCTCGGCGACCCCGCTCGCCCACTGGTGTCCTCGTCCCTCTTGCGTCCCCTTCCTCCGGCGACCACCCCCCCCGCGGCGACCACCCCCCCACACGGCGACCCCCCTCCCTGCGGCGACCCCCTCCCCACGGTGACCTCTTTTCCCGCGACGTCCGGCGACCCTCCATCGCTCCTCCACCGTCAAGTCTCTTCGTCGACGTCGACCCGACTAGTCCCCTCTGCCGCTGCTCCATCCCCGACCCCGACCCAATTCTGACCAAGGAAGGTAAACCCTAACCCTATCTCCCTCCTCCTGATGTGCTGACATAGACACGATACGACAGGCTGACACGACACAATATTGTCAATTAAGTAATTATTTCGAAGGTAAAAAAATACTAGAATACTTAAAATGTAGTCTACTACCAAATATGAAAGCTTTCAAGGAGAGTCGTATACACTGACATAGAAATGACTCTTCAAAGTCGAGAGTTTTGAAATACTAGATTAGTATTTGTATGTATATGATTATGTGTGTGTGAGTTATTAGTGTGAGATGAAAAGCGGGGTATTAGTGTTATTTTATATGTGGTAAAGAGTATATTTGGCATGTATCGATAGAAATGAAAGAGATTACTCAAAATAATTGTCAGTTTGAGATAGTTGCATGAATAGGTGGTCTTCTAAATATGTTGTTGCTTAAGCAGTTTATAGCTACAAAATGCGTAAGTGCAACATGAAAATCTCATCTGTTAAATATGTTACCTAAGAGCATCATTAGTAAGGCTCATCCCAATTTCTAGATTCTAGATTTCAAATGTAGGAGCTCATTTTGTAGAATAGTAAGACCCATAGGTTTTAAATTATAAAATGTAGGAGAATGTAGGAGATTCACAACTCTCCACATTTGTTCAAGACATAACATTCATTTCCATAAAAACTTTCATAGATAATATAATATATCCCAATTGTCAAAGATTCTGTAAAGTCAGTCAGAATCACAAATATGAAGCATCCATCACAACTACACAACATATCCAAAACACAAAAGAATTGACTTTGATGAAAACTAGAGCATAACCTCTAAACGAAAACATGAACTAATTAACACATAATCCATAAACTTTTAAATTATCGCTATCGGTATCGGACTATCGCTATCGGTATCGAACTATCGGTATCGATCGAACTATCGGTATCGGACTATCGCTATCGGTATCGGACTATCGCTATCGGTATCGACCGTATATACTTAGTATCGGGCGTAGCGGATTAGTATCGATCAGTATATAGGTTTGGGTTAAGATCAAGGTTCAAAGTATCGGTATCGGAATAGTAGGCCGAATAGGAGGCCGAGATAGTCGAATGAGAAGAAGGGAAGAAGGGAGGAGCAGATGGGTCCAGAGCCATGGTGGAGGAGGAGAAGTAACATGAGAGCAGTTTCCGCCGTAACATCTCCTGGCTCTGCTGGCAACTGAAGTCCAGATGCTACAAAGGACGATCCTTCGCTGAAATCGACTACAACACCCATCAGTTCAAGTTCATTCCTATATGAGTAGATTCCAATGCCATAGAAGCCATCAGTTTGTTGACCTTCCTCTATGGCATTGGAATATACTCATCTAGGAATGAACTTGAACTGATGGGTGTTGTAGTCGATTTCAACGAAGGATCGTCCTTTGTAGCATCTGGACTTCAGTTGCCAGCAGAGCCAGGAGATGTTACGGCAGAAACTGCTCTCATGTTACTTCTCCTCCTCCACCATGGCTCTGGACCCATCTGCTCCTCCCTTCTTCCCTTCTTCTCATTCGACTATCTCGGCCTCCTATTCGGCCTACTATTCCGATATGCGTTTGATACGGTCTACCTAACCTATATACTGATACTAATCTGATACTCTCTGATATTAAGTACATCCGGCTTACTAGCTAGCGGATCCACCAGTTACATGATTATATACTAATTATGTTTAGTTTGTCTTACGATATAGATTTTCACATCCAATGTAATCCAGTTGACCAATGTAACCCAAGATGTTGTCTTATTGACCTAGTTTAGCCTTGTTTTACTAGATTGTTGATCGAGTTGACCAATAGTTGACTTTGACCTTGATTGGCCTAGAAATCATATAGAATTGCATGTATACTTCTTTTATTTTATATTGACTTCCATGATATGACAGCTCCTCAAAAAAAAGAATCCTCTACTAGACATCGCACTCTCCTTTTCAGAACATCAACTAGTATTACTACCTTGATGTATATATAAAGTATGCATGTATAATAGTAGGTAATGATATGCAAAACTGAAAAGATAAATGCAATGCATGAATGAATGGATGAAAAGATAAATACAATCCATCGGAAAAGCTTTGACACTTGCATATCATTCACTACCTTGATGTATCTATCTTACAGAATTATGGAGCTGAATTACTATCTGCGGAATCGTACTTGGATGTACAACCGTCATCCTGATGACATGTACGGTGTGCGGGATGAATTCATAGAGGGTGTACACCAGTTCCTGCAGTTTGCCAAGGCGTTCCCTCAGTACATGGACGGTACCAAAATTAAGTGTCCGTGTGTGAGATGTCGCAACTTGAAATATCATCCAGAAGTGGATGTCACGTATCATTTGTACTCGAAGGGTTTCACACCGAATTACTATCAGTGGAGCGAGCACGGAGAACTTGTGTCTTTAGCATCGGAGTACGAGCCTTATGTGGATGTCCACAACAACGCTCCTTACGACGATGGGTTGGTGAACATGGTTTTTGACGCGGCCGGGCCTAGTTTCGATCCGGATGATCATGATGCACCTGAGGAGGCACCGAACCCCGATGCTGCACAGTTCATGGAGTTGCTGGAGAATGCAAGGACTCCATTATATCCTGGTTGTGAGGATCATTCACCGTTGGAGGTGGTTACAAGATTGTTGAGCATCAAGTCCGATTTTAACATGTCGCAAGATTGCTACAACCGTATTATGGAGTTGCTTATAGAAATATTGCCTGAGGGTGCGAAGTTGCCTAAAGACTTCTACCGGTCAAAGAGGATGGTTAGATCGCTCTGGATGGGATATGAAAAAATCGATGCCTGTCGCAACGGGTGCATGTTGTACTACAAAGACGACAAGGATGAAGATGCCTGCAGATTTTGTGGTGTCGATCGCTACAAGGCCTGTGGTAGAGGAAAGTCTGTCGGTGCCAGGAAGCCTACCTCTTCGATGCACTACTTGCCGTTGACGCCGCGTTTGCAGCGGTTGTTTATGGTGAAGGAAACTGCAGAAAACATGAGTTGGCATAAGCGGGAACATACCGAAGGAGTGTTGGATCACCCATCTGATGGAGAAGTATGGAAGCACTTTGATCGAGAGTATCCAGATTTTGCTTCTGATCCGCGTAATGTTAGATTGGGTCTCTGCTCTGACGGTTTTACCCCATTCGGACTTTCGGGATCCCAGTATTCGTGTTGGCCTGTGATCGTCACCCCGTATAATCTACCGCCTTGGATGTGCATGAAGACTCCATATATGTTCCTCACCGTTATTATCCCAGGTCCGAACAATCCGAAAAGGAACATCGATGTTTATTTACAGCCATTGATTGATGAGTTGAATCAGCTGTGGGAAGTAGGTTCCAACACGTACGATGTATCTAGAAAACAAAATTTCCAGATGCGGGCAGCACTTATGTGGACCATCAACGACTTTCCGGCCTATGGAATGTTATCTGGATGGAGCACGCATGGTCGTCTTTCATGTCCGTGTTGCATGGACGACACTAAGGCTTTCCGTTTGAAACACGGAGGCAAACCGTGCTTCTTCGATTGTCATCGACAATTCCTGCCGAAGGATCATCCGTACCGGAGGAACAAGAATGCTTTTCGTGCTGGCGTTGTGGAGAAGGGTGATCCACCGACAAGGTGGTGCGAAGCCACGATATGGGAGGAGGTTAGAGATTTACCAAGTGCTATTGAGCAGCCTGCTACGGGCTACAAGTGTGACGGATTTGGTCGCACTCATAACTGGACGAAGAGGAGTATATTCTGGGATCTGCCATACTGGAGCACCAATCTGATTAGACATAACCCTGATGTCATGCATATTGAGAAGAATGTGTTTGACAACATAATTAATATTGTAATTGACGTAAAGGGGAAGACGAAAGACAATCCTAAGGCTAGATTGGACTTGAAAGAAATATGTAGACGTCCTGCATTGCATTTGATAGAGGACGGGAATGGGAAGTTGAAGCAGCCTAAGGCAATTTTCTCACTGGAGAAGGAGGATAAAGTGAGGCTTTGTAGGTGGATTCAAGGTCTGAAATTTCCAGATGGGTATGTTTCAAACTTGAGAAGATGCGTCGACCTCAAGGAGAACAAACTGACAGGTATGAAGAGCCATGATTGTCACGTATTCATGGAGCGATTAATTCCGATTGCATTTCGAGAATTCTTACCGCAGGCAGTTTGGGATCCATTGACGGAGCTTAGCATATTCTTCAGGGACCTTTGTTCTAAGAAATTGCTCGTTGATCGTCTAGAAAAGCAAGAGAAGGACATTGCGGTAACACTGTGCAAGCTAGAGAGGGTGTTTCCTCCTGGATTCTTCGACTCTATGGAGCATTTGCCGATTCATCTTTCCTACGAGGCACGTGTTGGTGGACCCGTCGAATATCGATGGATGTACCCGTTCGAGCGACATTTGAATCACCTAAAAAGAAAGGTAAAAAATAAGGCTCGGGTCGAGGGTTCTATTTGTGAAGCCTATATTCTCGAGGAGATTACAAATTTCTGCTCCTCCTATTTCAAACCTCATGTTGCTACGAATAGAACGAGGGCTCCGAGAAACGACGACGGATATCAAGAATTTAATGATGGAATACTGAAAGTATTCGATGCGTCCGGAAAGCCTTCGGGGAAAATGAAGAAGAGATATTTGAATGACGAAGAGCTAAGGGCTGCTCAGTTGTATGTATTACTCAATTGCGACGAGGATGAAGTGGAGAAGCTAGAGGGATAAGTAAGGAATGATGAGTTTACGTCATCTCAATGTAATAGTATAAGCTAATATTATTGTACTAATCGTTCTAATGCTTCGTTGTTTTCCAGCACATATAATGATGAGTTGAGGCTGGTTAGACCCTACCTAACAGACGAAGCATTAGAACAAGAAATGAGACGTCATTTTCCTTCTTGGTTGAGCGAATATGTAAGCAGTTCGGTAATATTTACTGGCCTCTTCTAATGCAACTGCGCAATAAATAACTTATTATCTCTTCTTTGATATTCAGGTCGATCGTCTAATTTCACCCGAGATTGAATTAATTAGAACTCTTGCCAAGGGACCAATTACTTTTGTTAAAACATGGCCAAGTTATTGTGTCAATGGCTTTCGGTTCAAGTCGACAAATGCTCCGATCAGAGACAGCTTCCTGGATCTTGATTCCACGAAGAACAGTTGTTTGTGTATCAAGTCTTCGAACTACAAAGACGTCGATCCAGGAAATGATTTCTTTGGCATCTTGCGAGAGATTGTGGAGTTGTCATATAATTATGGCAGAGAACCTGCAAAGATCGTGTTGTTCAAGTGTGAATGGTTCGATCCGATTGAAAATCAAGGCTGGAAAATTGACAAGCATGGTCTTGTGGATATAAACTACAAGCGTAGATATCAAGGCTACGAACCGTTTGTCCTAGCAACTCAGGCTCAGCTCGTGTATTTCACAGCTTATCCGAGACGGGGAGCAACGAAGTCTGACTGGTGGGCAGTATGCAAGACTAAAGCTAGAGATACTTTTGATGTTGATGAAAAAGCTTACCAGGAGGACGAGCTACCTCCTGTAACCAATATTGTCGATGTGGACTCCACGGAAGTTATGCATTACATGACACATAATGCAGAAGATGTAGAATTATCCGAAGAGGAAGACGAAGCCGACGAAGGTGAAGACGAAAGTGAAGATGAGGAGGAAGAGGAAGATGAGGTCGAGGAAGACGAACAAGATGATTATTCTGAAGATGATTGAGAGAGATATACTTATCTGGACTTAGATGTTTCTTCTAGAATATATTATCTGGACTTAGATGTTTATTGTAGAATGTATCATCATATGTTACCTTGGTTATTATCTTTGTTGTACTGTCATATTTCTATTCTCTATTATTTGTTGTACTGTCATATTTCTAGTCTCTAATATTTGTTGTACTGTCATATTTCTAGTCTCTATTATTTGTTGTACTGTCATATTTCTAGTCTCTATTATATCTTGTACTATCATATGCTGTTATCAGGTATGGCAGGTCGTCGCGGACATTTGCGAGGGCCACGAGGAGGTCGGGATCCTTCGGTACTTCCTACAGGTACTGCTAGGGGACGGAGTTTGCCTTCGGTACCTCCTATTGGTACCGGCTCTGGATCCTCGTCGCCGATTACTCCTCTATATCGGACAGTAGCTGGGCCGGTTGGGACGACGTCACGTGGCATATCTCCTGGGACGAGTAGTTCCAGACCTGTTGAGATTGCTCCCCCGTCTAGCGTTCCTGATGTTGATATGACGATGGAGACGGATGAGCAGATGGCCGAGGAGGATGCGCCGACGGCCGACCAGCATCATGAAGATGATGCGTGCGCACCTCCGAAGGAGGGGAGGACGGAGATCTGGGCCGACGGTACAAAGTAGGTATTTTGGTTTATGATTTTTTTTTCTTCTATTTTTATCATAAATTAATTTTTTTCATGAATATAATATGTATGTATAGATATCGTCCTCCAGGGGTACAGAGACGCCTAGGCGATATGCTGAGGCATAATTATGGTGGTCCCTGGATTAACTACTCTGATGCTCCAGACGAAAGGAAGAACTTCTGGTTTACGCGCTTCAAGGTTAAAATAGATTTGTTTTTAACATGAATCATTTAATTTATGCATATTATATATAACTGATAAATATTTGGTTTCGTACTGTTCTAGGATATGTTTTACTATCCGCCGCACCGGGCCGAGCAGATCGAGGGATGTTTCCTTTCGTCGCTGCTAAGCTGATCCGCGACTCTATTAATGATCAGAAGGAACGTGATCGTGCCGGAAAGCCGATCAAAGGTTGGATCACCCCTGATCAGTGGAATGAGATGAAGGCTCGATTCAACGAGCCAAGGTACAAGGAGAAGTCGGAGAAGGCTAAGGCGGCTAGGCAACATGCCTCGAAGTGGTGCGGTGGGTCGATTCCGATGACGGAACATTTCCGTCGTCTGGTATGTCTTTCTCTTTTAGAAATATTATTTTAATGCAAATCCGATAAATTATTACTAAGATAATATATTTAATTACAGGTAAGGAAGGTCGGTAACGCCGACATGGTGACCGTCTTCCTGGCCACCCATTGGAAGGGCGGAGTCCTTATTGACGAGAGGGCCGAGCAGACCTATGTAAGTATTACAATACGTTATCTTAATTTAATACTTCGTGTCCATTTTAATATAACTTAGTAAATATGATGCAAATAAATATTCATGAAGTTAGTAAAAATAAGTACATTAATTAGAAATTAGAAATCATAGAGTACTATCCATACTTTCTAGGCCGAGTATACGAGGCTGCGGGAACGGGCGGCTGCTAGTGCACCTGATGCAGGAGAGGCCGGTACTTTCTCGCAGCCCACTCAAGCTCCGTCGGCGGACGAGCTGTGGATGACCGCCGCTGGTGGCCTCCGTAGGGGTACGTACTACGGTACGGGATCCTATGGCGCCCTAGTTGCGACCCAGTCCTCTAGGACATCTCCTGCTAGTGTGCATGGTCCACAGCCGTCCCAGGAGTCTGCCCGAGTCCACCAGATGATGGAGTCTCTCCGTGACGACCTGCTACGACGGATCGAGCAGCAGTCTCAGCATCCTACGGACGATCCTGCGCTGCTAGCACGATTGGATGCGCTCGACCGCGGCATTATAGACCTCAGGGAGACGACTGAGAGGACAGAGCGCGCCGTTGGAGGGTTAGAGCGCACGGTGACGGAGTTGCAGACAGGACAGGTGACCATGGCCGAGACGGTAAGATTGGCGCAGGATTCGATGGTCCAGAGCAGTGGTAGAATGTTATCTATCATGGATTCATACAACCAGCGACTTACAACGTTGGAGCATGCTGGTACTCTGGGTGCGCCTTCATCGTCGTCGACTCCGCCGCCTCCACCGCCTTCTTCTTCGACACCGACTCCACCGACGTCACAGCCTGGCGCTCCATCTGTATCGATTTCACTTACGGAGTATGAGGAGTTTTTACGCCTTCGTCGCGGCGGTGCCCCTCCTGCACCAGATCACTAGTAGTCCTAGTTAGGACTTTTGTTTGTGTTTGTATCATCTTATGTTTGTGACTTATGATTGGATGTTTGTATTGGATGTTAGTTGTGTTTGTATCGAATTGACTTGTGACTTGTTTGGATTGGATGTTAATTCCTTCGTCGATAAATGTTAATTGTGTTTGGATTGGATGTTAATTAACTTAGATTAAAGCTATCTGTGATTTAGAATTGTGAGTGGGGGTTTGAATGCGCTGTAATTTGGAATTGTGAGTGGGGATTTGAATGTGTACCTATATGTGTTTTATAGAATTGTGAGTGGTAATATAGAATCTGTGTTTTATTTTTTTTATTTTTTTTACAACTTTAGTGACGTTTAGCGACGCTTACTGACGTTTAGCGACGTCTTTTTCCGACGTTTACCGACGACAAGCTGCAAATAATATATTTTTCCGACGTTTTACCGACATTTACCGACGACTAACTGCAAAAAAGTACAGCTCTCCGACGTATTTACCGACGTTTACCGACACTAGCTGCAAAAATGTACAGGACCTTTACCGACGTCTAGCGACAACATTCACGTCGCTATATTACCGACGAAACGACGGTAGACGTCGGTAACTATTCCAGGTCTTTACCGACGTGTAGCGACTACATATACGTCGCTAATATACCGACGGAACGACGATAAACGTCGATAACTCACCGACGTACTGTTACGTCGCTGAATGTTGGTAATTGCGACGTTCAGCGACGTTTTTGTAATCAGCGACTAAGAAAACGGCGACAAAACCTAAACGTCGGTAAATACGTCGGTGATACATATTAGCGACGGATTTTGTTGTTTTTTTGACGTTTTTGGGCGTCGCTAAAACCACTTATTTTGGTAGTGAATCAAAGTCCCAGATTAAAACAAATCATGTGATCAAAAGGACGACATACAGGGTCATGGCATACGGTGGTAGTGAAAGTCTCATCTAGGTATACTAGACATGCTAACCGAAACGGTCATAGGGTATCAAAACATACAAACAATCTAGGGTGCTAAACTACAGAAGTTACAGAAATAACAAACCATCAAAACTATAAGGCGGTCTACCATCCTATATGAAACTGGTACTTATCAAAACAAAATAAAGGCAACTACCAATTATCTGAAAAAGGGTACAGAAAATCAAATTCAAAAATTAAGGAATTGAAAATCACTTGCATTGAAATCCAAATCACAATATATATATATACAGAGATAGCGTTAGAGAGGAAAAACTAGCATTATGTAATGTTATATGGTTTGTGTGTGTATGGGTGTATGTGAAATATACATGAAATTGTATATGAGCTATCCTGTTACACTACTCATGGCATATGGGTTAACAACCTACAATACACAACCTATTTAATCATAACATGCATGGCTAACCATAAACATCTATAAGAGGTAGAGATTTAGTTATGTATATACATATATTATAACATGTATGCCTAAGCTCTATATATATCTATACAAGTATGTGATCATAACATAGAGAGGAAAGATTAGGTTACATGACAGCGTATACTAAGTTAGGGGGTGTGTGTGTCCTTGTACAGGGTTATAGCTTAGTATTGAAAAGTTAAACCCAGTTTTAGTTCAGCATTTACATACAAAATCTTAAAATAAGCTAACATTTAAACCAGTGTAATATTAACATAATGCAGTCTCAGATTTGACAAATTTAAACACAAAACTCAACCAAATTTTTTTTTTGAATTGAAACCCTACGTATAACATACATGTGCAGTGATATAAATAAAACTATTATCATGAAATTTTATATTTAAATTACGAGTTAAGCTAGGAAAAGCAGAGAATCGAAAATATTGGGGTTTTGAAAATTTAAACATTAACGACATATTAATATGTATTCAGATAGGTGGAAATCAAGTGTATCATGCATACGTGTTAGGCAAAGTGTATGCTATATATATTCATATACATATTCTCATGTCCTAATAAAAAAAAATTATTTCTACGTTAAGACTAACATTTAGATTCCTACCAAGATTGCAAGCAGGTGATTGACGTAATCAAGACAGTTTTATTATTATTATTCAATACTAGAATAATAGCAAGAAGGAAATAACGATAAAAGCTGTTTGCTTATTTGCCTAAAAGAAGGAACCATTTTGAAACCAGAGATAAATATCAAATCCAAGATAAAGTCTAGCAAAATTATCGATTCATTGTATTAAGAAGAAACTCATAGCAAGAAGTTACACAAGCTACTCCTAAGTTAAATAATTAGAAGCAAAACAAAGCAAAACAAATAATAATTCTTTTTGAAGGACTGCATCAAAGTAGAGAAAACATGCTTGAAAATATTTAAGGTACAATCTGATAATCATATGCGTCTATCCAAAATTATGGTACTCTAAATCCTCGTCATACTAGTAAGCAAGGCTACGATAATCACAGAGTCCTTGACTTATGCACATACCTCTAGAATCGTGGTATTTAACGTTTTCGCGGTGCCGCTAGCTTGGCTGCAAAAACCTTAAATTCCCACACTCGAGAAATATATCCAGAGTCAGACTATATGTCCTCACCATGCTGGCTAATGTGACTATAGAAGACTAGATTCCATAACATAGATGACCTAGCCCATATAATTTCATCTTGTCAAAAAAATAAAATTAAATCAACAATGAATACCCATAAATCAAATCAAATTTATCAACAAACTTCAAAATTCAAAATGAACAAAAATCCATCAAAATACAACTCGGATGCAACAGCTATCATCAATATTCAAAATTCGACAATCATTCATCAAAATTAATGAATACAACTCAAATTCAACCATAATCCATCAAAATCAAATTTAACAACAGTAAGTAAAAATAAATCAAATCAAGGGAAAAAGAGTTCTCAAATCGAAGTTAAAATAAGATTCTCAAGGGTCGTTCCGGGAATCTCTCAAGGGTTCCTAACTGTGATTGAGTACCTTCAAGATATATCCTATTCCTACTGCAGGCTGTAGTGGTACTCAAGTTCGAATACCACTACATAAACTCGACCTGCATGGGCCACCACTATAAACGTGTCACGACCCGTACCCTAAAGTTAGGGCACGAGAACGTAACAACGCCCAGCCTACACCGCAGTGTCGGCGGTAGAACGCTGTCCTAGGTCTCATGCATCTAACAGTATAAGGCTAAGCAGTTTATACTCCCCGAATGGGGGTGACATAGCAGAATGTAAACTCATTCACATCTAAGGTAGAGCATAATGGAAGATAGATAAAACATGAAATCCAAAAGAGATACAGGAGATAGAAGTCTAAGTGTCTAAGATACATAAATCCAGAAGTACATCTCAAAACTTAAATACAGTAATCCACAAAGTAAATACAACTCTCGACAAAATGAAATAACTATCTAAACAACCTCTACTGTGTCTCCTCTAGGCTAGCAGGCAATCCCAGGCTATCTGTAAAATTTATCAACAGGTCCAGTCAGGACAGGAGCGAGCACAATACATCTTATGCAGTTCATATCATGTCAGAAAATATAAAGCAGGCAATAGAATAAGATACATGAAACGCTGTAAGAAGATGTACATGAAAATAGGAGAGATATTTGATAACTGGAAATATATATACATGATAAGTAAGAACTGTAAGTGACTAGTAATTTAGAGTACGAGATGGCATGTAATTGGCTTAGGTTGAACATGATGTACATGAGTGAACATGTAGGACATCAGCCAATAAGGCTGTGTTGTACATAATAAAACATGAAAAGTAACAGAGTGAACATGATGGGTAAATCACATGACCATTTATACTCACCCCTACCCACAATCAATACACAAGGATCTATTCAAGTTACGTTACGGACATGATGTTTTGGTTATACAAGAAACACATGAGGAAACATGAGCGTACATGAAAGAACATGAGAGTACATGAACGTACATGTAAGAACATGAGAGAACATGAGTGTACATGAATAACACAGAAGCAAAGAATACATGATGTACATGAAACACATGTCATAAAGTATCCGATGCGCCCGCTAAGGGGGATAACATCCCAAGAAGAGATCCATATAGTACCAATCCGTGATGATAACGTGACAGCATCAAGTAAAAGTAATCTAGAGCGAGAATATAAGTCGTGACAAGTATAAAACGATCAGAGAATGTACTCGCCTGATATCTGAATGTCTAAGGTAAAGATACTGTCCGAAGAGAGGTGTCTGGCTCCTAATTAGAACAGCACAAGTTACAACATGTCCAGAAGGGTAATATAAAGCACTATAATGCATTCTACATGAATCTAGGTCAAACTAGGCCAAAGTCAACCCTTGGTCAACTCTGGTCAACTGTACTAGTCAAACTAGGTCAAACTAGGTCATGTCCTAACCCAACAAGTCTTACTAGGCCTAACCAAGACTATCCTAGCAAGCACACATCAATGCAAGGCTATACAAGCCAACATACACCCAACTCTATATAGCATGCAATTATTCAATACTGAAATAGGCAAGAATTCACATTGGATATACACTAGATAATCTATTACTTTAAGCTATATATGTCTACACATATATACACATGCATATATTGGTATTCAACATTAGGTCTATAATCATGGCATTTCAAATGGTTATATAAACTTATATATTATAACACAATATGCTAACATATATATAATATACATACATAGCTAAGTTAACTATATTCATAAATACTTATTTAAGAGGCTATGTGTGTGTATGTGAACATGGCAAAGGGGAAAGTGAGGGTTAAATGGGCATACATAGTGTATACATATCAAAGAGTGTCAAAGTATAAGTGAACAATGTGTCAAGTGTGATAGTGTTAACATAGTGTAAGGGGGGTACATGAGGTAATATAGGATTTGTGTTAACATAGAACATTACATCTCATTAACTTGTATATTACATACATTACATCTATTATTACATTACATTCATGCTTGCATTCATTCATCATTCATTATTCTCTTGTACCACTATATGCACCATACATTACATACTATGGAACCTACATATTCATTACAAGCCATACTTATACATGCTTACATTAGATATGATACTTACACCTCATACATTATTTATTTAACCATTTACTCATGCTTGTATTCTCTATTTAATTACATAATATATATACATTAACATGGGTTAAAATCAAATAGAATATTATATTACACACAAGGGTGCACAAAATGCATATGCCGAATAGTAACTCCTACTAATAATCAATACTGTACCATCTCAGTATGAATTAAAATTTAGGATTAAAGTATGTTATAGATCTATGTGTTAGCTTTCCGAAACTTTAAACAGATCGCATTTTCGTTTCCGAAAACTCCCGGAATCGTGAAAACACCGAGAACGCATTTATCTTTCGTACAACTGATACTCAAATAATTCTCCAGAAAGTTACAGAAAGAATTAGGCCTATTAATACATGTTTTTGGAAAGCTAACTTCAATACGCTTCTTTTAAAAAAACGGGAGATTAAACCGAGCTTTGAGCTAGAAGTTATGACATTTCTAATTTAGGGCTGAAATTAAAAACGTGGATAAAAATCATGACGAATTTAGATAGTTTGTGCCAAAAGAATACACAATATATATCCTAATTATCCACAACAATAATAGCAATAATAATATGAGGAACCACACTCACAAACTTGATTATATAATCATCATGAACCATTTATTACATATATAAATATAGATACACTCTCATTACAATATATATATATAAATCTATATATGTAACATGAACACATCCACAACACAAAGGACACTCCTATGACCTCCAAATGGACACAAAATGGACACAAATAGAGATACAACCATGGGGGTCATTCCTATGGGTTCAAAATAGACCTATATGCATGAGGAAATGAAAAAGAGAAGGGATTTATACCTCCCGGTAGATCGAATCGAAGAAAAACCTTCCTGGAGCGACACCGACACGTAGAGATTCCAAAAGGACACGAATGAGCTCCGAATCCTTCCAAACTTGGGTAGCTTCCTCCTTGACTAGAATGGAGAAGGAAAGAAGAAGATTTGGTGGTGAAATGGAAGGATTTGGTGGAGAAATTGCTAGGGATTGCTCTCTAGGAATTTGGGGAAGAACAAGAGAGAGAAAAATAGACGGATAATGACAAATGGGAGGCTCAACCCTATCCTTATTGTGGCTGGCCATAAAGGTGGTTTTGTCCTATTAGGAAAAGTCCAAAAGCCCCTACTAACCTATTCTATGAGTATTAGGAAAGGGCTAATTGGTTGGGGCTAAATTAGTCATTCTAAAGTCTCTAATCACACTAACCTTATCCATAATAATTAGTCTAACCTCTAACTAAAATATTTCTATCATGTGGACTAAAATTAATATCATGTGGGCCATGCCTAACTAGTGTGTGGGTCCCACTAGAGTCAAACTACCCCCCGGGTCTCCGTTTCAAGTCGAATTGAGTTAAAATTCGAACCCGACTCAAATAACCCCAAAACAATATCATAAATAATAAAATAATGTCAAAATAATTCAAAGAGGTCAAATGCAAAAATATCCTTAGGCCAAAAATGATATTAAAATATCATAATCACATGGTTAGGCTCTAGGTCAAACAGTCTCTAGGGTTTCACTAGCAAAACATCAAAACTACAAGTCATTGATTTAAATAATTTTAAAATAATTTAAAATCACCAAAAATTATATCATGAATCAAATATCATTATTAAAATAATTATAAATACAAAATTTCAAAATTACCCTCATTTGGGAAACTGGGTGCTACAACAGGCAATCCCGTTACCTGGGCGCTCTTGGGATCTGTAGCCTGCCGACGAGTAGGGCGCATTTCCAGCACACTGTCATGTGTTGCACCTTCTAAGTCACCTAAGGGTACATACGTTCCTGGATGATGTACCCACATGAATTTAACCCCTAATTTTTGACCTGGGTAACCTGGATGGTCTGTAGGGCTTGTGGCTATTGAATAATCTCACTGCATCTTGTTTGTAATTAGGCCTGTGATAACCCTAGTTAGTTAAAGTGGTAAGGCGTAGTATCTGCTTGGCCGTGATTGATTGAATGAGGCATAACCAGTCTAGCCATGTCTTGATCCAGTACAAGATTGCTTCCTGTCTTGATTTCTTATATTATTATCTTGCCGATAAATGGTGGGAAACCAAGTTCTGTTCAGATGAAGGGTTACAACCCCGGTCCTTGTTTGGTTTACGGGTTGTAACCTAGCTATCGGAATAGTTCCATGGTTATCTCGTCGTATATCATCCTGACATGTTTTCGTAGATTTTAGTTTTACTATTAGACTTTCTTGTGCTAATTGCTGGCTTTTGTTCTTATTTCGTGGCCCCCTTGTGGCACTTGCTCTTTCTGGGGTTGACCCAGCTGGTTTTGTGTGGCCAGATTCCGGAGCAGCTCTCGAGGATCTATCAAGCTTCCAGCCCAATGGTGACAACTAGACGGAACCCGGGCCAAGAGTGGGTTTTCTTTTTGTCTTGCCCACTTCATTGTAAAACTATTCTTTTGAGGCGTTTAGCCGACGAGCACCTGTTAGCTCGATGCACTTTACTTACTGTCTGCCTACGGGCTGTGAACATGATTAACAAATCCTAGGGTTGATCATGTACGACTAAACTCTTGCTAGTCCTAACATTTTGTAACGACTAACTTCATGATCAGCTGAATATGTAATATTTGGGATGCCTTATTATTGTATATTTAATGATCATACATCTTGCGACCTTACTTACTTGTTTGTGATTGAGACATTAGGCTTGTTCATGACCATAAGAGACTGTTAGCTTGTAGTAAACCCTCATATATCTAGACAGCCGTGACCGTATATCGAGGTGGCTTCCATTTCAATATACGTAGCTGGCTATGTCTGCCCCCGCTCTCCAGTATTCTGGTTCTGGGGCATGACATGGTTTAAGTGGTGGCCCATGCAGGTCTTGTAAATCAATATATGTGAGGGTTTACCAGATAGATGTCTCAATCAGTACTCGTCCTTGATCTCTGTTCGTATCCTCTGAATCCCTGGATTCTTGCCCTGATCCTGTGCTTATATCATTGATCTGTCCTGGTCCTTTCCTTATTGTTCTCTGTGTCGTCTTCTTCAGCGGTATTGTACCTGGTCCTACCGATCAACGAGGTGGAGCACTTCCCGTGGGTCAGCAGCAACCCGGAGATCAAGCCCAGCATTCCGGGATAGCCTCCAGAGTTGTGCCTACTGGAGGAGAGTCACCAGTTCGGCCCGTCCAGCCCGCAGAGACAGATGATGGTACCTTAGTAGGCCTCATCAGAACCTTGATAGCTTCCCAGGATCGTCGAAGCGACGCCCTGCACCAGACAGTTCAAGATGCTTTGACCCGAGGCGGACATCCAGGGAACCAGGCGGCAAACAGCTTCAAGCGATTGAACCCTCCTTTCTTCGACGGCAGCGAGAATGCGATTGCCGCGGATGTATGGCTTCAGGATACCGAGGTGATTCTGGAAGCAGCTAGGACACCCGAGAATGAGAAGGTGGCGGTGGTACGCCTGCAGTTGTTGGACTTGGCTCGCAGTTGGTGGGCGGCACAAGCCATAGGATTAGTGGCGCCCATTGCTTGGGCATGTGCGCCACGTCATCCTGCTTTAGAATGTAAGTTGTCTCAACTTCATCAGGTTGTGCGACCTTCAGTCAACGAGTCAAACTGTGCATGATTTGGGCTGTGCCTAAACACGTGGCAGCCTTTGAGCAGAAGTCCTTCAGATTGCACCTAGGCACAACAAAGGATTTTGTCTGGATTGTGCCTAGGTACAACTTAAGAAGCGTACAAGACAGCTGTCCACCAACTCACCTGGAGCGGCATAATTCACGGGATTCGAAGAGATTTTTCTCGTTCACTGTGGTGTCAGTTGTCAGTGTTGGCAGAATGATGGCCATTAAGTGTCAGATGCCATGTAAATTTTGGTGTAACAAGACTGGGCGCAGTTTGATATATGGCGCAACCTGTTCAGCGGTGCAGTCTGTTCTCTGAGCTTCATATCAGTGGCGCAACCTGATTTTTGGGGTACAACTTGATCACTGATTAGTATGTTCAGGGCGCAACTTGAGTTCTAGGCCCTATAGTAGTCGGGAGGGGAAATATCTTAGTAGACATGTGGACTACCCAGAACTATCTTCCGTGTCTTTCGTGGAGAATAGCAGCTGCACACGACACGTGCAGGGTGCCGAATTTACCCCCTAGCCGTTCACATGTCGAAACGGATATTTCAAATCACATAGATAGTTGTATTTTATTTTGTTTTCCTTGTCTTCTCTACCACTTGCCATGTCATCAGTACTTTCTAGTTTTTATCTCTCATATGTTATTTTCATGTCTTGTTAATTCCATTGTGTTCTTGCATTGCCGTTGGTTTGTGTGCTTGTTCCATTCCTGACTGGAAATCAACATTTTTCAGGGTAGCCGTGGATTCACTTAGCTTTGGGAGATACGGGTGTACTAATAGACGTAAATCTAGAAACAGATAGCAGTGGTATTATTTTCATTAAATGTGTAAGAGCATTGTATTTTCTTTACAATATAAATCTTGTAAATGTTGTAATAAATCTTAGAAATATGAATAAGCAATAAAGTTGTTATTTTGTGATTTTGAGCATCTTGGCCGTGACAGCGTTCTACCGCCGACTCTGCGGCGTAGGCTGGCTTGGACACGTCTCGTATCCGAAAAGCGGGTGCGGGTCGTGACATAAAGCTGCTTAGCAAGTATCAAAACTCTGAGAATATACTAAAAGTGTACAAAGGTGAAATAGAAAGACTTACCGACTTACTAGCTGAGGTTAGAAATAGTGTAAACCCTAGTGAAAATGGTGAACTTTCTTCTGTCAAACTGCAACTACATGAGACTACACGTTTATCCGAAAAAAAGATAAGACCATTGCTAAACTTGAGGAAGATTTACTCAAAGAGAAGAAGAAGAGCCATCACTGTGCACTAGTCAGGAATGATGCACTCACAGCTAACTATAACACACTTTATGACACCTCCAAAAAGTTAAAAATTAGGTTAGAAAAATAGCCTGAAGTTGCTGCTTCCTACCCTAACACGTATCAATTATCGAAACATCAGAACACAGTCAAACCTAATTCTGTCAGACCAAACATAGCCAAACCTTTGCCCAAGAATACTAACCGACATACATTCTACTACAAGTATCCAACTAGAACACCAAGACCTACCAATCATGTACAACACACTGCACCTAACACTCATCATGCTAGATGTCACTATTGTGGCACCATTGGTCATATTTCTCCTATATGTAGAGTAAAAAAGTTAGTTGATTTGAATATATGTGCATGGATACCAAAGACTAACATATCCGAACCCTACAAGAAATGGGTACCAAAAGTTTCATCTGTAAACTTTTTTTGTAGATGGAATACCCTACTCATGCTAGAAGCAAGTGGATCATTGACATCGGTTGCTCACGGCACATGACCGGTGATGCTTCTCTATTCGCAATATTATCGAAGAAGAAAGAAGAATACGTTTCCTTCGGTAATAACTTTAAAGGGTATATAGTAGGTATTAACAACATTGGTAAGGCCCCATATCCTGTGATTAAAGATGTCTGTCTAGTAACTGAGTTAAAACATAACCTACTCAGCATAAGCCATTTAGCTGACCATGGTTATGGTATTAACTTTGTTAAAGACAAATGTACTATAGTTGATAGATCAACTGGTAGTACTATCTTTGAAGGTATTAAGGAAGACAATATATATATTTTCTATTCGTTGGAAGATGCTAACAAAGCAGGTAGATGCTTACTCGCCAAGAACGATGAGAGTCAATTATGGCACATGAGACCCGGTCATGCAAATATGGACACAATTTTAAGATTACCACAAAAAAACTAGTACGAGGCTTACCATACATCGTTTTTAAGAAGGATACGGTATGTAGTGAATGTGAAAAAAATAAAGCTACCCGATCCACTTTTAAGTCCAAAAATGTTGTAAGTACCACTAGAC
Organism: Iris pallida; assembly: GCA_029216955.1. Classification (NCBI taxonomy): domain Eukaryota; kingdom Viridiplantae; phylum Streptophyta; class Magnoliopsida; order Asparagales; family Iridaceae; genus Iris; species Iris pallida. Next base: position 22,818,446 of record JANAVB010011199.1, on the reverse strand, counting down.
CTCTACAATTACTGCATATGAATTTATTTGGGCCTAGTAGAATTGTTAGCCTAGGTGGTAAGTTATATGCATTTGTAATAGTAGATGACTTCTCTAGATACACGTGGGTATACTTTCTCGCACGCAAAAATGATGCATTATCTGAATTTGTCATACTTTGCAAGAAAGTCCAAAATGAGAAAGGATTTATGATCACTCATGTTCGAAGTGATCATGGCGGCGAATTCGAGAATGTAGAGTTTGAGTAATTTTGTGACACACACGAATATCTGTATGAGTTCTCCTGTCCTAGGACTGCACAACAAAACAGAGTTATGGAACGTAAAAATAGAACTCTATCTGAAATAGCTAGAGTAATGTTAAACCAATTTAGTCAACCCAAATATTTCTGGGCAGAAGCTGTCAATACAGCTTGTTATGTTCTCAATAGGATTCTAATTTGACCTGAATCAAAAAAGACTCCCTATGAGTTATGGTTTGATAAAACACCCACGGTTTCTTATTTTAAAATCTTTGGTTGTAAATGTTTTAATCTTAATACTAAAGATAATTTGGGTAAATTTGACGAAAAGGCCGATGAAGGTATCTTTTTAGGTTAGGTGGCCAAAAGCAAAGGGTACGGAGTCTTCAACAAAAGGATAATGATTATCGAAGAATCAATAAATGTCACCTTTGATGAACTAAATCAATAGACGATCGACGATGATGATGACGAAGACACCAGTACACCAAATAAGGCATCTACAGAACCAAAAACTGGAACCAGCTACCTTGAGAGTCTGCCAAAAAGGATAAAGTTAATGGCTGACCACCCAAGGACTTGGTTATAGGTGAGATCACCAAGGGCGTAAGTACTCGTTCCTCTAACAGAGATATAGCTTCTTGTGTTGCATTTAATTCACAGCTAAAACCTAAGACTATTGAAGAAGCATGTAGTGATAAATATTGGTTAGATGCTATACAAGATGAACTAAACCAATTTGAACGAAATCAAGTTTGGGAACTTGTTCCTAAGCCTATTGATCGTCTGGCCATTGGCACCCACTGGGTATTCCAAAATAAATTAAATGAGAATGGTTTAGTCACTCGTAATAAGGCTCGACTCGTAGCTCAAGGATACAACCAAGAGGAATCGACTACGATGAGACCTATGTCCCAGTTGTGAGATTAGAATCCATCGCATGTCATATGCATTTGCATGTTTTCATAGCTTTAAACTTCTTTCAAATGGATGTAAAGATCGTATTTCTTAACGGTTTTATAAAAGAAGAAGTTTATACAGCTCAACATTCAGGTTTACTGATTTCAAAAACCCTGATTATGTATTCAAGTTGAAGAAAGCCATATACGGTTTGAAACAAGTGTAACACCCAGTTTTCTGAAATTGGGATATTTTGAAAATTTATTATTTTTATTATTAAATAATGGTGTTTTAGTCATAATATGATTTTGGTGAATTTTAGTTAGATTAAAACTATTTTCTAAGTCATGGCTTATGACTTTGTGATTTTACTAGTATAACCCTAGTGTAAACCCTAGAGATTTCATAACCTAGAGACTAACCATGACCATGTAAGCCTAACCATGTGATTAGGATATCAAATTACCACTTTTTAGTCAAAAGGGTATTTTGGTAATTTATTAGAATTTATTTGGATTTATGTAATTTATTATTATTTAATTATTGATTAGTGTCATGTTAGCTCCTAACCTAGTTTAGCACTAATCTAGAGGTTAGCAACTAACCTAGAAGACTAAGTAGAGGATGTTAGCTTTATGTATAAATATCTAGTTTACAAATATCTAGATTTACCTATCTAAGATATTTCCTAGAAACCTAAATATCTATCTACTTGGTCCAAGACTTAGAAGCTAAGTTTGCAAGGTGGTAGGAACTCTAAATATCTACCCTACACCCCCTCCCCCCCATGGCAACCAACCCATGCCCCCATCCTATATGAACACCCCCCTTTATTCATGCCTCCTTTCATTTCATAAAAACCTAGTTTTTTCTACAACTTCACACCCTCACCATTTAATCATTTTGACTCCAAATTGAGCCTAGTTTCTTGCACTAGAACCCCCTACACTAGAGGATACCAGTTATGGCTTGCTAGTAAGGAAATTGTGGAGCTTTGGTTATTGGGAGTTGAAGGAGGTTTTCATTCAAATAGGCCTATTATTGAGGATTTTGCACTCATTGGTAAATACCCTCAAACCTAGTTAATATTGTGTTTTCTCTTCATAATTGCATGCATATAGGTATACCCTAGCTGTGGGTCAAGTTTTGTAGGAAATAGGTTTGGTTTGGTGTCCGTATCGGACACGTATCTATGTTTAAATTAGAGTGTTTGGTGAAATGCCTCATATGACTTTTTGTTCTTAGTTTTCAAAACAAATTACATATTTGTGAAGCTTATTATATGTATATTGTATGTTGGTAGGACTGAGTTGATATTAGGGTCCTTTTCGTGTCCAAATTGGACACGAACACATGAGTTGGACACAGCACTGTGCACACTTTGTTCCTCTGCTACCCGACACTGTTTTCTCTACGAATTGGACACGTGGACACGTGCCACTTGGCACAGAGATGGGGGCACCCTCTGACAAGCCCCCCTTGAGTTTGAGACACTCTCCTGTCGTATCGAACACGTAATCACACGCGCACTGGTTTAGTCTATACCGTACACAGTGTTAAAATACGCACTGACACGGCCTTCGTGTCGTGTCTAGACACAACGTGGACACAAAGTGTCAGGCCTAAACCCTATCCCTAGACCTAGGCTATACCCTGACACAAGCACGACACGTATCCGTGCATGTGTCGTATCCACGAGGCTCTGTCCTCGCTGCACGAGACTGCGCCACGCGCGCGTTCAGTCCCCTGCTGTTCGGGGCTCACGTAGGACACGATACGACACGTAGAGGAATGAAACTTGGTGGACACGAGGGGGCAATGTCTGTGAACATGCCCCCCAAGTTTTGTGTCTTTTAGTGTTGTGTCGGACACGAATTCGTGTGTGCATCGAATTTGCACTGACAGCATACACGTAGACATTGGGCTATGATACGGGCTCGGACATGACACTGTACGACGCTTGGACACGTTTCAGGCTGTGGGACACCTAGTCTGACCCTAGGAGAACCTACACACGTGTGCACGAGACACATGGACACGTGTGTCGTGTCCTACACGCGTGTGCATCTCTGCACGACGCTGTGACACTGTGGTGTCTAGAATTTACCCGATTAGGGTTTTTCACTCTTGGACACGTCGTGTCGCGTCGTAGTGGACACTTGAGGACACGAGGGACACGAGTATACCTAGGGACACGATTACCAACCATTAGATTATGGTATTAGCTAGGTTTTGGTGTTGATTTTGGGTTTACCCCACTGTTCAGGAATGAACAGTATTTCCTGTTTTATTTCAGTATTTTAAATGAATTTTGAATTGATTTTTATGTTGATACACATGCGTATTTATGTATATATATATATATATATACTATATATGTATGTATATATGTATATGAGTGTGTGGGTATATGTGTATGGGTATGTGAGTGTATAAATGTATATATATAGGTATGTATGTATATATGTATATATGCATATATGTATGTGTGAGTTTGGGTCTCATTTCTCAGATTTCTGAGATTAACCCCCCTTGCTGTCAGGTCACCTCATCACCCTAACCCTCACACCTTCACACCCTCACCCTCTCTTTCCACTCTCTCTCTATATATATGTTATGTATATATATATATATGTTATATTATGTATAATTATATAGTGGTATATATAGTTGAGTGTATATATGGGTTTATATATATATATGAAAATGTATATATATGTATATATGTTAGCTATCTATATATGTATATATATGTATTATATATATTTGGTTATCTATATATAGTTGGTATATATATGAGAGTATATATATATGTTATATATAATGGGATATATATATATTATGTATATATATGGGTACTATATATATATATATATATATATATATATATATATATATATATATATATATATATATATATATATATATATGTGGAAAAATATATATATATATATATATATATATATATATATATATATATATATATATATATATATATATATATATATATATATATATATGGGTATTATATAGTTGGATATATATGTAGGTTATATATAGGTGAGACTATATGGTATTAGAGATATATTGTATATATATAATGGCTATATATATTGTATACATATAGTAGTGTCCTAGTTACACTAGCTATGGTTAGTGAGTTTGGAATTGACCAATAGGCTTAGTAGACCTAGGTTGACTAGCAAGTTGACCCTTGTTGACCATTGTTGACCAAAGTCAACTATAGGTCAAACCTTGACCTAATTGACCTAAAAATGGCTTAGATGGATTTTAGATGACTTGATGACTTAAGTTTGACTAAACCCTAACTAGATGATTAGGTTAACCATATTGATGAGGGTAATCCTATATAGATTAAGATATGTATGGGGTTAAGTGGAATACTTAGAGTTGAGTCATGACTTGAGTTGGAGTATGGGATTAGCTTGATTATAAGATTAAGGTTGATATTATATGTATGAATTTATGTGTGATATACTTTGTATAGATAATTGGTTATACCTTAACATTGTGGTATAGTATCTTAGGTATCCTAAGACATGTTAGCCTATGTTTGGTTTTGAGTTAGCCTTATAGAGTTGACTTTAACCTAGATTAGACTTGTTTAACCTTGTTTGACCTTGTATGACTTAGTTTAATTTCTTGTGACCTAGTATGACTTAATTTGACTTAGTTTAACCGAAGAGTTGACCAAGTTTGACTTTGACCTAGATTGGCTTAGAAATTATATAGATTGTATTGTAGATTTCATTTACCTTTATTTTGGACATGTCATAACTGTATTGCTCTATTTTAGGACATTGTGACCCTGGTATAGATATCTGATATTACACTACTCTTTTCAGAGTATCAGGCAAGTATATTCTCTGATAGTTCTCTCATTTATTTGTTAATTACTGTATTTCAGTTCTAGTTAGTTCTATGTGATTCTCTGTATCAACACGTATGGATATTTTTGGATTCATGTATCGACACATACCTTACTTGCTGGCCTCTATTACTGGAGTTATTGGAACCATTCCGGAATCATTTCTAGAATCATCATGTATTGGCCGGACTCATCTCGATTCTTTTGTCGATTTTGGATTCACTTGCTGGGCGGGAAAGTATTGAGTAAGACATGTAGACATACCCCAAATCCGAAATCTCCCACTGGAATCTACCGGAAGCATAGCCATCTCTTGCCTGATCAGTGAGAGATGTGCCTGATACCTACAGCCGTTTACATGTCGACCTCGGTATTTTAAAACATACTGTTAGATCATAGTTGGACTCACCCTGGATTCATTGATCACTGTTGGACTCATCTTGTACTGGAAATCATCTGGTATCGGATTATATGGACTGGACTCACAGTAGGATTACATTAGACTTATATCGTACTGTCTGGACTCATACATGTTATTCTAGTTCAGTTAGCTTTTATTACAGTCTTCATTGCCATGATTCTTCTCTTGTTTTAGTTACCCTTCTTTTCTTGTATCTTACTATTTTTCTATGCCATCATTACCTGTATAAAACTGCCATGCTTATAAATAAAACTGTCTATAACTGCTTTATAGTTCTTTATCATTTACTTGGATTTTTTAGATGAGTTGTACTCGTTCCTATCCTGATTGGACCTGTTGAAAATATTACAGATGATAATCCTGAGGACACATGCCCTACTTACCATGAACCTGGCGAGGGATTAGCTACCTTTGGTCCCGACTCTCAGGAGTGATTCAGGAGATTAGCTAGTAGACTACTTTAGCTTTCATGTTTTGACTTGTTGTATTAAAGTTAAGATATTGAGTTTGTATTAAGTTTGTTTGAGACATTGTTGTATTATTTTAGTAGTTAGTTGTTGTTGTCTTTAATTCCTTAGGTATAACTTCTGTGTTATCTTTTCGCGTTTTAGACTGTGATTGAGTATATCCTACCCTTTACTTGTCCTCCATTCAGAGCTGATATCTGGACAAGTACTTTTTATACACTGCATGAGATTAGTTAGCAACCTAGGACAGCTTACTACCGCCGACACTGCGGCGTAGGCTGGACGTAACCACTTCTCGTGCCCCTATATAGGGTACGGGTCGTGACACATTTTTAGTGGTGCCCCACGTAGGTCTCGAGACTAAATTGTTTGGTTACGTTATTGTACCAAGCATGCCTGCAATTAGGAACTTAAGGTAATTAGACAACATTAGGAATGACGCTTAGAACACTAAGAGGAATACTAGGATTACAATATAGGAAATATATCACATGCTTGCTATTATAATTAGATTTTCTTGTCTATAATTGTTTTGCTTTAAAGAGTCCTTATAAGTCCTTTTTATTGTAATTAGATGGTGCTTACTCGTTCATCCCGGTATGTCTCACCTGAGAATGGCACACTCTCCATCCAATCAGCTGACCAGTTAACTGATACACCTCCACCTACCACCTTCCCCCACTCCACAGATCTATAAACCCAGATGCCTCCACCACCTTCCACATCACAGTCCCAGCAGGACCCGAAGACGATCAGTTGTTCATACTGCAGGAAGCAGGGACACACCAGGGAGCAGTGTAGGAAGTGGCTGAAGGTTTGCTATACCTGTGGGTCTGATACTCACCAGAAGATGGATTGTCCTATTGCACCTCCTTATATGGGGGCTAGGCCACCTATAGCTCAGCACCAGAGGGGTAGAGCTTTTGTGATGGCGGTCGAGGAGACCAACGCTGCAGGTGACGGGTTAGTAGGTTTGTCTTTTCTGTCCTTCCTTTTCCATCTTGTTGTATGATTCCATTAGTACCTGTCAGGATATACTTGTGATATACTAGATACTGTAGTTACCCTGTTCAAGACTGTAGAATCACGACCAGTAGGACTATGATTGCATGTTATCTTTTGACTCTGATTGACTGGGGATTTGACCTAGAAGGAGTACGACTATCTTAATTTCGAGGACGAAATTTTTCTAAGGAGGGTAGACTTGTAACACCCAGTTTTCTGAAATTGGGATATTTTGAAAATTTATTATTTTTATTATTAAATAATGGTGTTTTAGTCATAATATGATTTTGGTGAATTTTAGTTAGATTAAAACTATTTTCTAAGTCATGGCTTATGACTTTGTGATTTTACTAGTATAACCCTAGTGTAAACCCTAGAGATTTCATAACCTAGAGACTAACCATGACCATGTAAGCCTAACCATGTGATTAGGATATCAAATTACCACTTTTTAGTCAAAAGGGTATTTTGGTAATTTATTAGAATTTATTTGGATTTATGTAATTTATTATTATTTAATTATTTGATTAGTGTCATGTTAGCTCCTAACCTAGTTTAGCACTAATTAGAGGTTAGCAACTAACCTAGAAGACTAAGTAGAGGATGTTAGCTTTATGTATAAATATCTAGTTTACAAATATCTAGATATTACCTATCTAAGATATTTCCTAGAAACCTAAATATCTATCTACTTGGTACAAGACTTAGAAGCTAAGTTTGCAAGGTGGTAGGAACCCTAAATATCTACCCTACCCCCCATGGCAGCCAACCCATGCCCCCATCCTATATAAACACCCCCCTTCATTCATGCCTCCTTTCATTTCATAAAAACCTAGTTTTTCCTACAACTTTACACCCTCACCATTTAATCATTTTGACTCCAATTGAGCCTAGTTTCTTGCATTAGAACCCCCTATACTAGAGGATACCAGTTATGGCTTGCTAGCAAGGAAATTGTGGAGCTTTGGACATTGGGAGTTGAAGGAGGTTTTCATTCAAATAGGCCTATTATTGAGGATTTTGCACTCATTGGTAAATACCCTCAAACCTAGTTAATATTGTATTTTCTCTTCATAATTGCATGCATATAGGTATACCCTAGCTGTGGGTCAAGTTTTGAAGGAAATAGGATTGGTTTGGTGTCCGTATCGGACACGAATCTATGTTTAAATTAGAGTATTTGGTGAAATGCCTCATAGGACTTTTTGTTCTTAGTTTTCAAAACAAATTACATATTTATGAAGCTTATTATATGTATATTGTATGTGGGTAGGACTGAGTTGATATTAGGGTCCTTTTCGTGTCCAAATTGGACACGAACACACGAGTTGGACACAGTACTGTGCACACTTTGTTCTCCTGCTACTCGATACTGTTTTCTCCACGAATTGGACACGTGGACACGTGCCACTTGGCACAGAGGTGGGGGCACCCTCTGACAAGCCCCCCTTGAGTTTGAGACACTCTCGTATCGTATCGGACACGTAATCACACACGCACTGGTTTAGTCTACACTGTACAAAGTGTTAAAACACGCACTGACATGGCCTTCATGTCGTATCTAGACACGACGTGGACACAAAGTGTCAGGCCTAAACCCTAGCCCTAGACCTAGGCTATACCCTGACACAAGCACGACACGTATCCGTGCGTGTGTCGTGTCCACGAGGCTCTGTCCTCGCTGCACGAGACTGCGCCACGCACACGTTCAGTCCCCTGCTGTTCGGGGCTCACGTAGGACACGACACGAAACGTGGAGGGGTGACACTTGGTGGACACGAGGGGGCAATGTCTGCGAACATGCCCCCCAAGTTTCGTGTCTTCTAGTGTTGTGTCGGACACGAATTCGTGTGTGTATCGAATTTGCACTGACAGCACACACATGGAAATTGGGCTCTGATACGGGCTCGGACACGACATTGTGCAACGCTTGGACACATTTCAGGCTGTGGGACACCTAGCCTGACCCTAGGCGAACCTACACACGTGTGCACGAGACACATGGACACGTGTGTCGTATCCTACACGCGTGTGCATCTCTGCACGACGCTGTGACACTGTGGGGTCTGGAATTTACCTGATTAGGGTTTTTCACTCTTGGACACGTCGTGTCGCGTCGTGGTGGACACTTGAGGACACGAGGGTCACGAGTATACCTAGGGGCACGATTACCAACCATTAGATTAGGGTATTAGCTAGGTTTTGGTGTTGATTTTGGGTTTACCCCACTGTTCAGGAATGAACAGTATTTCCTATTTTATTTCAGTATTTTAAATGAATTTTAAATTGATTTTTATGTTGATACACATGCGTATTTATGTATATATATACTGTATATGTATGTATATATGTATATGAGTGTGTGGGTATATGTGTATGGGTATGTGAGTGTATAAATGTATATATATAGGTATGTATGTATATATGTATATATATGCATATATGTATGTGTGAGTTTGGGTCTCATTTCTCAGATTTCTGAGATTAACCCCCCTTGCTGTCAGGTCACCCCATCACCCTAACCCTCACACCCTCACCCTCTCTTTCCACTCTCTCTTTATATATATATATGTTATGTATATATATATATATATGTTATATTATGTATAATTATATAGTGGTATATATTGTTGAGTGTATATATGGGTTTATATATATATATATATATATATGAAAATGTATATATATGTATATATGTTAGCTATCTATATATGTATATATATATATTATATATATTTGGTTATCTATATATAGTTGGTATATATATGAGAGTATATATATATGTTATATATAATGGGATATATATATATTATGTATATATATGGGTACTATATATATGTGGGTATTATATAGTTGGATATATATGTAGGTTATATATATATGAGACTATATGGTATTATAGATATATTGTATATATATAATGGCTATATATATTGTATACATATGGTAGTGTCCTAGTTACACTAGCCTATGGTTAGTGAGTTTGGAATTAACCAATAGGCTTAGTAGACCTAGGTTGACTAGCAAGTTGACCCTTGTTGACCATTGTTGACCAAAGTCAACTATAGGTCAAACCTTGACCTAATTGACCTAGAAATGGCTTAGATGGATTTTAGATGACTTGATGACTTAAGTTTGACTAAACCCTAACTAGATGATTAGGTTAACCATATGGATCATGAGGGTAATCCTATATAGATTAAGATATGTATGGGGTTAAGTGGAATACTTAGAGTTGAGTCATGACTTGAGTTGGTGTATGGGATTAGCTTGATTATAGGATTAAGGTTGATATTATATGTATGAATTTATGTGTGATATACTTTGTATAGATAATTGGTTATACCTTAACATTGTGGTATAGTATCTTAGGTATCCTAAGACATGTTAGCCTATGTTTGGTTTTGAGTTAGCCTTATAGAGTTGACTTTAACCTAGATTAGACTTATTTAACCTTGTTTGACCTTGTATGACTTAGTTTAACTTCTTGTGACCTAGTATGACTTAATTTGACTTAGTTTGACTGAAGAGTTGACCAAGTTTGACTTTGACCTAGATTGGCTTAGAAATCATATAGATTGCATTGTAGATTTTATTTACCTTCATTTTGGACATGTCATAACTGTATTGCTCTATTTTAGGACATTGTGACCGTGGTACAGACATCTGATATTATACTACTCTTTTCAGAGTATCAGGCGAGTACATTCTCTGATAGTTCTCTCATTTATTTGTCAATTACTGTATTTCAGTTCTAGTTAGTTCTATGTGATTCTCTGTATCAACACGTATGGATATTTTTGGATTCATGTATCGACACAAACCTTACTTATTGGCCTCTATTACTGGAGTCATTGGAATCATTTCTGGAATCATCATGTATTGGCCAGACTTATCTCGATTCTTTTATCGATTTTGGATTCACTTGTTGGACGGGGAAATATTGAGTAAGACATGTAGACATACCCCAAATCTGGAATCTCCTACTGGAATCTACCGGAAGCATAGCCATCTCTTGCCTGATCAGTGAGAGATGTGCCTGATACCTACAGCCGTTTACATGTCGACCTCGGTATTTTAAAACACACTGTTAGATCATAGTTGGACTCACCCTGGATTTATTGATCACTGTTGGACTCATCTTGTACTGGAAATCATCTGATATCGGATTATATGGACTGGACTCACACTGGCATTACATTAGACTTATATCGTACTGTCTGGACTCATACATGTTATTTTAGTTCAGTTTGCTTTTATTACTGTCTTCATTGACATGATTCTTCTCTTATTTTAGTTACCCTTCTTTTCTTGTATCTTACTGTTTTTCTATACCATCATTACCTGTATAAAACTGCCATGCTCATCAATAAAACTGTCTATAACTGCTTTATAGTTCTTTGTCATTTACTTGGATTTTCTAGAGGAGTTGTACTCGTTTCTGTCCTGATTGGACCTGTTGAAAATATTACAAATGATAATCCTGAGGACACATGCCCTACTTACCATGGACCTGGCGAGGGATTAGCTACCTTTGGTCCCGACTCTCAGGAGTGATTCAGGAGATTAGCTAGTAGACTACTTTAGCTTTCATGTTTTGACTTGTTGTATTAAAGTTAAGATATTGAGTTTGTATTAAGTTTGTTTGAGACATTGTTGTATTATTTTAGTAGTTAGTTGTTGTTGTCTTTAATTCCTTAGGTATAACTTCTGTGTTATCTTTTCGTGTTTTAGACTGTGATTGAGTATATCCTACCCTTTACTTGTCCTCCATTCGGAGCTGATATCTGGACAAGTACTTTTTATACACTGCATGAGATTAGTTAGCAACCTAGGATAGCTTACTACCGCCGATACTGCGGCGTAGGCTGGACGTAACCACTTCTTGTGCCCCTATACAGGATGCGGGTCGTAACAACAAGTCCTTCGTGCTTGGTACGACCGTCTAAACTATTTTCTACTTGATAATGGTTTTTTAAAAGGCAAGGTTGACACTACACTTTTTATAAAGTCTTTAAATGGAAATATTCTTTTAATTAAAATTTATGTTGATATTATCTTTGGATATACTGATGCATCTCTCTGTCAAGAATTCTTCAAGTGTATACAGAATGAGTTTGAGATGAGCATGATGGAAGAACTCAAATTTTTCTTGGACTGCAAATCAAACAAACCAACAATGTGACGTTCATCAATGAAGCCAAGTATACAAAATATTTGTTAAAAAAGTTCGATCTGGAATTCGTCAAACCTCCTACACTCCAATGACAACTTCAACCAAGCTCGATGTAGATGAACAAGGCAAACATGTCGACATAAGTAAGTATCGAGGTATGATTGATAGTTTACTTTATTTAAATGCTAGTCGCCCTGATATAATGTTTAGTGTTTGCTTGTGTGCAAGATTTCAAGCTAACCATAAGGAATCACACCTGTGCACAGTTAAGCGTATCTTTCGATGCCTTAAAGGCACTTCTTCTGTCGGCTTATGGTATCCCAAAACTACGTCCTTTGACCTAACTGGTTATTCGAATGCTGATTTTTCTGGATACAAAGTGGATAGAAAAAGTACTAGTGGTATGTGTCATTTCCTAGGTAAGGCTCTAGTCTCTTGGTTTAGCAAAAAGCAAAATTCTGTCACATTATCGACTACTGAGGCTGAGTATATCGCCGTAGGACGTTGTTGTGCACAAATTTTGTAGATGAAGCAAACCTTAAAAGACTTTGATTTATACTACACATATACCCATTTTCTGTGACAACACTAGCAATATCAACTTGACTAAGAATCTTGTATGTCGCTCTCGCACTAAGCATATTGAGATTCGATATCATTTTCTTAGAGAGCATCAAGCGAATGGAGATATCAATTTAGAATATATAGACACAAAGAAACAATTGGCTGACATCTTTATAAAATCTTTAGCGAAAGATCGATTCAATTATTTAAGTCGAGAATTAGAAATTTTAGATGTCAATAATATTAATCAATTTTATCTTAGAAATTATTTTTTAATATGCAAAAACTGTTTTTGAGACAAGCCTACAAAGGGTCTGTCTGTCACCACGGCTACGGCTAAAGTGAAACGGAACTTAAACGTTCTCCTGTGAAATTTAATTTATAAAATGATTTTAATTATATTAATTGACATTTAAATTACTAATATTGGAATTAAATAATTGAAAAGGAATTATGAATATAAAAAGTGATATTTTTTTGTGCAAAATACCTTAACAGAGTTCTAGGCGAACTCGGCCGACGTCGGATATTTTTAAACAGAACTGAATGGCCCACTTTTTATTATCATCTTCCTCCTCCTCCAAACAAAACCAACAGCCGTGAACAACACCCAAAATCCTAGTTTTTTCATCTTTGATTTCTCCTTATTAGGGGTGAGCAAATACCGACCGATACCGAAAAACCGACTGAATATCGATTAAAAATATCCCAAAAAATCGAACCGAAATTATATATATATATATATATATATATATATAATGTTGTTCGTGATTAATTTTATCTTTGTTTTTGATCCGTTTCTTAGAACTTAGAATGAATTTTATTGGACTTGAAGTTATGTTAAGAATGCTAATAATTTGAGTTTTTGATCTTTTGATCTTATGTTTTTGTGTTCTCATAGAATTTTGAAGTAAATTTTGGTTTATTAAACTTATACTATAGATTAAACTTATTGACCGCGTTTGATCTTCTAAGGTCATTTTTAGGTGTTTGCGACTTATTACATATTGTTCTAATAATTTTGATTAATTGTTTCGTTGGTAGAGGCTTGGCTTTAACATTGAATGCTTCCAAAAAAATAAAAAATATTATAGGTTAAGAGGTTCTACAATATTAAGTGTGTAGATTGATCAAATGTTATTTGGTAAAATACCAATGCCAAAAAAACCGATCGAATACTGATTCAACCGAAAACAAAAAAACAAATTCAAAATGGTACAATAATGGTATTGATATTTTAAATACCGATTTAAAAAATACTAAAAAGTTCGACCAGATACCGACCGATTATACCGACGCTCACCCCTACTCCCTATTCTCTTGGAGTTTTGCTTCCAAACTTTGGATTCGAGCGTGGAATCTCCTCCTCTTCCACATATTCGATTTTGAGAAGGTATAATTGTAAAACCCAAAATTTTGGTTTTAATTAAATTGGGAGAATTATTGTTGTTATTGTTGTTATTATTATTATTATTGTTATTTTATATATATATATATATATATATATATATATATATATATATATATATATATATATATATATATATATAATTAGTCGGTTAAATAGGAAAAGCAATTTTAGTTATAAACGATTAATTAATCAATTGATTGTAAATTGTTAATTATTAATTGATTGATTTTAGCTAGGTATTAAAATTATTTAGCTAATTATTTAAAGCCTTTTCCTACCCAATTCCATTCCCTATCCACCCATCTACCCATCAACCCATTCAACTAAACCCACTACCCCTTATCTGACTCCACCGACTCCTTCCAACCGCACACACACTCCTCCACTACCCGCTCCTTCCTCCTTCCGCTCTTCTCGCGTACAAACTCAGAAACTTGGAACCTTTTCTCCAGAACCATTTTTCTCTCATAAAAATCTTCATAAACCTTCACATATCTCCCTCATAACTCTACCATTTCCCGAACCGATTGCGCCACCACGCTCCTCGTTCTACCCCGCTCCTACAGACACCTCTCAAGGCCATCCCCCGTACGCCCGAATTCGACATCCCCGACGCTCCCCACATCGCCCCCCTCACGTGCCAACGTGTTTACCGTTCGGCGACCTCCGTGCCCTTATGTGGTACTTTCCCTGGCTTTCCAGCGTTCCGAGCACCTTCCTACGCCGATTCGAGTCTGAGGCCTCCCCTCGGTTCTTCTTCATCAACTTTCTGGTAGGTTCTGTCAGAAACTCATTCTATTTCCAGAATAGGAATTAGGTAGAAACCCGTAATCCTGTCCGACCAAAGTTGACAGAATAAAGCTCTGTCAACTTTGGGATAATTACTTTCCCATTATGTTAATGTAATTAATTAATTAGATGGTAACACCGGTTAATTAATTATTAGAATTGATATTAATTAATGGGCCATCATAAAAAATTGTTAGATTATTTATAATTTAATTAGAATAAATGTTTCACGTAAAATGGTTAAATTAGTAGTTAGTATTACTGTTGTCATATTAGATATAATTTTAGAATAATATTTAATTACTGTCCTTAGTAAGTATTATTAAAAATAAAGCGGTTATTAAATAAATAATTATCGTAATAATTATGATGTTTAGACTTAAAGTATTTATTAAATATGTTACGATTATTTTACGTAAATAAAATATTATTTAGTTTCAAAAATATTTTTATTACCAAAAAGGGTATTTTGGTGTATAAGTAAACCTAACTAAAATATTAGTTATATTTATTAAAATAAAAACCTGTTTATTATTTATTCTAAATAAAATAGTAATTCTCACGTTATTAAAATTAATAGTTTTTTATTTAAAAGATTGTTTTATTCAGTAATTGTTAATTACGTATATTATATTAAACATATTAAAATAATATTTTTGTATCAATTATTTTCATATTCTCAAATAAGTACTAATTTCGACACAAACTTATTATTAATTAAATTAATGATAATTCTATTTAAAGAAATGACAAGTTTTATTTATTTACTAAAAAAATGTATTTTTTCCTATATTCTCATTTAGAGGTTCTCTAAAATATTTTATAATTAAGTAATGACTTTAGTATAATTATTATTGATCTTAGAGCCTAGATTATTATTATATTATTAATAAGTTGATTAATTAGAAATATAGCAAAACCTTAGACTGGCAACTAAGTCATGTTTCACTAATTATAGGATTCAGTTACGGGCTTTAGCTTGAGTGTTTTTCTATCGTCACCTATAGTACCAGGAAACCAAGGAAAGTTTCATATTATTCCAAACTTGTATTTTAGTTGATAATTAATACAATACATCATTAGAAATATTGTATCGACATTTGACTCACGGGATCCCGCTCGGATCTAATTGATTGCTTGATTGACTCATTGACTTGGGATTGTGGAGTAGTGTTAGCACTTGTGGTCAAAGCCTCCTTATTGCCTTATTGTGGATAGCTGAAGCGCTACCTCACTTGGGCTGATGCCGGACCGTGTTCACTAGAACACATATTGTCTCCATCCCCAGCCGGCCACGTGATGCTACACACTCAAAACACTATTGCTAGTTATAGATTGCATCATTACTATTATTTTCAGAGATTTACTGCTTCATCGATTCCTTATTATTATTTAGAAAGATAAATTATGTTCTAAAACTGCTTCTTGCATCTTTAATTATTTTACTAAAAATGCTGGAATGGATATATATGTTCTTGCTTCCCTCCTGACTGGAGACCAATATTTTAGGTGACTGCGATGACCAGGAGCTTGCTTTTAGTTCTTACTACGGACCCGACTTGGATTCCGAGGAGATAGTTGAACCCGGACAGGGAGCCCATGAGTTCTAGCCGCATTTTGCTGATTAGTTTCTTTAAAAGTTGTAATAAAGAAAAAGTTGTAATAACTTAACACTTTTTTTTTTCCTATTTGTGTGTTGTTCCAGATAGACATCTAATTTTTAATTGAATGTTTTAAATAAAAGTTTTATTTTTTGCAGCTTAGAATGTTGTGCTTGAGTTACTACTGCTTGATATGGCTTACTGCCGTCGTCTCACAATGGTGCAGGCTGGGCAAGATCCGACTGGACCCAGTATCTTGGGATTGGGTCGTGACAATAATCTCTTCTATCCCTCCATTTCTCAATTTTCTATTTTTATAGAAATTTCCTATATTTAATAGAAATCATGCCTAGAATCAATCATCCCTTCAAGAAAAACAAGATGGCAAGTGAAGAAGCCTCATTTTTGGATCCTATCCAAGGATCTCTCTTTTCGTCCGTCCAAACAGATGACGGGGAATTCAATGAGATTTTTTTTGAAACTCTTGAACAATCTTTGTTATGGTATACAGATTTTTCAATTCGTAATATTTGCCTCGGCGCACCGATAAAGTGGACGATCTTTCGGTATCACAAACCCTGCTTTAAAACTTTGGGATTGCACAACCTTGTTACACATTTTTATCCCATTGCCACAAATGCAATTCGGCTATTTTATTGCAATTTCATTTTAGCCGATAATGAATATCTTGTTAAGAGCCGTGTCATAGGCATTGATATTCAATTCAATATTAATGATTTAGCGAAGATCCTACAAATATAGGTGAGCCGCTTGTCGATATCATTGATTTTGAATTTCCAAATGATACGACTCTGAACAACTTTAAGACTCAGCTTTGTGCTCCTAATCCCGTCCGTCCCGACAAGTTCAAAGCCATACACTTGAACTTGTTCTTCTATGAATTACATCGTATTATTTATTCCACTATACTACCAAAATCTACTTCAAAAGACGACGTAACTAGTCTTGAAATGTCTGCTCTCTATCACATTCGTCATGGAATTCCCTTTTCTATCCCTAAGAAGATTATCCAGATGATAGTTAGGTGTCGCAAGATGAAGAGGAATCTTCTCGACGTGATGATCCTTTCTATCATATTCCAGTATTTTTAGGTTGACTTGTCTGTTTGCCATGAAATATAAAAGATCAGAACAATTATCGGAGGACTGGACTTTTACTTCACGTTACAAACTCGCTCGTACAAAGAAAGCCTAGGGACGAAAACCTAGGTACAACAATCTAAGTACAAATATTTATTTTAGATTCTGGGAGGTGACGATAGAGGCTCGAAAAAGCTTCGGCAGCTCTGCCTTACTCCTTGGACTATCGGTATGCAATCTTGGCTCCAGAAGATTGCTTGGCGTTGAAAAAAATGCTCTCTTTGCTCTCTCTCTGCTTTTTCTCTCCAAGTATTCTGGTGCTCTCTGATCTCGAAAAAGCCTCTCCTTCGCAAGGGAATGACACCTTGCTATTTATAAGAAGAGAATGCCATCATTAGGGTTTACAATGATTGTCCCTTAAAGTGGCGGCGGCCTGTTGATTGATCAATCTGGGCCACTAGGTTTGAGTGTAATGAATCTGGGCCATTAATATAGATTATGCCAAATCATCTCAGTAATTAATGCTGATTGGAATAAATCTCCCTTATGATGATCTGTTGATGTCTGCGAATCTGAATGAATAAGTTTAATTCATTCTCCTGCCACGTGTCCCAGATTATTGGGATTTGACCCAATCTTTGATTACAGTAAATATGGGAAATTGATTGGCTTTATGACATGTGTCCTGGGAGCCACTGAAGGGATCTGAGCTGCATGAGGATTGAGCCGCATAAGCCCAGCCACATGTCAAGGCTGTTGGGGAGTGGCCCCCGAACCTTCCAATCACGTGATAATCTGGACCGCATGGACGTAGGTGGCCGCATAACGGGTAACCCCTTCGTGAGCCGCATGGAGATGGTCCTTGTAAGCCGCATGGAGGAGCGTTTGCTTGAGCCGCATAGGGCTATTTTGATCTGGGCCGCATAGAGCAACTTCGGCCTGAGCCGCATAGAGAGTCTCCGCTCGAGCTGTATGGGTGTCTCCATTCGAGCCACATATGACTATCCACGTGTCTAGGCTGCGTGGCATTTTCGGAGGATTATGTCAGAGATCTCCTTCGTTTCCCTAGGAGTCTGTCATTATGACAGAGTCATAATTACGTCTTTGTGTCAGGGCTATCGTCTTGTCAGAGCTGTCAACCGTCCAGGCAATTAATACAGTAAGGGAAGAGTTGCTTGTATGCTACGTGGCACCTCTCTGAGCCGCATGGAGATCACAGAGCCGCATAGACGCGTTGAGCCACATGGGTTCTCTAAGCCGCATGGGCTTTCTGAACCGCATGGGATTTCCTGGCCGCATGGATCTTTCTTTATTATTTTCCATGCTTCTACATTGTCCTCTTGTGCTTGTGACTCTGAGCCCAAGCATCTTCGGCTCTCTCGTTGTAGTGCATCTGTCTCTCCTGCTCCTCCTACTGCACCACCTCCTCCACCTCAGACTTATCCTATGTGTTTTGAGGGTCTTTATCAGCATTTGGATGATATACGGCGTTCTCAGCTAGATGAGCACAACTCCTTGCGAGCATTTGTGATCGACACATTAAGGGAACAAGATTTTTGTGATGCCAGTTGATTTTAGGCACCTGCAAATTATTTTGCGAATCTACGTTTCGCTCAGACTGGTCAACATTCTAGTTCTCTTCCACGAAATTCTACTATTTCTGGCTACCACTATGAGGATGAGGCGGTTTATCATTTCTTCTAGCCCGGTAACACATATGATTGGTACCGTAGTTCTGGTACTACTCCACATCCATCTTATGGAGCTGGCACTTCTGGGGCTAGTCCTTCTGAACATGGAGCTGATGCTGATCGTATTGACGATGATGAGGACTTGATCTAGATGTTATTATATTTGTCTATATGTTATCTTATTAGACTCCATCTATGTCTATGTATTCTTGGAAATGTTCCTACATTCCAAGATAGCATTATTTCTTTTTATGCACTTCTATGACTGTTTGAGATGCTGAGTTGATGTTTTCAAACTATTATTATTGTACATTTTTATTTCAGTGTTTATTGTCTCTTTTTTATACCCTTATGCTTAGCATTAACTTTTAGCTACTGCTTCATTCATAAACTGCCTGTGAAATTTGTTTATTTTCTTTATATTATCTTTGCGTTTCTTCAACGTTTGTTTCTTATGCATGAATTACGGGGGGAGCTTCTTTCTTTGTAATTATTTTGCTAAGTGACAACGGAGGAGAAAATAATATAACATATTTTTCAGGATAATTTCTACCAAGAGGAGACAGTACCAAACAAACGAACAAATACATTTTGATATTTTTGTCAAATCTAGATCAAGATTTTATATCGGTCAATATTTGTCAATTATCAAAATGGGGGAGAATGTTGGCCCATTGGTCCTGGTCGAACAGTATTTTAATAATTGATCTAACCCTGTCTCGATATAAGGGCTACTTGGACGAACTGCTACAGATTATGCCTGCTAGCGTTCAAGACTTGGAGCCGTGTTTGTCATTGCGTCTGTATTTTTAATTATCAATTGTCAATGTATTTTTCACATTTTATTGGGTCTAGGAATACAATGTAAACCGAGTCGTACTGACAAATAGGCTATCCATAAACGTTTTCAAAAATACCTATTTGTTTTGAAAACTAGCCCGAAACCAAAAATCTAATTACTAACTGCTTGAAAAGCCCAAACCTGAGTTACAAACACAAAATTCACCCACTATGAACCAGCATAATTCTGGGCAAATTTGCACCGAGTTCGGCTATGTATACGTTTGATTTTAAACTCAGTCTTCCCGTAATTACGGATGTAACGGCTATATACCGAGATCCTCTTATAGGATTCTGTCCGAATTCTGCCCGAATTCTTCCTTTGTAAATCCTATAAATAGAGAAGAATTTCTAACATTTCAACACACCAATTCACTTTCTTATCTCTTCTCTCTAAGCTTACTACGTTCTTCCAAAGCCTTCTAAGCTTTCATTTCAAATCCCAAGCCAGTTACAATCCTCTAGTCGATTTGCCAGTGCGGTACGGTCTAGAAGTTCATAGTGATTGTAATCAAGAGGCTTGATAGAAGTATGACACTTCATAATTGAAGTTGGTTGAGTGCTTCGGATCAAAGCTCGTATTTGTAGAAGTTGCAAGGACTTCGTATGAAAATTTGCGGTTTTCCATAGTGGATCTCAATCGGGAGCTAGAGTTCTCTCGACTGGATTAGACCTCACAAGAGGAAGACCAATATACATCGTCGTGTTTGCGTTTGCTCTTTGCACTTTACTTTTACTTTTTTATAGCTGTGATTTTGTTACTAACAATTTTAATAGCTAATATTCCGCTGGCTACTCTATTCATCCCCCTAGAGTATATTGCTTTACATTTCGATCCTATACATTTCTCAAGACCTGGGCCTCATAAATGTGGTGGAACTCAGCATCACTAAAGCGAGTCAGATCGGCCTGACGCTACTGTCTATGGAGAGTGACAAAAGCGTCGAACCGCTGATAGTTCTCATCAATAGTGTGACTTGGGGCTGCATGGACTGGATCGGCTGGAGCGTCTGCTGGGGCTGCGACTAGGACTAGAATAGGTGGAGGTGGAGCATCACGAGGAAGGTAAGAGAACTTCCTAGACCTAAGAAGATCTGAAGGCATTCCAGAGATAGGACAAGATTCTAAATCGATACCAACTTTTTGGAAGATGGCCGTCAGATGCATAAGATAGAGTAGGTTGCGGCCTGCACTTTGACAGTTGATTATAAAGGACATCATAGTCTTGAAAAATGAAAAAGTAATCCCAAAGTGGATATGATACATCGTAGATAACTCTAAGAACGTGATCTCATCAGTGGATCCCGTCTTAGGTAGAAGAGATGAAATGATAATGCGATGTAACTCATAAAAGTGTTGGTTAAGGTTACGTACGTACAACCATTTCCGGAGAACCAGATGACACAACGCGACCTTGAAGGACTCAAGTGTCATGTCAACAAGAAATTGAATACATTCGTCTGCTTCGTGCATGTTGTAATAAAATATGCTGACTGTATTGTTATGAATTGGATTAGAAATTCACAGAGTCCTAGGTTTTCAAAAGTGACCAAATATTCAGAAAAGATGATAAAATTTATCATTTTACCTGGACAAATTTTCGGATACCGAAAGTGATCGAACCAAAGGGTTGATCTCAGAGATGAAACAAAGAATGTCGGGTCATGGTCATCAGCGTCATCAGGATGAGATGGATCGAACATGTTAACGGGTTCATATTCCGATGTGGAAGATGAAGCAGTGTCCCTTGTTTTCTTTCTCTTAGGAATTCTAGAATACATGATAAAATTAAAAAAGAAAAGTGAGAGATATACCTCAAAAGAGATCAAAGACGGTAGAATGCCTTCTGAGAGCCTTAGATCAAAGAAAAATCGAGTTTGGAGGCTTGAGAATAGGTGTACTAGGATCTAGGATTAGGGTTCAGAGATTTTGGGGTGGGAGTTTTGGGAGGAAGAAGAAGATGAATAGAAGAGAGGGGGTTGTTGTTCGCGTCTGGATATAAAAACATGTCCCTACAGAGTTCGGCCCGAACTCGGTCAGAACTAGGTCCAAGTTCGGCCACTTGTATTTTAGGTCATATTGAGTATGAATGAGGAAAATAACTCATAAACTTGTAATTCTTTGATTTAATTAATATTCATTACCTTGGGTTAGATGTAGGGGCCGGATCCTAGCTAGCGGTAGTCCGAACACACTTGGCACCGTGTCGCTTAGACTTTTACGTCTTGTTGACAGAAGTACCCTTTCGGCTTGTACCAAAAATAACTTCTATTAATAAATTGTTGAATCTCAAGTTTTCAATATTTTTATTATTTATAACACATTATGACTCTGAAAAATCAAGTATGCCTAACTCTCGACGTAGACAGTTGAAACGATCTTCAGCTAGTGGTTTTGTGAATATGTTTGCCAGTTGATGATCTATGTCAATAAACTCTAGATTAATATCCTCGTGTTGTTGGTGATCACGCAAAAAGTGATGACGTATTTCTATGTGCTTAGTGCATGAATGACATACTGTATTCTTAATCAAATTAATAGTGCTAGTATTATTACAGTAAATGAAAATCTTAGTATAGTACATATTATTGTTTGCGAAAACAAAAGTGTTCATTTACAAACTAGAAAAAAGAAAGTACAAGAGTACAATTGATTTCTGGGAAAGTACAACTATAGGAATCTGATAAGAAGATGATCACTTTATCCCTTAGATGATGCGATGTCGAAGAACAAAGTCTTTGGAGAGTGCTGCAGCAAGTGCTCAGGAGATTATGATCATTAGTGATGCTTTACTAGTGATTTAGAACTCTATTTATAGAGTTCTAGAGATAACTGTTAAGTAGTTATCCTGATTGGCGCACGTTGCTGATGGCACGCCATTCATCCCTTGGCATGAACGGTTAGTTTAACTGCTTGGACGCATGGTATGCTGTGATTGATATGCGCTTGGTCATGGGCAGTGTCACAGATACGTTCTTCGATATTAGTAGCATGTGTGCCATGTAATCTAACTGCTTCAGGATGATTTGATCAAATGGCGCCTATTGCTGGATAGCGCCAGGCGCTACTTGTTGAGTGGCGCCACTGAATGATATGATACTAATGATCATCTCGTGCCAATTACAGATGGTACGAGACATATGTTAGTCATTAATGGTGGATCTGACATGTCTGACCAAATCTCCTCGAGCGCTATGCGCTCGGGATTCAAACAAATTTTTTTCGACTGTCGTATTGTCAGTCATGATGATAACTGTTTAGCTTCTCCAAGAAGATGGCACGTGGTGGGTAGCGCCACTTGATTTATAGCACCATCTGATGTCTGGCGCCATCTGATGACTGGCGCCACTTGATGATCTGAAAGTTGGTGCTTCTTAAGAGTAGCACAGGGTATTGATTAAATTTTTTAGGCTTTTACAAGACCCCCTTCAAAGTTATCGAATTTAAAAAGCTTTAAAATTTGAAATATTTTGAATAAGAAGTGGTTGGCGCAGAGCAGTATCATAACCGACCCGACTTTCAGGCACAGATCGTACGACTATTACAGCTAGGCCTCGGCTATAAATAGTCGAGAAGAGAGAGAAAAGACTTTACTTTACAATTTTCCCTCTCTCAAGCTCTTTCTCTTCTCCAACCTTCAAAACTTTTATCTCAATGGCACCAAAGAGATCCATAGCCGCTGAGAAGAAAAAAAAGTGGCTGGAGCCACTTCACGTATACCCATACTGAGAGTGCCATAGCACATCACGCTGTTGGCGAGAGCCGAAGAGGCGAACCCAGCCTTGGAAGGTAAGGATCTTGAACGGAGAACACGACAACAGGACTGCTCGTGCCATTCGCGTGAAGCGCGACCAAGGCCAACATCGATCGCCTCTTTCAGAGTGTTGGTCGATGCTTTGTGCCATCTGCATATTGTGCCACCTCTTTCAGAGTGTTGGGCTAAAAAAATTATAACCACTGACGCTATGCACCATCTGTCATATTCTCAGCATGATGCATCATCTGTCATTATGCGCAGACCATGCGCTAGTTGATGTGATACGCCATCTATCATTTTTGTGCAGACTATGTGCTAGTTGATGTTATACGCCATCTGGCTTGAGAATTGCATGCACTGGCTGAGGACTGGTTTTTCCTCCCCTGTGCCATCTATGATTGGCGCAGGGTATTATTCAGGAAAAACAATCTTTTCAGAAGTTTAACTTTGAATTTTTTTCTTTTGCAATTGATTTGAGGGAAGACCCTCATGCTGAGGAGCCGACATCTGCCTTCCGAGTGTCTGAATACCATAAAGACTTATCCCATGTCCCCTTTCCTCAGTATGATTTACCTGAGACCCGAAGAGCTATGCTAGAGAATCAAGATTATAGAACTCTGCTTTTCTTGATGAACGGTACTCCTTTCCTGTCTAAAGACACACATCTCTTTAAGAAGCCAGCTTTCCTCTTTGGAGAAGCTGTAGCTGCAGACTCTCAGCCCAAATCGACAAAGGATCGATGGCTTTCGTAAGAGGAGACGTACTGGTATACCTGCCTGAGATGCTAAGGAATTTATCTTTATCTCGGTATACCCATGCCAGCTACCCAAGAAAGATGTCATGGGATTTGACTCCTTTCCAAGAGGCTAGGGTAGGAAGAATATGTCATCGTCATGTAGAGCACAACAAAGACATCTTTCTCTGCAAATCTGGTCAATATAGTTCCTACTTAAGGTGTTTGAGACCAGGTAGTGTACCGTCTGATGATGCAGCTGTGATAAAACCCGTCAGAATCCCTATTTTTGCCAATATATGTTGCGTCTGAGGGAGAATATCCTCGTAATATTAGCATGAGATTAACTGGTTTAATGCATCCGAAGATTGTCCGTTGGAACCGTCTGTCCGTGTAGATCTTAGATAACTTTCATGAAAAGTTGCAAGAACTGGGGCTTTACGAAGCTATTCTGACCACCACTTGTGGAATCCAAAATCACTCCAATTTATTATTGGCTTTAGCAGAAAGGTATAACAGTAGAACTGGTACCATTGCTACGCCTCACGGAGAACTAGGCTTTGCCCTCCATGAAATGCAATTTCTTTCTCGTCTACCAATGGGGGACAACCCGTACGAGGAGTATCTACCGACAGAGGACGAGCTAGAGGCTTTGACCAAAGTAAATCCTCAAATGATAGCAGTGTTAGATGAATTATTGTATAATTTTACCACATGTATGCACCTATACAAGACTGGTGCGACATGCTATAGTTCTAAGTGGTTGGCCTACCTCTTCTTCGGCCACGAGATAGATCCCAAAGTGCAAGATCAGTCTGAATGTATATATTGCTCTTTTGAGCTGCTTGATGCTCAAACTATTTCTCAACTGATAGAGGAGACTGGCCGAGCTGATACAGAGTTGGCCAAATCCTGGAATGACTATGATGTTAATACCTCTCTGGAAAGTTATATAAGGCAGAGTGGTATCAATTTATCTTCAGAAGCCACTTTAGCATGCTTTCTTTTCCTGTGGTTACGACGGTTTATCGTCCCAGGTGCTAGTGCTGTTGACCGAATCCATCACAGTGTGCTTTTTACGACAGTATGTTTGGTATTCGGATACAAAATGGATATTCTCTCAGCCATGACCAGTAGGCTGAATGCGGGACTCTGAAACTTTATTAATAGTTTGATGGACAAACCTAACAACCGAAAAGGATACCTTCGTACCGAGATGCCATACACATATCTGTTTGGCTGGTTATTATTGCATCACCCTTCGTTGATGGATCCTGACCTTGGGGTCGGAGGAGCGTTGGCAGTTAATTTTATCAGCAAATTTGCTCATGCAAAATGGAAGGTTATGTCTTTGTCTGATTGCAGAAAAGCATTAAATAGGGGCATTGAATAGGGGCACAGACTAGAGAATTTTCTGTATTCCTCCTCCACTTGGATATGAAAACTTTCCAGCTCATATGCAAGATTTAGAGCCCATGGGTTCCCGCCCTTCTCCTAAGGCCTTTAATTGGTTGAAGACAATTAGACCTTCTTATTTGGTATACCATTTTGAGAACAACTATTTTTTAGAGCCATATCTGCCAAGTCGCTTTGCTCGCCAATTTGGCTATGATCAATTGCATGTTGGGAATGCAACTACTTGTCTAAAAGCTTTCGGGTATCTGATTGGTGGTGCCCGTGGGTGGAGATATTACAATACTAGAGGCATACAGGTTCTATTTACCATGCCTTCCGCTACTGTAGAAGATGGTCTGCGTATCTTTAGTTCATACGCATGCTTCTATACCTCAGCCAACACTTTCTTTGAGGGTTATTCGATGAATGATAGTTTTACCGGTACTCGTAAAGTATTTGATGGAGATGCAACTACTATAGATTTGACTGAAGCTGAAGAGGATGTCCCTACCGAGGATCCTCTAGACATTGTAAATATAGATTTAGTTGATGAACCTCAAGATCCGCTGAGCGGTCTTCTTAAGAAGCAGAAGAGAAATCTCCCGCGAAGAAGGCTGCCAAGAAGCCAAGAGTAGGGGCTGCCACCCAGTCATCTCGAGATATTCGTCCTCCAGCTGTAGGAAGAGATGAGATAGAAGAAACAGCTGATATTGAGAGACCCAGAGCCAGGACCAGAATTCAGACCCGGCAGAGAGAAGCTGGCTTGCCATCGGGCATGACTACTTTTATTAGGGGATCGACTCCGTCCCCGTTTATATGAGAAAGTATAGGTGTCGAAGAGAAAATAAGCAAAGAATGGCCTGCTCCTGAAGAAGTGCAACCCCAATCATCTGTCTTTACTGAGGCTATTGCCGTTTCTCCTCGACCTTTATTCAAGCATTTGGCCAGAAGGAAGCTATTGGCCACCAAAGTCAAAGGGAGGAAGACTGCAACTTCTCCTGTATCTTCTTCTCTGGAACTAAGGACATTGTCACCTGGAGGTGTTTCTTCTCTACTAGGTAATGTTTTTACTCTTTCTATTTAGCAAGAGTTACTTGGTGTTGATCCTGTGACAATTTGTATTGATATATTTTTATCTCCAGAACCTCTAGCTACCAATGCTCCAAATATGATGGTTGCAACAGATACTCCTGGTATTGCTGTTTCAGAGCCATTGGTCGTGGGATTCACCATTCCTTTGTCTTCAGCAATATTGGCGGCGTTTGCTGCAGCTGGCCTGACATCTTTTTAAACGAGTGAGCCAACCCCGATTACTCCGGTGTTTTCTACACCTCAGGCTCTTACAACTCCTGCTCCAAACGAAGAACCTTCTCAAGATGAAAGGATGATAGAAGCATTGTCGGATTGTGATCTTGCTATTGATCCAATTGAGGAGGACCCGATTGATGCAGCTTCTGATCCTAGTCTGAATGAAGCTACTGTTCTAGTACTGACCCAAGATTTAGTGGCCAATGATGATCAAATTGAAAATGGTGATCACCAGGATGATAGTGACCGGAGCCCCAGTAATCTAATCATAGTTTTGAAGAACTGTCAAGCGGTAAAGACTCTGATACTGAAGTTGAAGGCGATGAGGGCACAAGTGGTGATGGTGAAGATGAAGATGTTGATATCGAAGGTGATATCGTCATCGAAGATGGTGAGACCCCTAATGATGACAGAGAAAGGGATGTTGATGTCGAGGGTGATGACAATCCTCAAATCAATGCTAAAGGAGTTCAAACTCCAACTGAACATGTTATTGAGGCAGAGGAGACAGAGATAGCTATAGCCCCAGGTGTCCGAGCCGACCCAGAGGCCGAAAACGGCCACTTCATATCAGGCGGTTTAGAGGCTGGGAGCAGCCAAGCGACAGTCTCTAAAAATACCATGATGCAGCTCTATACAGAATGAGATGCCATGCCTCGTGAGACCCCGTATGCATTGCCGGACTCAGGTAAATTTTTGACTTCATTTACCATTGCTCCTTTGAGATTGTCTGATATGATAATAATTGCGTCTTTTGATTGCAGAGGGTCCCGTAGGGATGATTACTGTGGCTCCATTGGCATCTACATCATTCAGCTCAACCATGACTCCTCTGGATATGGGGACTCATGTTGCGGAAGGAAGCTCTTCGAGGGTGGCCGCACCAATATCTCCTGGTGCATAATCTGTGATTCCTCCATCTTCTGCAGAAGGAGGGATTCGGGCTGAAGTGGCGACTCCTGGTGTATCGGCAATGATAAATATCGTCGTCGAGACTTATACCAGTGCTTTCTTCACTTCCTTGTGAACTCTTGTTCAGATGGTCTTGGTCACTACCAAAATTTATCATTTTAGCGACGGCCACATCCGTTGCTAAACCGACGGTAATTACTATTAGCGACCGATAACCGACGAATTTTGGCCAAAAAAATCCGTCGGCAATCAGCTCGTCGCTAATAACGTTCCGTCGCTAAGTTGTCGTCACATGACGGAATAGCGACGGATTGTCGACATCACAATACGAAGCATTAGCGATGTATTTTCGACGAACTGTCGTCCATTTCAACTATTAAGTACTGAACTGTGTAGACAATAGCGACGTAACATTCCGTCGGTAACCCGTCGTAACAGCGTATCAGATTGTATCGTTCCGTCGCTAATCCGTCGGTATTCGTCGGTAACTAACGACGGATTGGCAACGGCGTTCTGACGGACTATCCGTCGATCAGGTTCTGGAAATGCTTGGCATTTCTAGCACCATGGCGACGGAAGAGTAGTCGCTATTCCGTCGATATATATCAACGGAATAGCGACGGCTAAACCGTCGATCTTGTTCTGGAAATTCTTGTTATTTCCAAAACAAGGGCGACGGATAGGTCGTCACTATTCCGTCGAACAATATACCATGCCGATGGATAATCTGTCGACCATCCGTCGCTACCTGGGAACATTTTCAAATATCCAATTAGCGACGGAATAACCGTCGAAAAGTAGTCGAAAACTGGTGGTGACCGTCGCAAAACGGTCATAAGTCCGTCGCTAACTGAGAATATTTTGAAAAAAAATTACAGCGCTTTCCCTGTTCGCAAAAAAATTGCATAAACCAAACCAATATATAATGCACACCAATTATCCAACAATCACATAGACCAAATATATTATGCACACCAATTATCCAAGAATCACATAGACCAAATATGCACATACAAATTTAATGCACACCAATTATCCAAGAATCATATAGACCAAACCAAATTAATATAAAATAGACATCAATTATCCGAAAGAGTAACCTAATATCCATCGTTATAATCCGATCATTGCACAAATATTCCAAATTTTTCACAAATATTCCAAAACATATAGGAAAGAGTTGGCCAGTTACAGTAACCTAATATCCATCGCTGGCGACCGATCATAGCACAAATATTCCAAAATTTTCACAAATATTCCAAAACACATAGGAAAATTGACTTTGGCCTCAACAAAGACCACAAGTCAGACGATGAATCCTCACAGCCAAGGATGATAGTTGCGTTGAGGCATGTACCATTCTATCAGCCACTTTGCATACGAAGGCTCAATCTGGTTGAGGTCTTCTGTAGGGACAGGAGGGTCGGTCCTGATGCTACTACTCTCTGACGGTGGCTCCTCCTTAGTTTCAAGCTTGGGAGCAATCTCTTACCTGATGGTCATCGATTCTTCCTTGACCTCGACCTTTGGTAACACCTTCTCCTTAACAGTCACCGGCTCTTGTTTGACGACGGAGACTTCCTCCGTGTCGACCTCCAAGGGTTTCTTGCCTCGACCCCTTCCTCGACTAGCAGCACCACCTCGACGAGTCCTAGGAGCCATCTTTCTGACAACATAAATTTTCATATAGGGTAAAGAAATTTACTCAAGTTATAAAAGTTGTGACGTTGGTTTTTTGCGTTCATCATCATTATCATTAGAGGGAGCAGTACTAGAAAAGTTATGACGTTGGTAGCATGAGAGAGTAAAAATCTGTATCACAAGACTAACAGAATTACTATGTAATCATGTACTCACCAATAACCGGATGTAACTGGAGTCGTTGGGCCTATCGTGCAGTAATTTGTGGATCCGCTGGTATAGGCCAGATGTACTTAGTATCTAGTGTATCAGATTAGTATCGGTCTATCGGTTTGGTATAGGACGTATCATATTGGTATTGGCCTTAACAAATTGGTATCGTCCTATATCCGATATGTACATGTATCAGCCGAATAGCTAGGATTCATATTGGTCTTATCGATTTGGTATCGGTCATATCCGATAGGTATCGGCCGTGTTGGATTAGTATAGACTATTTCGGATTAGTATCGTGGAAGGTTTAGTAACAACTGTACTTGGATTTCTCTCTTCTCGAGCTAGAATACCATTACAAGAGAATCACCAGATCGTGATTGGCCTGTTACAGTAACATACATACTTCCTTTTCCATCAGAAAAAACGAGATTGAAAAGAAAGTATGTATGTTCTGTAACTGGCCATCTACGCTCTCGTGACTCTCTTGCAATGGTAATCTAGCTCTAGAAGAGAGAAATCCAAGTACAGTTGTTACTAAACATTCTACGATACTAATCCGAAATGGTATATAATAATCCAACACGGCCGATACCTATCGGATATAACCGATACCAAATCCATAAGGCCAATATGAATCCTAGCTATACGGTCGATACATATCAGATAGGACGATACCAATTCGCTAAGATCAATACCAACCGATACGGCCCATACCAAAACGATAGATCGATACTAATCCGATACGGTCAATACTTATAAGTACCTACGGTCCAGGAGGTTGATCCGCTAGTACATCCATGTACGAACAATGAAGTAACGATCCATTTCAATTTGGATGTAAAAATCTGTATCGTAAGACAAACTAAACATAATCAGTTCTATTTCACATGCTTAATTGTCAAGTATGGGAACGAATGGCTCAGAACACAACCCAAAATTCATTCTAGCATACATTAGTGTGAATCATCTACGTTCTGTACATATAGTGTAGTATATGTTCTTATCGTATCTAGTATCTGAAGGATGTAACAGAATCAAGATGAACTCACATAATATTTACAGTCTTGGTCTCAACTGTCTTCGATTCTATGATCCCATGTCTTAGGTTAAATAAATCACTAACCTCATCACGGTGAGTCTTGGTGTAGCACTCAAATATGGGGCACCCGTAAATTCGCCGAGGTTTTAAATCATCGACATTGAGTTTTAAACCCTCACGTAGCCTTTCTGCTTCACTTCTAGGGTTGAGCAGCATCTTCTTGCAAGCTTCGGTCTCCAGATACTTAGTGTCAAGATTCTGGACGCTTTTGTAGAGCATGTCAACGCATCCTAGTAATCTTGTAATTTAAAGTTGGAAGAACATGCAAGTAGTAATCTTGTAATTTATGTAACCTAATATAGTAATCTTGTAATTTAAAGTTGGAAGAACATGCAAGTAGCCTTATAGTTTCTGCCTCACCAGTCGAATGACTTAATTGCCAAGTATCGGAACGAATGGCTCAGAACACAACCCAAGATTCATTCTAGCATACATTAGTGAGTTCATCTTGATTTTGTTACGTCCTTCAGATACTATATACGATAAGAACATAGATGATTCACACTAATGTATGCTAGAATGAATCTTGGCTTGTGTTTTGAGCCATCCGTTCTGATAAAGCATCTTTCTTCTCTTCTCCTCCACCATGGCTCTGAACCAATCTGCTCCTCCCTACTTCCCTTCTTTTTATTTGACTCTCTCAGCCACATATGACATCCAGCTCAAGTGTAGAGTCGGAGGAGAAGAAGTGGGCAGGAAGAGGAGGGGGAAGCAGCACAGCCGACGGCATGACCCGGAGGAAGTACATAGGTTTTCTTCAACAGCCGTAGGAGAACTATAAGGATATATCTTTTCACAACATATCACCTTGTCAAAGACCGTTAATGTGACAACCATGTTACCGCGGTGTCGGAAGACTAACATGTCATAATTTTCTAAGCCGTGTGTTTTGACATAATCCTCCAAACTCTTTCCTGCTATGTAATAATGCAAGATTACTACATAGGAGGAAAGAGTTGGGAAGATTATGTCAAAACACACGACTTAGAAAACTTATGACATGTTAGTCATCCGACACCGCGGTAACATGATATTCACATGAAGGGTCTTTGACAAGATGACATGTTGTGAAAAGATATATCCTTATAGTTCTCCTACGGCTGTTGAAGAAAACCTATGTACTTCCTCCGGGTCATGCCGCCGGCTGTGCTGCTTCCCCCTCCTCTTCCTGCCCACTTCTTCTCTCCCAACTCTACACTTGAGCTGGATGTCATATGTTGCTGAGAGAGTCAAATAGAAAGAAGGGAAGTAGGGAGGAGCAGATTGGTTCAGAGCCATGGTGGAGGAGAGAAGAAGGAAGATGCTTGATGTCACTACCACATTTCTAGTTTGAGGGTAAATTTGTCATTTTTGGGGTAATTTAAATTTATTAGAATTAATTAGAATTTATGGGAATTTTTAGGAATTATTTTGGAATTGTTTGGACTAGTTTGATTTTTGACTAGTATTGACCCTTGTAGACCAACCTAGGAGCTAACCCTAGTTAGTTGGACATGATTAGGTCAAGTGACTCTAGTCTAACCTAGTATGACTTAAGTTAGTAGTTATTAATTCATTAGAACTTGAATTAGAAATTTAGGAATTAAATGAGTTGAAAAATGGCTTGTGATTTCACAAGTCATTTTGTGACTAAACCTAATAGGACTAGCTAACCTAGCT
The DNA here is from genome assembly GCA_029216955.1 of Iris pallida. Classification (NCBI taxonomy): domain Eukaryota; kingdom Viridiplantae; phylum Streptophyta; class Magnoliopsida; order Asparagales; family Iridaceae; genus Iris; species Iris pallida. Next base: position 22,785,631 of record JANAVB010011199.1, on the reverse strand, counting down.
CAAACCCTACCCTAACCCAACTTGGCCGGCCACTATGGATAACCTAGGGATTCCCCCAACTATAAAATCCCTCCTAGATTTTAGGGCTAGCCTCTTTTAGGGTTTATCCAAAGTTCTAAGGAAAGAGGTGAGTTCCTATCCTTAGAAATTCATAATAAATCCATTTTAGGTCCTATTTTCCCCAAACTAGTTGCATTAGATCCTAATAATATTGTTCTTGCTGTTGGTATTGATTTTTTGACAGGAAGGAAACAATTTGTGAGGTTTTGGATGGTTGAGGAAATCTTTCTATTTGGAACTTTTTCACCCATAGTTCAAGAATAGGTAATCTCTCCATTTCTCCATGGATTTTCATTTTGTCTTCATCAATAGGAAGCCCTAGGTGTCCTTGTGCTGTAGGAATAGGGTTTGCTCGATTTTGTGTCCTTTACGTGTCCGTATCGGACACGTATCAGTGAACATCATAGGTGTTCGACGAAATGCCACAAAGGGCATTTCGATCGAGATTTCGATTTGTGATTGAATAAGAATGTTAGTTTTACTATTGCTTATGCGTTTTTGATCTTCCGTGGTAGTATTCGTGTCGCTTTGTGTCAGTTTCGTGGAGTGGACACACGCGTGCACACGCTCGTGCGCGTGCTACAGTGCTCCCCTGCCTATCGGGGTCTGTAGCGGACACGACACGACACTATTTGGGATGAAACTTTGGTGACACTTAGGACACGTGACTGTCATGACACAGACCAATTTTTAGCTCGTCTTATCGAGCGGTTTGGGAGAAATCTCAACCACACCGATTTTCATACTACACTGTGCATTGTTGTTTATTGCCACTGATACGGGCCTCGTGTCCGACACTGACACGTTATGGACACTGGCCAATGGGCCTATGGGGTAGCCCTATAGGTGGACTACCTATGTGGGTGACCACGAGATTCCTTCGTGTCTTGTGTCGTACACACGACACAATTGTACGTGTACACGAGGCAGTGCACTGGACAGTGCACTGTGTTGTTCTTTTTGAATTCTTGTACTAGACACGCCGTGTCAGGCCTTGGGTGACACGAAGTGAATGTGTGGGGTTGTGCACATGGGTTGTTTTCAATTACCAAGCAATAGATTCATGATTAGTTGATTTTGCTATTCGATTTCTCTTTTAACCAAGTTCTGATACTTAAATTTCTGTTAAGCTTCCAGTTTTCTAAAATGATGTTGTTTGATGATTTTAACCCTTGTAATGAGGGTAAATACTGAGTTTAGATCCTAAATATGTTTCCCCTATATATTATCTTGCCAGGGTCAAAATTGATGTTGAATTGATGAGTTGTGGACTGTTATATGGGTTGATGTATTATAAGGTATGTATGAACTGATTTTTACTGTTGTAGTGTTCTTCAAAAAATGGGTTTTGTTTCTAACTGAGTTCTCTTGATATGGAAATCTGTGATTTAGTTATGTGTGAAATCTGGAAACACTTGGGGACTGTCTAAGTAAGTTTAATATGAAATGTAATATTGCATTACTGTTCTTAATTCTGAACAAATGACACTGTTTTGACATTCCCTTCTACACTGACAATTCCAGTTTAATTTTTGATAAGGTTTTAAAGGATATACATGAGGTTATGGTTTCAAGATTCAAATTGTTAAGAGTACTAGTTATTGTAGGACTGTTGAACTATTCTTTTGATTGTTCAGTTGAACCAATGTGTGATAACAATGTTGTCTAACACCTGAAATTGTTTTAAGTCAAAATTGAGTTTTCTTGATGTAGAAATCTGTGATTTGGGTTATGCATGAAAACTGAGATTGAGGAAGGGGCTATGAATTGATTTCCTTTTTCCTTTTTCTTCTTAACCTGAGAATAGGTCCATGTCTTCCTGTCTTTATGTTACATTCACTGCTCTTTAAATGTTTTATTGATTTTTCCTTTCCTGTTTGTTCCCTTCACTGTTTTGGGTGTTTCCTACACATATATATGGATACCGGTTCACACACACTCACTGTTGAATACTTGTACTGTCTTCCAGATTTTAGTTTACTGTTATACACACTTAGCTCACTCATGTATGCCTTATCCACCACATATACACATTACAGTCCTATACACCCTCTCTTCACATACACACATGTATGCACACACAACACACAAGCCTCTCTCCTTATACAATATATGTGTGTAAATTGTATGAGTGTATATATATATATACTTCTAGGTTTAGCCTAATATTGTACGATTTATATCTAGCCTAGATATATGTAAATATATTATGTGGTGTTTAAGTCTATGGGTGTATGGTGAGGTTGTAGACTTGCTAGGGTATTCTAGAATTAGCTACTAGCTATATTGTGATATAGTTAGTATAGGCTTGCCTAGCCTTGTTAGGGTTGTGCTAGCTAGTATAGATTAGAATAGCTTAGTTTAGACTTGATTAGACTTGGTTGACCTAGTTTGACTTCTAGGGTTGACCAAAGTTGACCAAGAGTTGACTTTGGCCTAGATTGACCTAGAATCATGTAGAATGCATAGTAGGACTCCATTTTACTATTCTGGACTTGTTGTGACTTGTGATGTTCTGATTAGGAGCCAGATACCACTCCTTGGACAGTACGTTTCATATTGGACACTCAGATACAGGCGAGTACATTCTCTGATCATTTCATATCCTGCTTAGAATTATTTTCTGCAGTAGATTACTTTACTTGTACTGTCACGTTGGTCACACGGAATGGTAATATATGGATCCCTTCTTGAGATGTTATCCTTAGGAAGCATCGGGTACTACATGTTCTGTGCGTTTCACTTACATGGCGTATCACTATGCTTTATTGGTTCTTTGATCACTTACGACATATACTTTTATGATCGTAGAGTCTTCCTGGAATCCTTATCCCATTTATGGGACTGCTATGTATCACCTTCGGGGTCTACCACCCTTCGGGGGCTTATCACCTTCGGGGTCTACCACCCTTCGGGGGCTGTTACATAGCATCATATAACATAACCTGGCTGGATCCTTGTGTATTGATTGGGGGTACGGGGGAGTAGAATTGGACATGTGAATAATACACCAGTAGTATCTTATCAGAATCATTCCTTAGTGTCTTATCAGAATCATCCCAGGCCATTTACATGTTCATATTGTACTCTGACTCACTAGTCACTGCTAGTTCTCTATGTATAGTAGATATTTTTATTACAGTTCTCTCTCTGTTTACATACTGCACTTCTTTCAGTACTTGTATCTTACTTTACTGCATGTTTATATTTTCTAACCTGCTATGATCTGTTGAGATGTACTGTACTCGCTCCTGTCCTGACTGGACCTGTTGAAAATATTACAGAGAACGAGGAGGAGGCTTGCCTGGACACTTACTACGGGGCAGCCTTAGATGACACCTGCGAGCTGGACCCTCAGGAGGACCCAGCTCTAGCTGAGGATAACACCCCGATTGCCTAGACTAGATTAGTTAGGCTTATCTTACTTTATGCAGTCTTGAGACATATTTTAGTTAGACTTTATTTGGAGTTCAGAGTTGTATATATTCTTTCATCTGAGACCTTGTACTGTTGGAGACTGCTGGGATTATCTTAGACTACTGCTATTTCATCTATTTATTTCCTTGAGTTCTATTTCATTTCGTGCTATCTCTTCCTTAGTTGTGATTGAGTTTTACTGTTATGTCACCCCTATTCGGGGAGTATAAACTGTTTAGATATACATTGTTAGATGTATGTTGACCTAGGATAGCGCTCTACCGCCGACACTGCGGTATAGGCTGGGCGTTGTTACGTTCTCGTACCCTCACAGTGGGTGCGGGTCGTGACACGTTTTTAGTGGTGGCCCGTGTAGGTCTAGACTAGAAGTGTAGTGGTACTCGAACTAGAGTATCACTGCAGCCTGTTATAGGATATAGGATATTAATTTTAAGATACTCAATCACTTTAGAAAAATTTCTTTTATTGCCATCTAAATCCTTTGTCAGCTGATCCTTTGAATTATAATTGTCCGCCTTTGTTATTTCGCTTCTTTCTCAGAAATTGATACTCTTGTTTGTCTATCTTCAGGATGGTAGAGACTAGATCGCAGCGTGACATTCATGAGGATGCTATAGAGGGGACTGCTACCTCTCAGCCAGCACGACGAGGCCAGGGGACTGCAGCTTCTGCCATCTCAGCTCGTGTTGAGACCTCGGTAGCCACAGCAGGGGGTATGCATCCACCGACTGGGAGACAGGACCCGATCATTCCAGAGGATCCCTACCAGCCGCCACCGCCTCCAGGACATATGGACGCAGCTCAGATGTTCGCGTATTTCCAGCAGTTCATGGACCGACAGCAGGCTCGACAGGACAGAGGCATGGAGTTGGCCGTCACGACAGCCGCATCTCGACCAGTGGTGCAGCAGCCGAGGACACCGGGGATCGAATAGTTTCAGAAGATGAGCCCCAGAGACTTTCTAGGACAGAGGGGATCCTATATGCCGATGAGTGGATCGAGCATATAGAGGAGATTTTCCGCTTAGCCAGGATTCCAGCAGACCTTCAGATCGAGGCCGCAGCTAGCCGGATGCGAGATCTTGCTCGCACCTGGTATCAGTCAGACCCCAGGGTAGGGGTACCAGGGCAGACTTGGGAGCAGTTCAGGGGCTTCTTCAAGAAGAAGTTCTTCCCAGATTCAGCAGTCAGAGCCTTAGAGTCGCAGTTTGAGAGCTTGGTCCAGGGGAGCCTCTCAGTAGAGGAGTATGCTGGAGAGTTTGGTCGTCTCGACAGATTTGTAGAGGGTTTGAGCGAGACGGCGAAGGCCCAGAGGTTCCGGAAGGGTCTAGTCAAGGAGGTCAAGTCCCTGACCAAGGGCAGCAGAGATGCTACATTTGAGGAGATCTTGACGGGAGCCTTGCTAGCAGAGGATGATCTTGAGCTTAGGCTCAAGAGGGGAAGAGACCCAGTTGAAGGCAGCAGCAGCGGGGGCCAGGCCAAGAGGTCCCACTTTCAGCATCAGCAGCTGAGGCAGTTTCAGCCGCAGCCGATCCAGCAGAGGCCAGTCCAGCAGCAGCAGCCGAGACAGCACTAGCAGGGCCAGAGGCAGGTTACCACTTGTGGATACTGTAGGAGGTCTGGGCATGTTGCCAGAGAGTGCAGGAAGAGGCTAGGGCTGTGCCTATTGTGTGGTTCAACAGACCACTAGATGAGGGAGTGCCGCATAGCACGAGCAGGCCCAGGAAGAGGAGCCAGAGCTCCAGCAGGCCAGCAAAGGGGACCAGCCCTGCCGACACAGCAGCAGAGGTTCGTCCAGCACCAGCAGTAGGCCAGGGGAGGCCAGCAGGGGCGAGCTTTCACCATGGCAGCTGGAGAGACAGAGGTGACTGGAGAGCTGATTGCAGGTTCGATTCTTTTCGACTCCAGTCCAGCATTTGCATTGTTTGATTCTGGTGCTTCGCATAGCTTCATATTAGTATCTTTTGCGATTAGACACGGTATCATAGCTGAATCATTGCCTAGGACTTACAAGATCATGATCGGGGGTGGTATTATCCTCGTGAGTGATGTTTGTAAGGGTCGGAGAGTAGTTTTGGGAGGCCGTGAGTTGGAGGTGAGCCTGCTCGTAATGCCACTGCCAAACTACGATATAGTACTCGGCATGGATTGGTTGAGCAGGCACCACGCCAGCATTGATTGCAGAGGGGGTAGAGTTCTGTTCAGAGCACCGGGGGAGCCAGAGTTCGAGTACTCCAGACGTCAGGCAGAGCAGAGCAGCGGAGTCTTCTGTGGAGTCTCGGTCGAGGAGCAGACGCTTCCACACCCCTTGATAGCAGATTATATGGATGTTTTCCCAGAGGAGTTGTCAGGACTGCCACCAGACAGGGACATAGAGTTCTCGATAGGCTTGGTTCCAGGAGCGGAACCCATCTCTCAGCATGTCTATCGGGTGAACAACAGCGAGCTGGTGGAGCTGAAGAAGCAAGTGGATGAGCTACAGGACACGGGCTTCATCCGCTCGAGTTCGTCGCCATGGGGTGCACCAGTGTTGTTTGTGCCGAAGAAGGATGGATCAATACGCATGTGTATTGACTATAGGGCACTCAACATCCTCACGATCAAGAACAAATACCCACTGCCGCAGATCGACGATCTATTTGACCAGTTGAGCGGAGCTCGGATATTTTCCAAGATTGATATGAGGTCGGAATATCACCAGGTGAAGGTGAAGAGGGAGGATATTCCCAAGACCGCTTTCAGGACGCGGTATGGACAGTTCGAGTTTTTGCTTATGCCATTTGGGCTAACCAATGCACCAGCAGTGTTTATGAACCTTATGAACAAGGTGTTCCACCAGTATCTGGATCAGTTTGTGGTGGTGTTTATTGACGACATCTTGGTATATTCCAAGACTGAGGAGGAGCACGAGGAGCATTTGAGGATCGTACTGGAGACTCTCAGGAAGGAGCAGCTTTACGGGAAGCTCTCCAAGTGTGAGTTCTTCTTGGATCGGGTGGACTTCTTGGGGCATGTGGTGACTGGAGATGGTATCTCAGTTGACCCCAAGAAGATTGTAGCAGTTGAGGGATGGGCAGCGCCGACTTCATTTGCAGAGATCAGGAGTTTCCTGGGGCTGGCAGGATATTATCGGAGATTTGTGCAGGATTTCTCCCGGGTTGCAGAGCCGATGACACGGTTAACTCGGAAGGATGCTGAGTATGTTTGGTCAGAGGAGTGTCAGGTAGCTTTTGATGAGTTGAAGAAGCGGCCGACGACAGCTCCGATTCTGACGTTGTCTTCAGGATCAGGTGGTTTTACTATTTATAGTGATGCTTCAGGGAAGGCGCTGGGTTGTGTGTTGCAGCAGCACGAGAAGGTGATTGCCTATGCTTCCAGGCAATTGCGTCCCCATGAGAAGAACTACCCTACCCACGACCTGGAGCTGGCAGCAGTGATATTTGCTCTGAAGTTGTGGAAATATTATCTGTATGGTGAGAGGGTGGAGATCTTCACAGATCACAAGAGTTTAAAGTACGTGTTCACTCAGAAGGAGCTAAACATGAGGCAGCGCAGATGGTTGGAGTTGATAAAGGACTTCGACATTGTACTGCAGTATCATCCAGGAAAGGCCAACGTGGTTGCCGATGCCTTGAGTAGGTATCCGAGAGCCATGTGTTTGACCATGGATCGATATTTGCTTGCCGACTTGGAGAGCCTTGGGATTGAGGTGATCATGCCCGGAGTACAGATGTAGCTATGGGGGATGCAGATTCAGTCAGACTTGGTGGAGAGGATCAAGTCGGCACTGTTTGAGGACGTTTCTCTACGGTGTCTCCAGGAGCAGGTTCGAGCAGGTTTGCTGGAGGGCGAGTTTTCTCTTACAGAGGATGGTGCCTTGAGGCACGGTTCCAGATTATGTGTGCCTAGCGGGGAGCTCAGAGAGCAGGTTATGCAGGAGGCCCACAGATCTCAGTACTCTATACACCCGGGTGCCAACAAGATGTACCGAGATCTGCGGGAGCATGTATGGTGGTCAGGGATGAAGCGGGAGGTGGCTCACTTCGTGGCTAGGTGTTTGGTCTGTCAGCAGGTCAAGGCAGAGAGACAGAGGCCCGGTGGATTGTTGCAGCCGCTGCCCATTCCTGGGTGAAAATGGGAGCATATCACGATAGACTTCGTTTCAGGATTGCCGCGTACTCCAGGAGGGAAAGACACGATTTGGGTCATCGTTGACAGGTTGACCAAATCGGCCCACTTCTTGCCATTCAAGGTGGGTACGTCTACAGAGAGGCTGGCGGAGATGTATATGCGACAGATAGTCAGGATCCACAGAGTTTCGGTCAGCATCGTCTCAGATCGGGATAGCCGTTTTACTTCCCATTTCTGGAGGAGTCTGCAGACCAGCTTGGGCACTCAGCTCAAGTTTAGTACTGCATACCACCCCCAGACGGACGGACAATCAAAGCGGACTATTCAGACTCTTGAGGATATGCTGCGGACGTACGTCCTAGACTTTGGAGGTTCCTGGGAGGATCATCTTCATTTGGTGGAGTTTGCCTACAACAATAGTTTCCAGGCCAGCATTGAGATGTCACCTTTCGAGGCTCTGTACGGGCGTAGGTGCCGTACGCCTTTGTCCTGGGATAATATTGGTGAGCGAGCTTTACTGAGGCCAGAGATGGTTGTTGATGCGGCCGAGAAGGTGAAGCTCATCAGGGACAGACTTTGCGTGGCACAGGACAGACATCGGTACTGGGCCGATAGCCACCGGAGGCCCTTGGAGTTTAAGGTACAGATTAGAGTAGGATTAGATTTAGGTTGTTGTTTGTGATTTTGATCATGTTTGTTATTTATATTAATTGAGACCTTGCTTGTGATTAGGTCGGAGACCAGGTTTTCTTGAGGATATCTCCGACTCGTGGTACGATACGTTTTGGTGGAGGCGGGAAGCTTAGCCCGCGCTTCATCGGCCCTTTCGTTATCAGCGGGAAAGCCGGTGACGTGGCTTACAGGCTAGACTTGCCGTCTGCACTTGTGGGGGTCCACAACGTATTCCATGTATCACAGTTGAGACGGTACGTGGCCGACCCTAGCCATGTGATCGATCATTCAGAGATAGAGGTTGGGCCTTCTCTCAGCTATCCAGAGCAGCCGGTGGAGATTCTGGATCGTCGGGAGAACGTTCTGAGGAACCAGGTGATACCTTTGGTACGCGTCGCATGGAGGCATTATTCTCCAGGAGAGTCTACCTGGGAGCGGGAGGATGAGATGCGCGAGCGCTACCCTTATCTTTTTTGATCGTGAGGTATGCTTTCTATCCTTCTCATCAGTTGTATTTCACCTTTCAATTTCGAGGACAAAATTCTTTTAAGGAGGGTAGATTTGTCACTACCACATTTCTAGTTCGAGGGTAAATTTGTCATTTTTGGGGTAATTTAAATTTATTAGAATTAATTAGAATTTATGGGAATTTTTAGGAATTATTTTGGAATTGTTTGGACTAGTTTGATTTTTGACTAGTATTGACCCTTGTAGACCAACCTAGGAGCTAACCCTAGTTAGTTGGACATGATTAGGTCAAGTGACTCTAGTGTAACCTAGTATGACTTAAGTTAGTAGTTATTAATTCATTAGAACTTGAATTAGAAATTTAGGAATTAAGTGAGTTGAGAAATGGCTTGTGATTTCACAAGTCATTTTATGACTAAACCTAATAGGACTAGCTAACCTAGCTCAAACCCTACCCTAACCCAACTTGGCCGGCCACTATGGATAACCTAGGGATTCCCCCAACTATAAAATCCCTCCTAGATTTTAGGGCTAGCCTCTTTTAGGGTTTATCCAAAGTTCTAAGGAAAGAGGTGAGTTCCTATCCGTAGAAATTCATAATAAATCCATTTTAGGTCCTATTTTCCCCAAACTAGTTGCATTAGATCCTAATAATATTGTTCTTGCTGTTGGTACTGATTTTTGACAGGAAGGAAACAATTTGTGAGGTTTTGGGTGGTTGAGGAAATCTTTCCATTTGGGGCTTTTTCACCCATAGTTCAAGAATAGGTAATCTCTCCATTTCTCCATGGATTTTCATTTTGTCTTCATCAATAGGAAGCCCTAGGTGTCCTTGTGCTGTAGGAATAGGGTTTTCTCGATTTCGTGTCCTTTACGTGTCCGTATCGGACACGTATCAGTGAACAGCATAGGTGTTTGACGAAATGCCACAAAGGGCATTTCGGTCGAGATTTCGATTTGTGATTGAATAGGAATGTTAGTTTTACTATTGCTTATGCATTTTTGATCTTCTATGGTAGTATTCGTGTCGCTTTGTGTCAGTTTCGTGGAGTGGACACGTGCGTGCACACGCTCGTGCGCGTGCTACAATGCTCCCCTGCCTATCGGGGTCTGTAGCGGACACGACATGACACTATTTGGGATGAAACTTTGGTGACACTTAGGACACGTGACTGTTATGACACAGACCAATTTTTAGCTCGTCTTATCGAGCGGTTTGGGAGAAATCTCAACCACACCGATTTTCACACTACACTGTGCATTGTTGTTTATTGCCACTGATACGGGCCTCGTGTCCGACACTGACACGTTGTGGACACTGGCCAATGGGCCTATGGGGTAGCCCTATAGGTGGGCTACCTATGTGGATGACCACGAGATTCCCTCGTGTCTTGTGTCGTGCACACGATACAAGTGCACGTGTGCACGAGGCAGTGCACTGGACAGTGCACTGTGTTATTCTTTTTGAATTCATGTACTGGACACGCCGTGTCAGGCCTTGGGTAACACGAAGTGAATGTGTGGGGTTGTGCACATGGGTTGTTTTCAATTACCAAGCAATAGATTCATGATTAGTTGATTTTGCTATTCGATTTCTCTTTTAACCAAGTCCTGATACTTAAATTCCTGTTAAGCTTCCAGTTTTCTAAAATGATGTTGTTTGATGACTTTAACCCTTGTAATGAGGGTAAATACTGAGTTTAGATCCTAAATATGTTTCCCCTATATATTATCTTGCCATGGTCAAAATTGATGTTGAATTGATGAGTTGTGGACTGTTATATGGGTTGATGTATTATAAGGTATGTATGAACTAATTTTTACTGTTGTAGTGTTCTTCAAAAACTGGGTTTTGTTTCTAACTGAGTTCTCTTGATATGGAAATCTGGGATTTAGTTATGTGTGAAATCTGGAAACACTTGGGGACTGTCTAAGTAAGTTTAATATGAAATGTAATATTGCATTACTGTTCTTAATTCTGAACAAATGACACTGTTTTGACATTCCCTTCTACATTGACAATTCCAGTTTGATTTTTGATAAGGTTTTAAAGGATATACATGATGTTATGGTTTCAAGATTCAAATTGTTAAGAGTACTAGTTATTGTAGGACTGTTGAACTATTCTTTTGATTGTTCAGTTGAACCAATGTGTGATAACAGTGTTATCTAACACCTAAAATTGTTTTAAGTCAAAACTGAGTTTTCTTGATGTAGAAATCTGTGATTTGGGTTATGCATGAAAACTGAGATTGAGGAAGGGGCTATGAATTGATTTCCTTTTTCCTTTTTCTTCTTAACCTGAGAATAGGTCCATGTCTTCCTGTCTTTATGTTACCTTTACTGCTCTTTAAATGTTTTACTGATTTTTCCTTTCCTGTTTGTTCCCTTCACTGTTTTGGGTGTTTCCTACACATATATATGGACACCGGTTCACACACACTCACTGTTGAATACTTGCACTGTCTTCCAGATTTTAGTTCACTGTTATACACACTTAGCTCACTCATGTATGCCTTATCCACCACACATACACATTACAGTCCTGTACACCCTCTCTTCACATACACACATGTATGCACACACAACACACAAGCCTCTCTCCTTATACAATATATGTGTGTAAATTGTATGAGTGTATATATATATATATATATATATATATATATATATATATATATACTTCTAGGTTTAGCCTAATGTTGTACGATTTATATCTAGCCTAGATATATGTAAATATATTATGTGGTGTTTAAGTCTATGGGTGTATGGTGAGGTTGTAGACTTGCTAGGGTATTCTAGAATTAGCTACTAGCTATATTGTGATATAGTTAGTATAGGCTTGCCTAGCCTTGTTAGGGTTGTGCTAGCTAGTATTGATTAGAATAGCTTAGTTTAGACTTGATTAGACTTGGTTGACCTAGTTTGACTTCTAAGGTTGACCAAAGTTGACCAAGAGTTGACTTTGGCCTAGATTGACCTAAAATCATGTAGAATGCATAGTAGGACTCCATTTTACTATTCTGGACTTGTTGTGACTTGTGATGTTCTGATTAGGAGCCAGATACCACTTCTTGGACAGTACGTTTCATATTGGACACTCAGATACAGGCGAGTACATTCTCTGATCATTTCATATCCTACTTAGAATTATTTCCTGCAGTAGATTACTTTACTTGTACTGTCATGTTGGTCACACGGATTGGTACTATATGGATCCCTTCTTGAGATGTTATCCTTAGGGAGCATCGGGTACTACATGTTCTGTGCGTTTCACTTACATGGCGTATCACTATGCTTCATTGGTTCTTTGATCACTTACGACATATACTTTTATGATCGTAGAGTCTTCCTGGAATCCTTATCCCATTTATGGGACTACTATGTATCACCTTCGGGGTCTACCACCCTTCGGGGGCTTATCACCTTCGGGGTCTACCACCCTTCGGGGGCTGTTACATAGCATCATATAACATAACCTGGCTGGATCCTTGTGTATTGATTGGGGGTACGGGGGAGTAGAATTGGACATGTGAATAATACACCAGTAGTATCTTATCAGAATCATTCCTTAGTGTCTTATCAGAATCATCCCAGGCCATTTACATGTTCATATTGTACTCTGACTCACTAGTCACTGCTAGTTCTCTATGTATAGTAGATATTTCTATTACAGTTCTCTCTCTGTTTACATACTGCACTTCTTTCAGTACTTGTATCTTATTTTACTGCATGTTTATATTTTCTAACCTGCTATGATCTGTTGAGATGTACTGTACTCGCTCCTGTCCTGACTGGACCTGTTGAAAATATTACAGAGGACGAGGAGGAGGCTTGCCTGGACACTTACTACGGGGCAGCCTTAGATGACACCTGCGAGCTGCACCCTCAGGAGGACCCAGCTCTAGCTGAGGATATCACCCCGATTGCCTAGACTAGATTAGTTAGGCTTATCTTACTTTATGCAGTCTTGAGACATGTTTTAGTTAGACTTTATTTGGAGTTCAGAGTTGTATATATTCTTTCATCTGAGACCTTGTACTGTTGGATACTGCTGGGATTATCTTAGACTACTGCTATTTCATCTATTTATTTTCTTGAGTTCTATTTCATTTTGTGCTATCTCTTCCTTAGTTGTTATTGAGTTTTACTGTTATGTCACCCCCATTCGGGGAGTATAAATTGTTTAGATATACATTGTTAGATGTATGTTGACCTAGGACAACGCTCTGCCGTCGACACTGCGGCATAGGCTGGGCGTTGTTACGTACTCGTACCCTCACAGTGGGTGCGGGTCGTGACACTTGATCAGAACGGATGGCTCAGAACACAAGCCAAGATTCATTCTAGCATACATTAGTGTGAATCATCTATGTTCTGTACATATGGTGTAGTATATGTTCTTATCGTATCTAGTATCTGAAGAACGTAACAGAATCAAGATGAACTCACTAATGTAATACTAAGACATCATCTACTACTATATAAGATATAGTGATAGGTTGTCGTATCATCATTGCCGAGGGATGAGGGTCGGAGGACAGACAACTTTATCTACGGCTACATAGTTTCTGCCTCGCCAGTCGAATGGCTGCAGGAACTATGTCCTGATCACCATGTCGTACCGTAGACAATTGCAAATAGAGCTGAAAATATCCGTCGCTAACCGGTCACTAGTCCGTCGGTAACTGAGAATTTTTTTGAAAAAAAATTGCAACACTTTCCCTGTTCACAAAAATATGCATAAACCAAACCAATATATAATGCACACCAATTATCCAAGAATCACATAGACCAAATATGCACATACGAATTTAATGCACGCCAATTATCCAAGAATCATATAGACCAAACCAAATTAATATAAAATAGACATCAATTATCCTGAAGAGTAACCTAATATCCGTCGTTATAATTCGATTTATCTTCAAGTGTGAGAACGGATGGCTCAGAACACAAGCCAAGATTCATTCTAGCATACATTAGTGTGAATCATCTATGTTCTGTACATATGGTGTAGTATATGTTCTTATCGTATCTAGTATCTGAAGAACGTAACAGAATCAAGATGAACTCACTAATGTAATACTAAGACATCTTCTACTACTATATAAGATATAGTGATAGGTTGTCGTATCATCATTGTCGAGGGATGAGGGTCGGAGGACAGGCAACTTTATCTACGGCTATATAGTTTCTGCCTCGCCAGTCGAATGGCTGCAGGAACTATGTCCTGATCACCATGTCGTATCGTAGACTAATGCAAATAGAGCTGAAAATATCCGTCGCTAACCGGTCACTAGTCCGTCGGTAACTGAGAATTTTTTGAAAAAAATTGCAACACTTTCCCTGTTCACAAAAATATGCATAAACCAAACCAATATATAATGCACACCAATTATCCAAGAATCACATAGACCAAATATGCACATACGAATTTAATGCACGCCAATTATCCAAGAATCATATAGACCAAACCAAATTAATATAAAATAGACATCAATTATCCTGAAGAGTAACCTAATATCCGTCGTTATAATTCGATTTATCTTCAAGTGTGAGAATGGATGGCTCAGAACACAAGCCAAGATTCATTCTAGCATACATTAGTGTGAATCATCTATGTTCTGTACATATGGTGTGTAGGCCTCAAAAATGAAGTCACGCTGAGTTGATCGGAACAAGTCACGCAGAGTGATCCGAGAAGCAGCACAAAAAGATACGCTAAGTTCTGCCTGGCCATCTCCTTTAGAAGTCACGCAGAGACAGCTCAGCCATACGTCAGAATCATAATGACTGACAACACAACAGTCGAGAAACGTCTCCTCATATGCCACGTATGCACAGAACTCAAGAGATCACAGCCGTCTTTTGCGTGATTTTCGAAATCTTCCTTAGCAAGACTCACTCTTCACCAAGTTGGCGTGACTTTGGGTCTTATTTTCATTTAATGCGGCTGACAATATAATCAATGTCAGAGATTTTGTGTCAGACGAAGCGTGCCAAATCAAGACAGCTGGCGGTTTGCGTGGATTCTGAATCTTCTCCTTCCTCAAAACATTCGCGTGACTTCTGAGTTATTCTTCTCAAAGCCTGCATGAATTCTGAAGTATTCTTCTTCAAAGCTTGCGTGGATTTCGCCTTCAACGAGTCTGCGTCAACGAATCTGCGTGGATTTTTGCCTTCAGCAAGTCAGCGTGGATTTCATTTCAACTGGAGTACATGGCAGCCATGCCACCGATCTCTCTCTCGCGTGCCCAGTAACTTGCACACGACCCATGCACTGATGCCATGTGTCCAACAGTTACGGGCCACGTCCAGTAACTACTCACTAACCCTGCGTGTATTTAGAGTCTGCGTGACTTTTCAAATGCACCAGTGGTGAGGTAGTTATCTTTTCAGTTACTGTTTTGACTCTATAAATAGAGTTCTTTTTTTCATTCATTGGATAGATACATTGATATCTACTGTCAAAATTTTGAGAGCTTTTCTTCTTCGCATAGTCCAAGGGATAAAGCGATCGTCTTCTAGATCGGATTCCTACAGTTGTAATTTTCCCAGAAACACAACAAATAAAGAGAATTTCTTTACGGAAAACAAATTGGCGACCCTGCTGGGGAAAACCATCTCCTCTTCTGAGATGGTAACAACTCAATGCGACACTTCGTCAATCGGCTCGACGAAGAAAGTGATGACGATCAAATTCGATCAACTCGCCTATGAAGAAATGCAGCGGGCTAAGGGTGGCAAGCCCACTCCAGCCTCCATCATCACTGCCAAGTCGAAGGGACACTCTGTCTATGTCCCTAAGAATCAGTTGGCAGTCAATGGTGAAGTTTCTGCCACAGTGTCTACTCCTAACACTGGCAAGAACTCCACTGCAAGCACGCACACTCTTGTGCGCTCGAAGATGATGTGCAATCCCACATTCAAAAGTCACGCTGACAGTACTGGCTCCTTAGCCAAATCTGTTCCAGCGTGTAATTCTAAAATCAAAAGTCACGCTAACAGCTCTGGTTCTTTAACCAAGTCTGTTTCAGCGTGTATTTCATCAGAGAAGAATAACTCCTTAGTTATCTCTTCTTCTTCACCGAGTTCTACTAGAACTGGGGGTGGTCTTCCACACAAAGTCCCTTCGAAAAGGAATAACTCTTTAGTTGTTTCTTCTGCTCCTGTAGTTTTTACTTCAGGAACAGCTTTGACTGATACTTTTGTTAGTCAAAGGAAAGAAGATGGTCTTTTGGCTACTCTTCCTTCTGGATATTCTATGTCTCAAAATCTGAATGAGTCTAAGAAGAAACATTCCTTAATGTCTTCTTCTTTGATTTCTTCAAATTGGGCACAGAATCTGTCCATTAAAGAGGGTCTGTTACCAACTCCTAATCAAAGGAGTGGTTCAACTCTTCCTTCTCTGCAAATATCCAGCTCAATGGAAGGAAAACTCCATGTTTCCAAAATTAATATGTTACCTTCCACTGATTTAAGAACAAAACTCAGCACTTCTGGTGTTAAGAAACTATACCAATTGGATATGAAGATAAAAGATCCAGATGCAGAGTATGCAAGAAATTATGTGGCTCACATTAATCACTCTTTGTATAATCAAGAGCCATCAAGACCCAAGAACAGGAAGTATACTCCTCAATCTTCACAAACAGATTTACGGGAATATCTTCAACAGAAGAGAAGGAGTAATTCTATATCAAAGGAACATACTGAATATGACTTCTATCCAAGAGTCATAATTCAGTGCAGATGTGAATCAACAGTTCAAGACCATGGTGATCATGAATGTGACTTCCAGCCAAGAGTCACAATGCAATGCAGATGTCAAAATAAACGACAGTCTGTCTTCAATAGGATTCAGTATGAACCTATGCCTGATGAAGATGAGCCTTTGTTTGCCTCTGTCAACATGACTTCTCGGGACACCGGGGGTAGAGTTGATAGTCCAGATGGAGTATATAGAAACACCAGAGCAAGAGTCCTGGCTTCTAGTCAAAGAAATTTGATCCCTGAAATTGATTCTGAATTTCTTGGAGAATCTAACTTCCCACCTCTTCCTACTGGGGGTAATTCTCCTATAGTTGACTTTGATACACGAAGCAATGATTCAGAGCATACAACATCTACTAGTTCATCAATAATCCCTCATACAGTCACGACTTACATGGTTGATGGGAATACTGATGAACCTTCTTCTTCCTTGACTCCTCAAGATCAAAGAATTGCTTCTTTGGAACAGCAAATGAAGTCTATGACTGACACAATGAAGTCGATGTATGAACTCATGACAGCTCAGTTGCAAAATCGACAGACTGTATCAGATGCCATACCAGTTGATACTGATATAAGTCCAGTACAAGTTCCTCCAGCAGTACAATCCAATACTCCTGGACCAGCTCAACCAAATCCTAGTCTCTCTGGAGCTGGGGGTAGTGCTTACAATGCTGTTCCTCCTCCCAACTATTCTCTACAAGCCACAACTCCACAATCTTCGGGAGTTGTCTCTGAAGAATTGAAGAATCTCAAAACTCAATTCGAGGCATTCAAACAGAAGGATGGTTTACAAAGGTTAGGCATCAAGCAGCCTTATCCAATAGAATGGAAGCAAGTATCATATCCTCCTAAATACAAGCCTCCTACTATGATGGAACCACTTCTCCAAGTCAGTTTATCAATCACTTTGAAGTGATGACTGATCAACTACAACCAAGTGATGCCCTCCTTACTTGGGTATTTATTGGATGTCTCAAGGGAACGGCTTATGAATGGTATAGGAGTCTCCCAGATGGGAGTATTACCTCATTTGCTGGTTTCAAACAGATGTTTCTTGAAAGGTTCTATGAAGGGCTTAATGACATGACTATGTCTGCTCTTATTAGAATCAAGCAGAAAAGTAATGAATCTACAGAGGAATACATTGAACGGTTTCGAAGAGAAGCTCTGAAGATGCCTCTTGGAACTTCTGATGCTGTCACCATTGACACGTGCAAATCAAACTTGTTGCCAATCATCAGTATGTGGACAGGGTCCACTCAATTTCAAGATTGGCCTTCCTTCATAGTCAGTGCTAAAGCTGCAGAAATCAGTGCTGAAACCTTCAAAGGTTTAGGAGTGCAGATGACTCCTAAAGAAACAGGACAAGGTGCTAACAATAAAAATAATGCTCGCAAAGGAAAAGAAACTCTTGAAGTTAATCTTCAGAGCAAAGATACATCAAATGTTCAAACTCCTGCCTCTACAACTCAACAATCAAGAACACCTCGCCCCAGAGAAGAATATTCTTTTGATGACGACGATGTCCTTGGTATCTTTGAATGTCTGCTGAAAGGTAATAAAATACAATTACCAGAGATCAAGAAACCTGATGAAGCTGGTAAGACAGATCATCCTAAATACTGTCCATATCACAGAATGCTGGGTCACACAATTCGTACATGTTATGTATTGAAAGGAAAGATCCAAGAAATGATTAAATCTGGAGCTATCTCTCTTACTCCAAAAGAGAAGACCGTCACCTCCAACGTTGTCTCTATACAATTTAGAAATTTCCCTCCTCAACTCCTTGAAAGTGGGATTGTTCCTATTCCCAAGGCAACTCTTGACATAGTGAATCTTCCTCCTCCACAGTCTGAAGGATTAGTGCCAATCACTTTGGAAACAGGGAAAATCATGTGGATCCATCCTGATCTAGTGGCAGATTTTGAATCGCCTTTTCCTCAAAAGATTTCTTCTCAAAAATCCAAGAAGGCTGGAAAGATCAAGTCATGTCATATGACTTCTCTTGGGTCTACCTCTGACACAGAGCCAAAAGACAAAGAAGAAGCACTTGTTAGTGCTACTCGAACGGGGAAACCTTACCTAAAGGAATATTCTAAAAATCCTGAAGATCCTACTGATATCCCTTCAGATGCTAAAGATGCTCGTAATATTCCTCCCAAAGAAGAATCATCTACTGAACCTGTTCCTCCCAAGCCTACGGCTCTGGAGAAAGGCAAACAACAGGCTCGGTTTGATAAGCCAATCAAGAAGTCTTCTCCTCTTGGACTTCAGAAGCCTTACAATTTCGACATTTTGGCTCAGCTTGCTAATACTCCAGCTAGAATGTCCCTTTTTGAACTTCTACGTCTTTCCAAAGAGATTCGGGAGACATTAAGTGAAGCACTCCTACAAGCTGACTCTTGTCTTACACAATTGAAGAAGCCGGATACGGAACCTGCCACTTGCTTACATTGCAACAGTGTACTGGAGATTATCCCAAATATCACCTTTACACAAGACGACATGTTACTGGAGGATAATCGACATGACCGACCTCTCTACTACACTGGTTATATTGATACGATGAAGATAGATCGTATCCTCATTGACCCAGGGTCTGCTATAAGCATAATGCCAAAGAGTTTGTTGGATGAACTAAAAATCCCTCTTCACAAGCTCTCCAAGACGGTTACTACTATCTTGGGATTCAATCAAAGCCGAAGTGAGTCTTTGGGAAAGATTCATCTGAAGCTTCAGATAGGCGATTTCAGATCTAAAGTCACTTTCTATGTGATCGAGATCGCGGGATCCTATAATCTTCTTCTGGGGAGGCCCTTTCTTCACGAAAATAATATGGTGCCCTCTACTCTTCATCAATGTTTTAAATACATTGATAGCAATGGAAGAGTACAAAAAGAAGTTGCTGATATAAATCCCTTCCATGGGGTTGAAGCTTATTTCAACGATTCCCGAATGTACAAAGAAGAGTATACAAGGATCATACAAGCTATGGAGAAAGAAGATGCACAAAGTGAGACTTTAATAATCCCTGTTAAAAGTTGAACTACTCAGCAACAATCTCCTGAACCCTCTGGAGAAGATTCTTTCATCATTCCAGTGAGTGGACGGATCTCTCCGTTACCTCAGTCATCTACTCAAAATACACTGATCATTCCTGTCAGTGGGCGTACTACAGTTCATGTACCTTCACAAGATACTCTGCTAATTCCAGTTGGAGGGTGGACTACTCTTCCTACTCAAACTTCAAGGGAGCTCACCTCTTCTGAGCCATTTGTTATCGATCTTAATCGAAACAAAGCTTCTTCTTCTTCTCCCCCTTTAGTCATTGACTTGGCTAAAATCTCTAAGGCTCAGCCTTCTCCCAATATAAATATTGCTGCTTTTACATTTAATGAAAAGTCTCCACCTTTGCAGTACGTTGATGTGTGTAATTATGTTCATAGTTATTTACATCTGTTAGATGACTTGAACACAATAACCATAGGAGTTGTACAGACTGTTCATACAGATGTATCTCTAGAACCTGTACAATCTTCATACTTTCTAGTTCCCAGCAGAAAGCCAGGAGACATTCCAATATTCTTCTACAAAGGGCCTCAAAATCCTTCTGATCTTGAAGATGATGACAAAAATGATGATACTGGAAGATTACAACTACGTCGTTATAGTCAGCAATCTAGAGACATCATCAAAAATATGGGCTATGACTTCAGGACTGGCCTCAATAATGGAAAAGGAAGAAAAATGTCTGTCCGGATTCCTCCTTTGAAATATGGAAGGACGAAATGCGGATTGGGTTATACTACTCCTACTCCTTTCATCAACATTATCCATGAAGATCCTGAGTCTGACGAAGATAAGAGATCTGATTCTTCTAGTACAACTTCTTGGGATTCCGATACGAGTATCGGTAACTTCTATTGCAACCTTCTGTCTTCCAATATGGTTTCCATTGACCATTCTGAAGAAAGTGATGAAGACGAAGAAGAGTTTGAAATCTCACCTGAATCAGAACAGTGGGCCCAAAGATTAGATAATCAATGGGAGTTCCGTTTCGAGCAAAAAGAACCTCCGACTGAAGATAAACTTGTTTAAATAGATGTTGGTGAAGAGGGATCTCCCAAACCAATATTCATCAGTGAAAGTCTTTCAGAAACTGATAAGAAAGACATGATCAAACTCATTCGTGAATACATTGATGTCTTTGCTTGGAGTTATGAAGATATGCCAGGTCTTGATCCACAGATTGCAACTCACAAACTCAACATCTTGCCGAATGCTAAACCGGTCAAACAACAACAGCGATGATTTCGTCCAGACATCATGGATGCAATTGAAGCTGAAGTCAATAAACTCATTACCTT
This sequence comes from Iris pallida, assembly GCA_029216955.1. Classification (NCBI taxonomy): domain Eukaryota; kingdom Viridiplantae; phylum Streptophyta; class Magnoliopsida; order Asparagales; family Iridaceae; genus Iris; species Iris pallida. The sequence goes on along the minus strand of JANAVB010011199.1, from coordinate 22,764,714 downwards.
TGGGTTTATTAGAGAGGAACAACATCCCGATTGGGTGGCTAATATTGTTCCTGTTCTTAAAAAGACTGACAAGATCAAAGTATGCATAGACTTCCGCGATCTCAATGCGGCATGTCCTAAAGACGAATTCCCTCTACCAATCACTGATGTCATGGTTGATAATACCTGTGGATTTGAACGAATGTCATTCATGGACGGGTATTCTGGATACAATCAGATCAAAATGTCCCCAGAGGACGAGAAGCACACTTCTTTCAGAACGCCGATTGGTACATACTGTTATACAGTTATGCCATTCGGTCTCAAGAATGCAGGAGCAACTTATCAACGAGCTATGAGCACTATATTCCGTGAATATTTGCGGAAAATAGTCAAATGCTATGTTGACGATATTGCAGTCAAAAGTCGACAAAAGGAGGATCATATCCAAGATTTGAAGACTATATTTGATCTAATGCGTAAGCATCAATTAAAGATGAACCCTACTAAGTCCTTCTTAGGCGTCTCTAGTAGTAAATTTCTCGGCTTCGTCATTACCTCTAAAGGTATACACGTGGATCCCGAGAAGATCAAAGCCATCCAAGAGATGCGTCCTCCACGCACCTTAAAAGAGCTACGAGGATTTCAAGGAAGAATCGCTTATATCAGGAGATTCATTTCTAATTTATCAGGACGCTGCAGACCATTCAACAAACTTATGAAGAAAGGTGTCTCTTTTGTCTGGAATGATGAATGTCAGAAAGCATTCGATGATATAAAACAATATCTGATGAGCCCTCCAGTATTGGTACCTCCCGTCTCAGGAATACCGTTCCTCCTCTATACTCGAGCAATGAGTCATTCATTGGGTGCATTACTCGCTCAAAAGAATCAAAATAGCCATGAACAAGCCATTTATTATCTCAGTCGCACTATGACCGGAGCTGAACCTCGATATTCACCGGTTGAAAAAGAATGTCTAGCCTTGATGTTTGCTGTCCAAAAGACACGTCATTATATCATTGGCCAGACTATTCATGTCATCTCCAAGATCAATCCTATACGGATCATGATGAAGAAACCTAGTGTTTTGAATTCTCGATTGGCTAACTGGGGAATCCTACTTGCTCAGTATGACATGCACTATATTCCTCAGAAATCAGTCAAAGGACAAGCTTTAGCTGATTTTCTGGCTGCTAACTCAATTCCAGAAAATTCAAAACTCTATGATGAAATCCCAGATGAAGTCCTAGATTCAAATCAAATTGTTGAAGAAGATCCTACTTGGCGTCTATTCTTTGATGGAGCATCAAGAATTGGTCCTAATGGCGATATTGTTGCTGGAGTTGGAATTGTTCTTGTATCGCCAGAAGGTCTTGCCATCCAAAGAGCTTATTCTCTCGATCAGCCGTGTTCAAACAATGTAGCTGAGTACAACGCATTGCTTATTGGTCTTCAACTCGCTAAACATCTGAATATTCAACATTTGGAGGCGTATGGAGACTCTAAACTTATTGTCAATCAGATCAGGGATACTTATGAAGTTCGCCATCAAGATCTGGTTCCTTATCATAGAGCGGCCATATCTATGGCCTCATCATTTAAGGAATTCTTCATTGAACATGTTAGGCGAGCATGTAACACAGAAGCTGATACCCTCGCTAATCTTGCAGCGGTGCTGGCTATCCCAATCAGACGGCAACAAATGATTGTTGTTCGTAATCGAGAATTATTTCATCTTGAAAATAACCTGACTCTAGGACTTCCAGTTGACATTGAAGAATCAACATCTCATGACGTCAATACAACAAGAGGATTTGGATTCAGTCGCAAATCGATATCATCTTCATCCGATTCCAGCATAGAATTCATCTTCAGTAACTCGATCGAGAATCAGAATACGGATAAAGATTGGAGACTTCCTTTCTTAGATCTCGTATTATATGATATTCTTCCGGATGATCCGAATGAGGCAGCATTTATCAGACGACGATCACTCAGATTCTATTACAGTCATACAACAAAGACCTTATATCGTCGAGCTTATGATGGTTTACTCCTTCGGTACATTGCCGGTGATGAAGCCCAACAAGTTATTCGTGAAGCACATGATGGAATTTATGGAGCGCATCAACCTGGGCCAAAACTTCAAAACCGTATTCGACGGATGGGTATTATTGGCCAACTATGGTATCAGATGCCATTGAATATGCAAGGAAATGCAAAGCTTGCCAAATCCATGCGGATTTTATACATCAACCCTCGGAATTTCTACATCCGACGGCAGCATCATGGCCCTTCGAAGCTTGGGACATGGACATTGTCGGCCCGATCAATCCACCGTCATCTAAAGGTTATCGGTTCATTCTCGCAATAACTGATTACTTCTCCAAATGGGCCGAAGCCATTCCTTTATCTGAAGTTAAGACGTCTAATGTCATCAGCTTTATTAAACACCACGTCATCTACAGATTTGGTGTTCCTCGACGCATTGTTCATGATAATGGACCACAGTTCGTCAGCCAGAAATTTACTCGATTCTGTGACGATCACCGGATCAATAATGTGGCTTCTACCGCATATAATCCAGCAGCTAACGGATTGGCAGAAGCTTTCAACAAGACTATCATCAAACTCCTAAAGAAGTTTGTCTCCACTAACAAACGTAATTGGAGTGACAAGCTTGGGGAATGATTGTGGGCTTATCGCACTACAGTCCGTAATGCTACTAAGTGTACACCTTTCTCTCTGGTGTACGGATCTGAGGCTGTTCTCCCATTAGAGATTCAAATTCCTTCTTTAAGGATAGCAATCGCTAATGAACTCACTGCTGAAAATAATGATCGTCTTCGACTTCAAGAATTGGAGGCTCTGGATGAAAAGCGGTTATCTGCTCAACAGAATATTGAATTCTATCAAGCTAGAATTTCAAGGGCTTTTAACAAGAAAGTCAGAATTCGAACATTTCAGAAAGGAGAACTTGTGCTTACTGTCAGACGCCCGATGACTATGACACACATGAGTAAGGGCAAGTTTGATGCAAAATGGGAAGGTCCATTCATTGTCAATAAGATCTTTTCTAATGGGGCTTATCAACTCACTACTCTAGATGGTAAAGTCACTATGATGCCCATCAACGGCAAATTCTTGAAGAAGTACTACGTCTAATATTTCTATCAAGATTGTCCTCCCATCATTCTCCAGCTATTTCATTGTTCTTTCCGAAGAATCATTCTGATATCTATTATCCCCAGTGGAGATAGGTATTCTACTTTGTATCGTTTTCTCAACAAATTTGATATCCAGAAAATCATGTCCACATTACCTCTGAATTTTCTATCTCAATATCATATTTATGAAAATGATATTTAGTCTTTCTGATTTCCGAGTCAAAAGATCAATGAATAAAGGCAAAAATACAAAGTGGGAAGGATATATCGTAAACAAAGTTTTCTTAAACGGAGTTTATTTGAGACAAATTCCTCAAGAAAAAGAGTACATCATCATGGAAGATCATTGTAATCCCTTTTGGGACGAGGACCACATACATAATCAGCAAAAGAATTGAGTACATCTTTTCCTGACCGCACCAAGAATTGACAGGCAGCCAGCCTCATTGCTTCTTTTTCTTCGGTTTCTCCTGGTTCGACCAGGAAGTCCAGGATATCTTTTGGCGGCTTGGGAGTAGACGAGCTTTCGCCCATTTCCTTCTTCTGCGGAGGTGGATGTTCTTTAACACCTTCAGTAGCTTCGGGGACGACTTCAGCCTTCATTATATTCTCTTCAGAAGACATTGTGGATAAAATACGATCCTTCTACTCAAATATATGCTCTATTTATAGGCATATGGTTACAAGGATCGAAGGGACGTATTCTTTCCCGATATTCAGTTCATCCATTCATTTCTCACATTCATCCGACGTTTCACATGTTCATTAATACTTGACGGTTCGTCCGTTCATTTATTACATTCACTCGACAGTTCATCTGTTCATCGTTTCCTAACGGTTCATCCGTTCATAATCTTCTATCAATTTATTAAGCGGGGATTAGTTATTTATCATGTTTTCATAACCTCTGAATCAATTCCGAATCTGCTTACTCATTTGTCATGTTTTGACCTCTGCATAGAAATCAATCTATTTTCTCTCGAGTTCCTATATATTATCACGTCCATAATACCTCTGATAATATCATATACTCTAAAAACAGAAAAGATGATTTTATTATCTATCATGTCCATAATTCATCCACAAATACAAATCATTGAGCATAGAAGAAGTGTCATTTCCATTCCCATTTCACCACAAAAAGTCTATTACATTTTCTTAGACTTTCCTACAAATCATAATGGAAATCTATTACAAATCTTGGATTTTCATTCTACACTACAACGATAACCTAATAGAGATCTATCTTCTTCTTTGGATCTTCTCCGTCGGACCTTCTCCGTCAGGTTCGTTGTTGGTTGCAATTCCTGACTGTCTGGGTCTCAGTCACGACCAGATCAGCAGGAATCAAACTCTGGTCTTCTCTCTCAGACGAGAGGAGAACCACAGAGTATGGCAGCCCGACGGCGTATTGCTGCCAATACAGCTCGTGGAGGAACGGCGGCACCTCAAGCAGGTAGGAATGTATCCAGCATTGGGATACGATTCCTAGTTCTGCCGTCAGAGGAACTCTACTACCCGATTTCTCGGTAGTAGAGTTGACTCCACCATCCAACTCTCGTGTATAAAGGCTCTTCCTACCATCTAAGGAAGACCCTTCTATCTCACGAAGAGTTTTGAGTTGTCTGATTTACGCGTCAAAAGCGTATGAGCTCCCTGATGTGGGTGTCAGAAGAACATTGTCTACAGCATCCACATCACCAATGCCAGTTCTGAAGAAGGTTTTCAGCCAAAATTCTGCAAGAAACAGTAAAGAAAAATCAGCCAACAGAAATTGGCCAAGCAAAGACAGATGTATTCTGTTCATTTCAGGAAGATGAATTTGTCTTTAGCAAACAAAAAATTCGATGCGTGTATATTGAACTTACCGCTGAGTTTGCTGCTAAGGATTGACAGATCCATGTCTGGTAGCGTGCACAGAGATTTGACATCAGACAACATGGCTTTCCTATTTTCTTCTCACAGAAAATTCATTCTCAGAAGAGAGGAAGAAGAATGAGAAGATGAGTTTGCGTGGAGTTCATCCATCTATTTAAAGGGTCAAGTGCAGGTCTATTCTTGGAAAAGATCCGCATAAATAGCGCTCGTAAATTGTGGAATGAGTGTCACGTGTACTTCGGGAGACCGTGCAACATTGGAAACAGTCAAAGTGTGCTAATTAATATTCTTCATTAAAAGGCACGCAGATCAAACACAAAAGTTGTACTTCATTCTTTAAACAGGCACTGATGGCCTTACAAAAAGACAAAAAAGTGCAACAAAAGCGTAGAAAGTTACGCTCTATTTTCCAGAGCGGCTAAGTTTGATGCCTAACTCCTCTACGCTCTTAACTCCCAGGCGATGCAACAGAGTCTCGAGCATTTCACGCTTCTCCATAAGGCTCCGCCCATCAGAAGAAGACAAGCCATCCAATCCAAAGTAGCTCAAGAGATTCTTGGCTAACTGCGTGGAGTCGTCCTTGAGCTCGATGACGACAGGTTCGGGTTCTTTGCCCCCAAAAGTGGGGTCACCATGGGAACAAAAGCCCAACTTGCGTGCTTCTTCTTCGGCTGCTTCCTTTGGGGTCATATTTTCGAGAGATGAATGTCAAAACTGAGAACCTCTTTCTGTTTATATAACAGATCTCGTCGACAGTTCATATTCTACCATAAATTGGACGCAATCAGTCTCGGAGAACGAAGAGTCATTATGACAGTTAATAAGTTCATTTGGATGTTATCAAAGAACTTCGAAGTCTTTTCGACTTTCGAAAAATTTTGGAGTCATCTCAGCGTGACTTTAACTCATTTCATCATCTCTATTTTCAAAGTATTTCGAAAATATTTTATCATTTTTCGAAAACTTTGAAGGGGATTTTGTAGGCCTCAAAAATAAAGTCACGCAAGTCACGCTGAGTGATCCGAGAAGCAGCACAAAAAGATACGCTAAGTTCTGCCTGGCCATCTCCTTTAGAAGTTACGCAGAGACAGCTCAGCCATACATCAGAATCATAATGACTGACAACACAACAGTCGAGAAACGTCTCCTTATATGCCACGTATGCACAGAACTCGAGAGATCACAGCCGTCTTTTGCGTGATTTTCGAAATCTTCCTTAGCAAGACTCACTCTTCACCAAGTTGGCGTGACTTTGGGTCTTATTTTCATTTAATGCGGCTGACAATATAATCAATGTCAGAGATTTTGTGTCAGACGAAGCGTGCCAAATCAAGACAGCTGGCGGTTTGCGTGGATTCTGAATCTTCTCCTTCCTCAAAACATTCGCGTGACTTCTGAGTTATTCTTCTCAAAGCCTGCGTGAATTCTGAAGTATTATTCTTCAAAGCTTGCGTGGATTTCGCCTTCAACGAGTCTGCGTCAACGAATCTGCATGGATTTTTGCCTTCAGCAAGTCAGCGTAGATTTCATTTCAACTGGAGTACGTGGCAGCCATGCCACCGATCTCTCTCTCGCGTGCCCAGTAACTTGCACACGACCTATGCACTGATGCCATGTGTCCAACAGTTACGGGCCACGTCCAGTAACTACTCACTAACCCTGCGTGTATTTAGAGTCTGCGTGACTTTTCAAATGCACCAGTGGTGAGGTAGTTATCTTTTCAGTTACTGTTTTGACTCTATAAATAGAGTTCTTTTTTTCATTCATTGGACAGATACATTGATATCTACTATCAAAATTTTGAGAGCTTTTCTTCTTCGCATAGTCCAAGGGATAAAGCGATCGTCTTCTAGATCGGATTCCTACAGTTATAATTTTCCCAGAAATACAACAAATAAAGAAAATTTCTTTATGGAAAACATGGTGTAGTATATGTTCTTATCGTATCTAGTATCTGAAGAATGTAACAGAATCAAGATGAACTCACTAATGTAATACTAAGACATCATCTACTACTATATAAGATATAGTGATAGGTTGTCGTATCATCATTGCCGAGGGATGAGGGTCGGAAGACAGTCAACTTTATCTACGGCTACATAGTTTCTGCCTCGCCAGTCGAATGGCTGCAGGGACTATGTCCTGATCACCATGTCGTACCGTAGATTAATGCAAATGGAGGTGGAGCCAAAATACAGAAACCAAAATACAGAATCGAATCCCTGGGACGGATGGCTTAGAACACAACCAACCGGAGAGGATACTCTGAGAGATCCATCTGAGTAGGACGTATACTCTGACAGATCACCTTTACAAGAATGATATCAGTAGTGGGATTGAGTGCTAGAGGAGATATTATCAGAGTATACATCCTACTCAGATGGGTCTCTCACCGTTACTATTTTTTTCTGACAGCATGGTGGATGTGCTCCGTCAACAGATTCTTGCTCCAAGCCAAAACTTTGTCCCGTAGCTCAAGTCGACATCTTTAGTGTAGAGCTCGAGTGAGAGGTTCCTGACAGCATGGTGGTCTCCTTTGTCAAAGTATCCGTGCTCGTCCCACAACCAATATGGGATGAGCACGGATACTTTGACAAAGGAGACCACCATGCTGTCAAGAACCTCTCACTCGAGCTCTACACCAAGGATGTCCACTTGAGCTCCGGGACTGTAAAACCCCTAAATTTCTACTATTTATTTTATTAAATTTAATACCGATTTAAAATTTTTGTAATATACGTCGCGTAGACGTACTATACGTCGTGCACGACCTTTTGTTTTCTTTTTTCGAATTTGCTCGACGAGGGCGACTATGTGCGAGCGTACATATTTTTGAAAAAACACTTTTCTTCTATTTTTATGGTTTCAAAATATTATACATAATAATTATTTAGCTATCGTACCAAAACTTTCAAGTTCATTATTTATTTATTTTATTTACACAAAGGCTTTCGTTTATACAGTTATTAATTATAAATAATATTTTTAGTGCGTACATGTATTGCATAAATATATTAGTGTAATTTTCGAAATTAATAATATTAATATTTTATTATTCAAAAAGATTTATTTTCGAAATTATTATTATTAGTATTTTGGAAAATATATTTCGAAATTATTGTGGCAATTTAAAACCTTAATTTGAACCTATGGATTTATTTATATGGTTAAATATTTGAAATTTGAATTTTTTTTTTTTCATTGATTTTAAACCAATAATTTAATTAGATTCAAATTTGATTTGCATTTGGATTGGATTTTGATTTGTATTTGTATTTGGATTGATTTTAAATTAAAAGTGCATACTATCTTTGGGTTTAAATCAAATCCTAATCCTTATCTTAATGGGAATTCCCACATCCTATAAATAGGCAGGTACTCCTCCATTGTTCTCCACAAGCAAAAAAAATTTCTCCACAAATAATTCTATTCTAGTGCGTGCCTCGTGTCCGTGTCCGTGTTCCACGTCCCAACTTCTTATTCCAATTTTTACAATTACAATTATTCTTTTGTGTCGACAACCCCGACACATATCAATCTCTAATCCTAGCCGAACCCCTCCGGCCACTACCACCACCCGCCTCCAGTATCGTCCCCACTCCTTGCCACCATAGCCCCTTCACCTCCGTCAGTATCACCAAACTACCGCGGCCATCATCGTCTTCACCGCAACCACCACCACCACCATGTAACCACCATCCCACAGACATTTGCCACCGACCAACACAGACCATCACCCAACGCCGGCATCACCATCATCATCACCACATCTCCCCTGCCAACACAGACCGTCACCCGCCGCCACGGCCAACGCCGGCATTACCAAATCACCACAAGACAAAAACAGACATAACACCGTCCAGCCAACTACCACCACCACCGTCACCGGCGCAACCCGCCGGCGACCCAAGGTAACCCACAGCAAAATTAGGAAAAGGAAAAGAAAGTAAAAAGCTAACCCATCGACTCACCACCGACAGCCACAAATTCCCCAGAAAAAGAAGAAAAAGAAATTAACCACCGCCTTCACCGTACTCACCTCGACCCTCGCCGTCGCGCTCCCAGCGTCCGGCCTCGCCAAGCCCTGATGCGCGCCCTCCGCGGATCCTTGCCACCCGACTCCGCCGCGTCCGGCTTCGCCGAGCCTGACGCGTGCGCCACCGCAGAACCCGCCACCTCCGCGCCGCCGTGCCTCCCTTACTCCGCCGAACTCTGATCCCAGCCACCGGCGACTTCGCCGAGCGCCACCGCGCTCAAGGACTTCGCCGCCCTTCGCCGCCACCGCTTCCCTCTCCTTTCCCCTCCGCCCGACCGACCTTTCTCCTCCGCCTCCGCCGCCAGGTCGGCAAACCCCCGCCCGATCAAAAACCACGACCACGCCGCCTCCTTCGAACCCCCTCCTCGGACCAGGACCCGACCGCCAGCGAGCTCCCGTTCTCGACCTCCGCCGATCTCCGCCCTCTCTCTCCACCGCAATCTCCGACCGCCTACCCACTCCTTCCCGAGCTCCCATCGCCTCCACGAGCCGTCCGCGCGCAAACCCTTGCCGCCGACCATCCTCCCGCGTCGCTCCGCCTCCGCACGAAGCGCCGCACTCAGCTCCGTCCACCTCTCCCTCTCTCCCCAGCCTCTTCCTCTTCTCCGATCCTCCGCCGACTGAACTCCCGCTCATCCCGACCCTCTCGTTTCCTTTTTGCTTTCACTTCTTCTCTCCCATTCTTCCTTGTACTGGACCGCTCCTCCCGCTCCTCTCTCTCCCTCTCAGTCTCCCTCCCCGCCTCTCTCTCTCTCTCTCTTGCTGTCGTTTTTCTTTTTCCTTCTCAACAAACGAATGGCAGCAGGGCTGCACTGGGCCCCATTGCTGTTTAAATTTTTAATTTTTTTTTTTTTTTTTGTTCTTCTGTCGTTTTGTTTCCTTTCACTTCTTCTTTTAGTATTTATAATTATTATAATTATTACTATTATTATTATCATTATTATTATTATTATTATTGTTGTTATTATTATATTTACCAGTTTTAGTACCATTCTTATGGCATGAGTATTTTATCATTAGTATCATTATTATTATTATTAGTGTTATATTTTTACAAAAGAAACGATTGTGCCATATATTAAATATCATTAGATAATATTATTAGAGTTGCTATTGTGGTTATTGGGTTTTATTATCTAGTAATATTATTATCGATCTTTATGACATTTGCTCTTAATGATATTATATCTAACTATATATTAAATATGGCCAAAAATTGTATTTGTGATAAATATATAGTATTGGGCTTGGCCCTACCTGTGATTTCAATCGGGTTTGAGGTTTTAATTATTATATATTTCATGGAAGTAAATATGGTTGTAATATTTTCTACAAGCAAGTTATAGTTTGATATAGAGGTGATTTTTATGACTTTCAAGTATTTATCTAAAATTATTTTACTAATAAAATTATAGTTATTTTTATAATTATATATTTTTCAAAAATAGTTATATATAGTTATTTTTATAAATTTTCTTCGGTTATATAACCTTATCCATAATCAATCGTTCGTTTCCTATCTCCTTCCATATCTCGAGCTTAATTATACCATCCCTAGCTAAATTGACCCTTCTGGACCCAATGGAACTGTCCGTGCCACTATCTGAGGTCCCCTTGTACAGTTGTTGCACCAAAGTTGCAGATCGTGCCAACCGTGATCCTCGCAGCACACCGGACGCAATACCAGGCAAGACACCTTGCCTTCACTGTTTAAATTCTTGCTCAATGTTATGCATTTTTTTTTTTTACTTATTCTAGAAAATATAAATTGTACTTGCAAATTATTATATTTTAGTTGCATATGACTTAGAGTTAAGGGCCCACCTTTGTTTGTGTCGCATTCATTGGCCCGACACTTGTGTACCACGAGTCACGAGTCTCATATAGATCTCGGACGTACGTATCGACTGGCCATCGGTGCGCACATGCCGTGCGATAGGCAATAACTGCTAAATAGTTACGGTTGTCTAGAAGACTTAGCAACTTAGCAGTTATTAGGAATGTCGTGATGTGGATACAGCACGTGTAGTGCATGGGGAGGGTGGAGACAGTTATTAGGCGCAGGGGCTTTCACACATTTACTTTTCTCTAGCTGCCATTTGTGACTCAGTCGAGAGACTAGTGGACGTGCAATTATTTACTTTTCTCTAGATGCCACTAGTGCCTCGGTTGAAACACAAATGTGCCGTGCATTTACTTTCCTCTAGCTGCCGTTAGTGACTCACTCAAGAAGCTAGTGGCCGTGCATTTACTTTCCTCTAGACGCCCCTTAGTTCTCGTTCGAGTGCTAATGGGCCGTGCATTTACTTTTCTCTAGACGCCACTAGTGACTTGGTTGAAACGCTAACGCGCCGTGTTTCTAGCTTCGGGAGCCCTTGTGTGGAACGTTGTCTTCAAATACATATTCACATAGAATGGTTAAAAACCTTTATTTGTGTAGTTTCTGTTGAGCTTTATTATTCAGTTACCGGCATGATATTATGTGTCTTGTTACGTCCCTCTGAGGACCTGGTTGTCTTGCCAGGTGTGTGCTATTGTCTTCGCAGGTGTTCTAACTCTAGCCGTGACTATCTCTATTTTTCGAGGATGATTGCGTTTGGATCGTCTTCACTTCGCTCGCCAAATTCATATCTTTACTTATGTATATTTTTCCTTTACTTGTTGGTAGTGGATTTTGTCTCCGCCCAACATATTGTATCAAGACGATTCATTATCATTATATATCATTTATTCTTTGATATTGTGGATGAGATTAGTTAGTTATGGTTCTACTGCATTTTACAGCTTATGTATTCATACGAGGTTTCCATATATTGGAGTATACTTCGTTCGAGTACAGCTGGCATGTCTACGTTCCTAGTCCTACGTATTTTGGGACTGGGGCGTTACAGGGGCAAAGTTTTGGCTCGGAGCAAGAATCTGTTGAGGGAGCACATCTATCATGCCGTCAGAAAAAATTAATAACGGTGAGAGACCCATCTGAGTAGGACGTATACTCTGATAATATCTCCTCCAGCACTCAATTCCACTACTGATATCATTCTTGTAAATGTGATCTCTCAGAGTATACGTCATACTCAGTTGGATCTCTCAGAGTATTCTCTCTTGTTGGTTGTCGTATCATCATTGCCGAGGGATGAGGGTCGGAAGACAGTACAAATAGTCTAATACAAAAACAACTCAATATGTAGTCCAATACAAATAGTCTAATACAAAAACAACCCAATACAAATAAGTACTAATAGCAAATGAGAACCACGCTGCTCACGCAAACGCTCAGTGATACGTTCACGCAACCACCTCGAAAAAGCGAGATTTTTGGCACGAGGAGAGCTGTCGTCCCTTGCAAGGACTGCATGAAGAGTCCTCTCGGTCTCATTAGCTATCGGTACTGGATGAATAGAACTCCCGGTCTCACTAACAACCGGTGCCACTTCCTCCTTAACTGTAGGAGGAGCCACCTCAGCATTCACTGTTTTCCTCAAATGACGTGCCACTCCTCGGGTCATGGGTGCTATCTGATAAGATCGATAGTCACAAATAATATAATTGTAACATAAGCAAGCTAACTAAAGGAACCATCATGTAATTTGAGTACATTTTCGAAAGCCGATAAAGTATAAAAAATTTGATTTTTTGCCAAGTGTGAGAACGGATGGCTCAGAAGACAACCCAAGATTCATTCAAGCATACATTAGTGTGAATCATCTATGTTCTGTACAAATGGTGTAGTATATGTTCTTATCGTATCTAGTATCTGAAGAATGTAACAGAATCAAGATGAACTCACATAATATAATACTAAGACATCATCTACTATTATGTAAGATATAGTGATAGGTTGTCGTATCATCATTACCAAGGAATAAGGGTCGGAGGACAGTCAACTTTATCTACGGCTACATAGTTTCTGCCTCGCCAGTCGAATGGCTGCAGGTACTATGTCCTGATCACCATGTCGTACCGTAGATCAAATGGAGCTGGAACTGGAGCCAAAATACAGTACTACTTCACCATGTCGTACCGTTTTACTCTCTCTCTCCTCCCCCCTCCGGCGCTCTCACACTACTAATTCTTATGTGTTTTAAGTGTGAGAACGGATGGCTCAGAACACAACCCAAGATTGATTCTAGCATACATTAGTGTGAATCATCTATATTTTGTATACATATCGTGTAGTATATGTTAACCTTATCGTATCTAGTATCTGAAGGACGTATGTAACAGAATGAAGATGAACTCACTAATGTAATACTAAGACATCATCTACTACTATATAAGATATACTGATAGGTTGTCGTATCATCATTGCCGAGGGATGAGGGTCGGAGGACAGACAACTTTATCTATGGCAACATAGTTTCTGCCTCGCTAGTCGAATGGCTGCAGGGACTATGTCCTGATCACCATGTCGTACCGTAGATTAATGCAATTAATGGAGCTGGAAATATCCGTCGCTAACCGGTAACTAGTCCGTCGCTAACTGAGATTGTCACATACACATATGTATATCACAGCTAGATGTATAGATATATACATCTATACAGAAGCACACAACTGATAGAACTCGCACTGTCCTTAAGACAGTGAACATATACACCATGAATCCAAACCCCATATATATTCACATTTACTAATCCAAACACCACCAAACTAATGGAACACCCAATATGGAATACACGTTATTTAGCCAATATATAAACTCAGATGAATTTGAGAAGCAAGGCCACCTGCCGCCCCCGACCAAAGCCCGCCGCCCAGTAGTTCGGTTGTATATATATATGAAGAGTGCTTATGGGTGTGCGTCGGTTGCAAATAGCCCCGACGCACCCGCCCCAAGCCAGCCGCCCTGCCCCCGACGCCGCCGCCCCAAGGCCACCGCCCAGCCCTCGACCTAAGCCAGTCGCCCAGCCCCCGACGCCTCCGCCCCAAGCCAGCCGCCCAGCCCCCGATGCCCCCGCCCCAAGCCAGCCGCCCAGCCCCCGACGCCGCCGCCCCAAGCCCACCGCCCAGCCTCCGACCCAAGCCAGCCGCCCAGCCCCCGACGACCCAACCCTAAGCCTGCCTCCCAGACCCCGACGCCCCCGCCACAAGTCTACCGTCCAGACCCCGACCCAAGCCAGCCACCCAGCCCCCGACGCCCCAACCCAAGCCCGTCTCCCAGACCCCGACGCCCTGCCCCAAGCCCACCGCCCAGACTCCGACGCCCCAACCCCAAGCCCGCCTTTCAGAACCCGACGCCCCCGACCAGCCCCCGACGCCCCAACCCCAAGCCCGCCTCCCAGACCCCGACGCCCCCGTCCCAAGCCCACCGTCCAGACCCTGACCCAAGCCAGCCGCCCAGCCCCCGACGCCCCAGCCCCAAGCCCGTCGCCCAGCCCCCGCCGCCCCCGCCCCAAGCCTACCGCCCAGCCCCCAACCCAAGCCAGTCGCCCAGCCCCGGACGGCCCAGCCCAAAGCGCGCCGCCCAGCCCCTATACGACACCGCAAGAGAGAGAGAGAGAGAGAGAGAGAGAGAGAGAGAGAGAGAGAGAGAGAGAGATCGAGAGAGAGAGAGAGGGGATTACCTTCGAGAGAGAGAGAGGAGAGGACGCCGACGCCGACGATGACACCGACGCCGATCACCGAAGCCGACACCGACGAGAGAGAGAGAGAGAGAGAGAGAGAGAGAGAGAGAAGAGAGAGGAGAGAGAGTAAATTTGGGGGGAATGCAAAAAGTTCTCCCTGCCGTTTCATTTAAAGTCTGGTATGTATATATAGCGACGGACTAGCGACTGGTAAAAACTGTCGCCCAGCAGTCGCCTTTTTTGATAAGTGCCGACTGAATATCCATCGCTACGTAGTCGAAGATATGTCTTGCCAATTCTCTACACATTTCCCACCAAATAATCGACTACGTAGCGACTACGGTAAATCCATCGCTATAACACCGACACTCTAGCGACGGATGTGCGACCTTTCCTCCCCCTAAAATTAAAATTAAAATGGCAAAGGCGTGTAGTAGGTAATCCGCCGCTGAGCGGCCACAAAATCGTCGCTAATACCGACGAAAAAATTCGTCGCTAAAATTCGTCGCTAAATGAGTGTATTTTGGTAATGGGAGAAAGGCTATCCTTATGAATCAGTAAGGAGAACTACTTCCTTTATCATTGAAGCCATCCACAATATTAGTGATCTGGACTAGGTTAGCTTCTTAGAACATATCTTGGATGCGCTCGAAGAGCCAATCAGGACTTATCAAGATATGACAAGAGGCAATATCCAGCGACTCGTAGATACCGAATGTGAGACGATGGCTCGCGAGTCTGCAGCACGACAAGCAGCCTTAGAAGATTCTGTGGCTGTTTTCTCAAAGCAGTCCACAGAGTTGGAGTCTAGAATTATCGGACTACTTCCTCTTTCGAGTGTTGTAAGACCGAAGCCTCAGAGAATGAGAAAGAAGCGGATGAATGCCAAGCTCGTCTTCAGGAGTTGGAAGCTGAGATGGCCCAACTTTGTGAGACACTTAGAGCTGCCAGAAAACGTGAAGATGAAGTACTTGAAATGCATCAAGTTGCCACAAGCCACCTGGACGATCTGAAAAGGCAACGAGAAGAATTCATCAAAACTCATAGTGCAGAAATTGAACGCCGAGTCAAATCCCTACAACCTTTTGACCCTGAATCTGGGCGAGCTTTGGCCAGACAAAGAGTTCTTGATTCTAGAACTGAGAGGACTGATGCTCTGAAGAGAGTGATAACAGAACTGAGCACTCAGCCTCCCAAATAAAGCTATCCAATTGTGACAACTTTTTGTTTTATTCAGCTGAATGTACAATTTTAATATTTTGCACATCATTTGAATAAAAAATTGATGATCTTTTTGTGGCTCTATTACTTATTGTGTATCTGTTTGAGACACAAGTAATAGATAGGAATGAAAAATATGTTTAGAGGTGCCATACATGACATGTCTTGAAAATAACAATACTTATTATATTTGTTCAGAGGTAATGTGGACATGACAAAATATAACTTATAATATTGTTATTTTGAAGATGACATCATCAGAGGTAATATGGACATGACGAGTCATTGATATAGGTAGTAGAATTCAGAGATAAATGTGGACGTGAATTCGTACATCTATTGATTATCCTTGAGTTAACTAGGACTCAAGAATATGATATCTTTTAAAACAACAGGGTTTTAAAAGATAATATTTGCAATGATGGAGTAGATAATGTTGTCACTCTGGATAGACTCCACTGGGGATTCAAAGATTTGAAGTATGTATAATATTTGTTAGAAAATATAGTACACACTTTCAAACATGGTATTTCTTCAGGAATTTGCCGTTAATAGGCATCATATCAATTCGGCCATCCATTCCTGACAGTTGATAAGCTCCATTTGAGAAAACTTTGCTTATAACGTAGGGACCTTCCTACTTTGGTTCGAACTTTCTCTTGCTCATGTATGTCATAGTCATAGGACGTCTGACAGCAAGGACTAGTTCGCCTTTTTGAAATGCTCATACTTTGACCTTACGGTTGAAGATTTTTAAGATACAGGCTTGATATAGCTCGATGTGTTGTTGAGCTAGTAGCCATTTCTTGTCAAGTGCTTTAAGCTCCTAAAGTTGAAGATGATTATTATTTTCTGTTGTGAGTTTATTGGCAATGGCTATTCTCAATGAAGGGATCTGAATCTCCAACGAAAGAACAGCTTCGTATCTATACACCAAAGAGAAAGGTGTACAGCCGATCGGAGTGCATACAATAGTACGATAGGCCCATAGACACTCTTCCAGCTTTTTGCTCCAGTTCTATTTATTGGTAGAAATGAACTTTTTGAGAAGATTGATGATTATTTTATTAAATGCTTCTGCCAAACCGTTAGCTGCAGGATTTTAGGCTGTAGAAGCGACATTGTTGATCCGATTATCATCACAGAATGGAATGAATTTCTGACTGATGAACTGCGGTCCATTGCCATGGATGATTCGCTGAGGGACGTCGAATCTGTAGATCATATGATGCTTGATGAAGTTGATGACACTGCTTGTCTTGACTTCAGCTAAAGGTATAGCTTCGGTCCATTTTGAGATGTAATCGATTATAGCTAAGATAAACCGATGTCCTCGAGATAAAGGTAGATTAATAGGACCAATAACATTTATGCCCTAAGCTTCGAAGGGCCATGCTGCTGCAGTCGGATGGATAAATTCTGAAGGTTGATGTTTGAAATCTGCATGGATTTGACATGCTCGACATTTCTTTAAATATTCGATAGCATCCGACACCATGGTTGGCCAATAGTATCCCATGTGTCGAATTTGATCTTGTAGCTTAGGGCCAGGATGATGTGCACAACAGACACCGTCGTGAGCTTCACGTAGTATCTGTTTTACTTCATCTCCTACAAGATAGCGTAGAAGCATACCGTCATATGATCGTCGATAAAGTATTTTGGAGGTGTGATTTTAATAAAATCGGAGTGATCACCGACGAATTGTAGTTGCTTCTTTCGGATCTTCAGGTAGGATGTCATGTACCATGAAGTCGGTGAAAGAAGCTCTCCAATCTTCACTCGTAGTGCAAACTTTGACTGAATTACTGAACTCTAGATGCAAATTATTCTCCATGCAGAATAATTCCCTGTTAATGATGACGATCATCTATTGTCCTTTTACGGGATCGCTAATACTACTGCTAGATTGGCAAGTACATCAGCTTCTGTATTACATGTCCGACGTACATGATCAATGAAGAAGCCTTTAAACGATGTAGCCAACTTGACTGCTGCTTCGTGATATGGTATGAGATCTTGATGCCGAACTTTATATGTGCCTCTAACTTGATTGACGATCAACTTAGAGTCTCCATATACTTCCAGGTAGTCGATATCCAATTGTGTAGCTAATTGGAGACCGATGAGTAGAGCGTTGTATTCAGCAACGTTATTGGAGCATGACTCGTCTAAAGAATAAGCTCTTTGAATGGCCAATCCTTCTGGAGATACCAGAACGATTCCGACTCTAGCAACGATAGTACCTTTAGGTTCGATTCTGGATGTACCATCAAAGAATAGACGCCAAGCAAAGATTTCTTCTGAAGTCGTGTTAGAATCTAGAGTTTCATCAGGAATTTTATCGTAGAGTTTAGATGTCTCAGGAATTGGATAAGCAGCCAGAAAGTCAGCTAGGGCTTGACCCTTCACAAACTTTTATGGAACATAAACCATATCATACTGTACAAGTAATATAGCACATGTAGCGAGTCTAGATTTGAGTGTACTTGGCTTCTTCATCAAGACTCGTAGAGGATTGACTCTAGAGATGACATGAATAGTTTGGCCCGTGATATAATGTTGTGTTTTCTGGACAACGAATATCAAGGCTAAACACTCTTTTTCTATCGAGGTATATCGATGTTCGGCATCGATCATTGTGCGACTTAGATAATAGATGGCTTGCTGCGGCTAAGATAATAGATGGCTTACTTATGACCCTCTTTATTCTTCTGGTCTAGCAAGGCACCCAAGGAATGATCTATTGCCCAGACATACATCAGGAAGGGTATTCCTGTGACTGGAGGCACTAGAACTGGAGGGTTCATTAAATACCGCTTTATGTCTTCAAAAGCTTGCTAGCATTCTTCAGTCCAAACGAAAGACACATATTTCTTCATTAGTTGAGTGAACGGTCTGCAGCGTCCAGAAAGATTTGAGATGAATCTCCTGATGTACGCAAGCCGTTCCTGGAATCCTCGTAGCTCTTTTAGGTTACGTGGAGGACGCATCTCTTGAATGGCTTTGACTTTCTCGGGGTCAACGTGTATACCCTTAGTGGTAATAACGAATCCAAAAAATTTGCCACTAGAAACTCCCAGGAATAACTTGGTAGGATTCATCTTGAGTTGATTTTGGCACATTAGATCAATGATAGTTCTTAAGTCTTGGATGTGATCTTCCTTTAGACGACTTTTGATAATAATATCGTCGACATAGCATTCAACTGTCTTCCATAAATATTCTCGAAAGATAGTGCTCATGACCCGCTGATAGGTTGCACCAGCGTTCTTAAGACCAAATGGCATAATGGTGTAGCAGTAGACTCCTAGAGGAGTATGGAAAGATGTGTGTTTCTCATCTTTGGGGTTCATCCTGATTTGATTATATCCAGAGAATCCATCCATAAAAGACATCCGCTCGAATCTGTAAGTATTGTCGATCATGACATCAGTGATCGATAGAGGGAACTCATCCTTGGGACAAGCTTCATTAAGGTCTCTGAAGTCGATGCAGACTCGGACCTTTCCTGTTTTCTTCATAACTGGGACGACATTAGCCACCCAGTCAGGATGTTGTTCTTCTCTGACAAAGCCACATGCGATGAGCTTCATGACTTCAGCATCTATGGCATCCATCATGTCAGTTCAAAATCGACGCTGTTGTTGCTTGACTGGCCTTACATTCGGTAGAATATTGAGCTTGTGGGCAGCGATATGAGGATCCAATCCTGGTATGTCTTCATAGCTCTAGGTGAATACGTCAATGTATTCCCTAATAAGATGAATTAGTTTTTGTTTATCTGTTTCAGGGAGGCTTTTCTGATAAAGATTGGCCTTGGAGAGGCTTCGTCTTCGACGTCGACTTGAACCAACTGATCTTCGGTAGGTGGCTCACGTTGCTCGAAGTGAAGTTCCCATTGAGTATCCATCCTTTGTGCCCAAGGATCAGATTCAGGGACTTCGGCAAAGTTGTCGTCGTCTTCCGAGAGCTCGACAGTTACCATATTAGAAGATAGAGTCACTCGATAGACGTGCCCTACACTGGTGTCTAAATCCCACGAAACATAATCGGAAGAATTAGGTCGCTCTTCCTTGTCTGACTCAGAAGCGACTGGGGTTGTGATTGGCGAAGTGTAGCCCAACCTATGCTTTATTTTGTTGTAGAATTGTAGTGACTATCCTTTTGGAGCAAGGATACGAATAATAATTTGCCTTTCCTTACTACCGTTGAGGCCAGTTTTGAAGTTGTAGCCCATCTTTTGAATTATGTTCAACGACGTAGTTGAAGTCGCCCATTATCGTCATTTTTAGCCATGCTATCGGACATAGCCTTTTGACTCAATCCTTTGATGTAGAGGATAGGATGTTCATCTCTCTTCCGGAAGGGAACTAGAAAGAATGAATCTTGTACTGGTTCAAGTGATACTTCGTCTTGGAGAGGTTGAACTGCTCCTAATGTAAGAGGTTCAAAGTTATCCAGGATTTCTAGATAACATCGAGCATAGTAGTTGACATCAATATACTACAAAGGATATGCTACTTTATTTATAATTACATCATCATTTACAACATGGCTCTTGATCTTAGCCGATGGCTTGCTAAAATTGATGACCAGAGGAGGAGAAGGAGAAGGAAAAGGCTTGTTACGACGAAGGTCGATAACAAGAGGCTCAGAAGAGGTGAGCTCCCTATGCTCCATCTTTTCAGCGAGAGGATGCTTAGCATGAGAGGAAAGATGTATGGTCAGCGTTTGAGAAGACGAAGGACGAGACGTGCTTCCTTTGACTGGAATCACCAGGACATCATCTGGGTTGTCCCGTTGATCTTCTTCGGTATCCATGCCTTGTACAACTTTTATGAACTCCTCTTTATATATCCTGGAGTCAGTGAAATATGCGTCGACGCCTCGGAAGGGATTAAGATCAGCCACTTTCTTTTGGACTTCTCCATTGTCATCCACATATTTGAAGCATTGGTGGAGAGTTGATGGCACGATGTTATGTTCATGCAACCATGGTCTTCCTAACAAAGCATTGTAGGAGCCATGATTGTCAATCACATAAAAAATGACCTTCATACGGAGATTATCGATTTGAACTTTCAGATGAATCTTTCGTAGTGGTTTGCTTCTCCCGAAATTAAATCCCAGAATAGTAGTGATAGTTGTAGAGAGATTATGGACTTAGATTTTTAGTGCATCCAGTAGAGTCTTCGGCATGATACTGAGTGCAGATCCGGGATCAATCAGGATACGATCTACCTTCATTGTATCGACATACCCCGTAAGATAGAGAGGTCGATCATGTCGATTGTCTTCCAGAAGCATGTCATCCTGTGTGAAGGTAATATTAGGAATCAGCTCCATCACACTATGATAATAAAAATATGCCACAAGTTCCTCATCTGGCTTCTTGAGGTGTGCCAGACAGGTGTCGGCCTGTATTAAAGCTTCACTTAGTGTTTTCCGAGTTTTCTTCGAGAGACGAAGGTGCTCGGAGATTGATAACCTCGCCAGAGTATTGGCTAGCTGAGCCAATATATCGAAGTTATATGGCTTCTCCAGTCCAAGAGGTGGAGTTTTCTTCAATATTTTATCGAAACGAACTGGCTGTTTGCCTTTGTCAGCTGCTGTTGGTTTAGAAGGAGTCGTTTCCACTGGAGGTGACGACATTATCTTGTCCTTCTGGATACTCTAAGATAGAGCTTCCCAGATCTGGTACCAGTCATGGCTTACTCTTCTGGAGCTGGTGAGAAGGAAACCATATTACAGTTCTTCATCCGAAGCTTGTTTTTCTAGGACTGTAACTACCACTTTTCTAAAATGAGGGTAATTTTGAACTTTTGTAAAATTGATCATGTTAATTGTTAATAATAGGTTTAAATTATGTTATAATAAATTGGTGAATTTTGATTATTTTAATACTATTTAATTTGGTGTATTGTGTCTTTGGTCTTTTGCTAGTGAAACCTTAGAACTACTTAGCCTAGAGACTAACCATGACCATGGAGACCTATATAATATAATTAGATTAGTTTACCACCACTTTTTAGACTAAGGGTATTTTGGTAATTTGTGAAATATTATTATTTTTGAATTATATTTAATTAATAATGTGTTAAGTGTTATTTTAGGTCTAACCCTAGAATTATCCTAATCTAGATTTGATTATGAATCTAGAGGCTTAGTTAGTAGATTTGAACTAATTAACTAAGTTCTAAAGTATCTAAATATTATGTTAGGATCAAGATATTTGTAGGAAACCTAATCTAGTTGGGCCTTTACTAAAGACGCTTGAATTTACATCTTGAGAGGGCCTTTAAACTAGATTGGACCTAACCCTAACCCTAGAACCACCTATGGCCGGCCAAGCATGTCCCCCCTATATAAGTTCACGTTAGCCCCCTCTTGTCTCTTTCATTATAAACCCTAACCATAATTTGTGTTCTTCCCCAAAATTGCCCCCTTTCATCAAATCACCTCCAAATTGGACCAAATTAATTGCAATACACTCTCCTAGTGTAGAGGAGGTCTCTATAGGCTATCTAGCAAGGATTTAGAGGAATTTGACCATAGGAATTGGTGTGGGTTTATTTCAAGTGCAATTTCATTAAAATTCCAACTCTCAATAGGTAATGACCTCTAAACCTATTTGTTTCCTGATTTCTCACCATAGATGCATTCATTTAGGGTCCTCCTAGCCCTAATTTTGTTTTGGGTTCAATTCGTGTCCATTTGAGGCCCGTATCATGGGCGTATTGCTCTGTATCGAAGGGGTATTTCAAGTGTTCGACGAAATGTCCCTTAGAACTTTTTGTTCTCTAATTTCAGAGCAAATCACATATTTGGGTAGCTAATTATATATAGATTACATGAGTTTAGGATTGAGGTGAAATTGATGAGGTTTGATAGGTGTGATTGGCCTCAGGGTATTCTGTGCACTGTTCACCATATGTCCTGCTACCACAGACCTTATTCTCCCTCGACACACATTAGTTTCACTTCCTAAAAACTCTATTGGTTAGGCTAGGTGACTGACATTGGGTCCCTGGCTTGGGGCTTCGAACCATTGCTAATTCATGCAGTGGCAGGCCCTGTAGACTTTGTTCTGTGCTGTCGAACCCTCACTGCTGCCCACTCTACTATTTTGTCCATTCACTTGTCCTAGGCACTGCGTAGACCCCATTGACTGTGTTTAGTCTTGAACATCACTAGTCGACCCCAATCTCATTAACATTGCCTTTTACTTTGTTCTTTCTGTTGATTTAACCCCTCATGTTATAATAGTACAATTGTTAGGTTCAGTTCTTGAGTAATATGGGTCAGCCCTTAATACCATTTATGGGAAATAAATTGTGGCTCAGGATTTAGAGTATCAGTCCATTGTCTTGAGTAGATATTAGATACTGTCATTAGAGAGAGGTTTAGATATATATGTGAGTGTTTTGAGTTTCTGTGAATGAGAGTGAGAGTTAGTGAGAAATTAGTATATCATTAGTTAGTGTCTTGCATCCAGGTACAGGAAAAATCTGTGGTATAGTGTCAGTATACAGGTTAGGAAGTGGTTTGTGTTAGTGTGTCTTGGATGATGTAAAGGTATAGGAGATTAGGGGGAGTAGAATGCACTGATGCAATGTGCCTATGTTACCTGAGCGGTGAGGCCTATGGCCTGATTTTGATCTGTAGAGGGACTTGGGGCCTGCACAAGCATGTGCAGGCCTTGCTTGGCATTGTACATCAGTTTAGGGTGTGTCCTGTGCTAGAGTGTAGGTGACATAGAGTTGAGAGGGAGTGTGCTGTAGCAGTAGGTAATGGGATCAGGAACATGGCAGTAGTATTCTAGGTAAAGCATGGAGTATTTTAGGATCGGGAGGCCACTTCTAGGTAAGGGAAATTTGGCACATGATTTGCTTGTGAAGAACATGTAACATGAAGCAGAGAGGGGGGAAGTAGTGTCAGTGGCAATAGCAGGGTGTTAAGGGGGTGAGCAAGTGGTAGGGAGCCTGTGCACCTGTGTGTACAGGGCTTGAAGAGGAGAATGAGAACATCAGCAACACATTGCTATTTGTAGAGTTCAGTTAGAGGGGTAGCCGCTTGTGAGTGTCCAATTAGCATTTGTCTGTGTGTGTGGCTTGTGTTAGAGTGCCACTTATGTGTATCTAAGTGAAATGTCTGGAGTGTTTCTCATGTGCAGTGAAATGTAGGATTTTAGTGGGTATTATAGGGATATGTTTTTGTATTCAGTATGTGTATCATAGGAAGGGAGCCTAAGAGCAGTTGGTGCAGACGGTAGGGGTAGGATCCAATTCCTGCTACAGGAAGAGGGTTATATACAGGTTAGGATATAAAGTAGTAGTAGGCATCTAAGTATAGAGGCTAGCATCAGTCAGGGTAAGGTAATCATGTTGCATCTAAGTGTATAGGTAAAGTTTAGCTAGGATCTAGTGTGGTATGTATGTGAGGGTAAACAAAGGTTATGAAATGCAAATAGGTATTAGGCATTACCTGGGTAATGTTGGGGTATAGTTATGTTTAAGATATGATGGTTTTACCTTCATATGTTTCATGATACCATATGTGTAAGCTATATTTGGGGTTTTGTTAGCTATATAGGTAGGGGATATGAGTGCTATGTATGTTAGGCCAATGTTAGACCTATATACATGTGTATATATATATATATATATATATATATATATATATATATATAGATATATATATTTTATATATATATATATATAATATATATATATATATATATATATATATATATATATAATATATATATATATATATATAATGAAAAAAAATATACAACATAGGTATGCACACCTATCCCTATATGGTGTAAACATAGATAGGTGCACACACACACACACACACACACATATATGTGTTGTGTGTGTGTGTGTGGTGTGTGGGTGTGTG
>JANAVB010011199.1:22695800-22739940 GCA_029216955.1 Iris pallida | reverse complement strand
TTTTAGTTACCCTTCTTTTCTTGTATCTTACTGTTTCTCTATGCCATCATTACCTGTATAAAACTGCCATGCTCATCAATAAAACTGTCTATAACTGCTTTATAGTTCTTTGTCATTTACTTGAATTTTCTAGATGAGTTATACTCGTTCCTGTCCTGATTGGACCTGCTGAAATATTACAGATGATAATCCTGAGGACACATGCCCTATTTACCATGGCCTGGCGAGGGATTAGCTACCTTTGGTCCCGACTCTCAGAGTGATTCAGGAGATTAGCTATACTACTTTAGCTTTTCATGTTTTGACTTGGTATTAAAGTTAAGATATTGAGTTTTGTATTAAGTTTGTTTGAGACATTGTTGTATTATTTTAGTAGTTGTTGTTGTCTTTAATTCCTTAGGTATAACTTCTGGTTATCTTTTCGTGTTTAGACTGTGATTGAGTAATCCATACCCTTACTTGTCCTCCATTCGGAGCTGATATCTGGACAAGTACTTTTTATACACTGCATGGAGATTTAGCAACCTAGGACAGCTTACTACGTCGACACCGCGGCGTTGGCTGGACGTAACCACTTCTCGTGCCCCTATACAGGGTGCGGGTCGTGACAACAAGTCCTTCGTGCTTGGTACGACCGTCTAAACTATTTCTACTTGATAATGGTTTTTTAAAAGGCAAGTTGACACACACTTTTATAAAGTCTTTAAATAGAAATATTCTTTTAATTAAAATTTATGTTGATATTATCTTTGGATATACTGATGCATCTCTTTGTCAAGAATTCTTCAAGTGTATGCAGAATGAGGTTGAGATGAGCATGATGGGAGAACTCAAATTTTTCTTGGACTGCAAATCAAACAAACCAACAATGTGACGTTCATTAATCAAGCCAAGTATACAAATATTTGTTAAAAAGTTCGATCTGGAATTCGTCAAACCTCCTACACTCCAATGACAGCTTCAACCAAGCTCGATGTAGATGAACAAGGCAAACATGTCGACATAAGTAAGTATCGAGGTATGATTGATAGTTTACTTTATTTAAATGCTAGTCGCCCTGATATAATGTTTAGTGTTTGCTTGTGTACAAGATTTCACGCTAACCATAAGGAATCACACCTGTGCACAGTTAAGCGTATCTTTCGATACCTTAAAGGCACTTCTTCTGTCGGCTTATGGTATCCCAAAACTATGTCCTTTGACCTAACCGGTTATTCGAATGCTGATTTTACTGGATACAAAGTGGATAGAAAAAGTACTAGCGGTATGTGTCATTTCCTAGGTAAGGCTCTAGTCTCTTGGTTTAGCAAAAAGCAAAATTCTGTCACATTATCGACTACTGAGGCTGAGTATATCGCCGTAGGACGTTGTTGTGCACAAATTTTATAGATGAAGCAAACCTTAAAAGACTTTGATTTACACTACACACATACCCATTTTCTGTGACAACACTAGCACTATCAACTTGACTAAGAATCTTGTATGTCGCTCTCGCACTAAGCATATTGAGATTCGATATCATTTTCTTAGAGACCATCAAGCGAATGGAGATATCAATTTAGAATATATAGACACAGAGAAACAATTGGCTGACATCTTTATAAAATCTTTAGCGAAAGATCGATTCAATTATTTAAGTCGAGAATTAGAAATTTCAGATGTCAATAATATTAATGAATTTTATCTTAGAAATTATTTTTCAATATGCAAAAACTGTTTTTGAGACAAGCCTACAAAGGGTCAGTCTGTCACCACGGCTACGGCTAAAGTGAAACGGAACTTAAACGTTCTCCTGTGAAATTTAATTTATAAAATGATTTTAATTATATTAATTGACATTTAAATTACTAATATTAGAATTAAATAATTGAAAAGGAATTATGAATATAAAAAGTGATATTTTTGGTGCAAAATACCTTAGCAGAGTTCTAGGCGAACTCGGCCGGCGTCGGGTATTTTTAAACAGAACTGAATGGCCCACTTTTTATTATCATCTTCCTCCTCCTCCAAACAAAACCAACAGCCGTGAACAACACCCAAAATCCTAGTTTTTTCATCTTTGATTTCTCTCTATTAGGGGTGAGCAAATACCGACCGATACCGAAAAACCGACTGAATATCGATTAAAAATATCCCAAAAAATCGAACCGAAATTATGTACCGATACCGAATTGTCGAACCGACTAAAATATGGTATAATGGTAGTGGTAGCGGGTTGAGTGTAATACCATACCGAAAATACCGAACTGAACCGATCATATATATATATATATATATATATATATATATATATATATATATATATATATATATATAATGTTGTTCGTGATTAATTTTATCTTTGTTTTTGATCCGTTTCTTAGAACTTAGAATGAATTTTATTGGACTTGAAGTTATGTTAAGAATGCTAATAATTTGAGTTTTTGATCTTTTGATCTTATGTTTTTGTGTTCTCATAGAATTTTGAAGTAAATTTTGGTTTCTTAAACTTATACTATAGATTAAACTTATTGACCGCGTTTGATCTTCTAAGCTCATTTTTAGGTGTTTGCGACTTATTACATATTGTTCTAATAATTTTGATTAATTGTTTCGTTGGTAGAGGCTTGGCTTTAAAATTGAATGCTTCCAAAAAAATAAAAAATATTATAGGTTAAGAGGTTCTACAATATTAAGTGTGTTGATTGATCAAATGTTAATTGGTAAAATACCAATGCCAAAAAAATCGATCGAATACCGATTCAACCGAAATCGAAAAAATAGATTCAAAATGGTACAATAATGGTATTGATATTTTAAATACCGATTTAAAAAAATACTAAAAAGTTCGACCAGATACCGACCGATTATACCGACGCTCACCCCTACTCCCTATTCTCTTGGAGTTTTGCTTCCAAACTTTGGATTCGAGCGTGGAATCTCCTCCTCTTCCACATATTCGATTTTGAGAAGGTATAATTGTAAAACCCAAAATTTTGGTTTTAATTAAATTGGGAGAATTATTGTTGTTATTGTTGTTATTATTATTATTATTGTTATTATATATATATATATATATATATATATATATATATATATATATTTTAATATATATATATATATATATATATATATATATATATATATATTATTGTTATTATATATATATATATATATATATATATATATATATATATATATAATAACAATAATATATATATATATATATATATATATATATATATATATATATATATATATATTATTGTTATTATATATATATATATATATATATATATATATATATATATATATATATATATATATAATAACAATAATATATATATATATATATATAAATATATATAATTAGTCGGTTAAATAGGAAAAACAATTTTAGTTATAAAAGATTAATTAATCAATTGATTGTAAATTGTTAATTATTAATTGATTGATTTTAGCTAGGTATTAAAATTATTTAGCTAATTATTTAAAGCCTTTTCCTACCCAATTCCATTCCCTATCCACCCATCTACCCATCAACCCATTCAACTAAACCCACTACCCCTTATCTGACTCCGCCGACTCCTTCCAACCGCACACACGCTCCTCCACTACCCTCTCCTTCCTCCTTCCGCTCTTCTCGCGTACAAACTCAGAAACTTGGAACCTTTTCTCCAGAACCATTTTTCTCTCATAAAAATCTTCATAAACCTTCACATATCTCCCTCATCACTCCACCATTTTCCGAACCGATTGCGCCACCACGCTCCTCGTTCTACCCTGCTCCTACGGACACCTCTCAAGGCCATCCCCCGTACGCCCGAATCCGGCATCCCCGGTGCTCCCCACATCGCCCCCCTCACGCGCCAGCGTGTTTACCGTTCGGCGACCTCCGTGCCCTTGTGTGGCACTTTCCCCGGCTTCTCAGCGTTCCGAGTACCTTCATACGCCGATTCGAGTCTAAGGCCTCCCCTCGGTTCTTCTTCATCAGCTTTCTGGTAGGTTCTGTCAGAAACTCATTCTATTTCCAGAATAGGAATTAGGTAGAAACCCGTAATCCTGTCCGACCAAAGTTGACATAATAAAGCTCTGTCAACTTTGGGATAATTACTTTCCCATTATGTTAATGTAATTAATTAATTAGATGGTAACACCGGTTAATTAATTATTAGAATTGATATTAATTATTGGGCCATCATAAAAAATTGTTGGATTATTTATAATTTAATTAGAATAAATGTTTCACGTAAAATGGTTAAATTAGTAGTTAATATTACTGTTGTCATATTAGATATAATTTTAGAATAATATTTAATTACTGTCCTTAGTAAGTATTATTAAAAATAAAGCGGTTATTAAATAAATAATTATCGTAATAATCATGATGTTTAGACTTAAAGTATTTATTAAATATGTTACGATTATTTTACGTAAATAAAATATTATTTAGTTTCAAAAATATTTTTATTACCAAAAATGGTATTTTGGTGTATAAGTAAACCTAACTAAAATATTAGTTATATTTATTAAAGTAAAAACCTGTTTATTATTTATTCTAAATAAAATAGTAATTCTCACGTTATTAAAATTAATAATTTTTTATTTAAAAGATTGTTTTATTCAATAATTGTTAATTACGTATATTATGTTAAACATATTAAAACAATATTTTTGCATCAATTATTTTCATATTCTCAAATAAGTACTAATTTCGACACAAACTTATTATTAATTAAATTAATGATAATTCTATTTAAAGAAATGACAAGTTTTATTTATTTACTAAAAAATGTATTTTTTCCTATATTCTCATTTAGAGGTTCTCTAAAATATTTTATAATTAAGTA
This sequence comes from Iris pallida, assembly GCA_029216955.1. Taxonomy (NCBI): domain Eukaryota; kingdom Viridiplantae; phylum Streptophyta; class Magnoliopsida; order Asparagales; family Iridaceae; genus Iris; species Iris pallida. The sequence continues at coordinate 22,735,111 of JANAVB010011199.1, read as the reverse complement.
ATAACTTTAGTATAATTATTATTGATCTTAGAGCCTAGATTATTATTATATTATTAATAAGTTGATTAATTAGAAATATAGCAAAACCTTAGACTAGCAACTAAGTCATGTTTCACTAATTATAGGATTCAGTTACGGGCTTTAGCTTGAGTGTTTTTCTATCGTCACCTATAGCACCAGGAAACCAAGGAAAGTTTCATATTATTCCAAACTTGTATTTTAGTTGATAATTAATACAATGCATCATTAGAAATATTGTATCGACACTTGACTCACGGGATCCCGCTCGGATCTAATTGATTGCTTGATTGACTCATTGACTTGGGATTGTGGAGTAGTGTTAGCACTTGTGGTCAAAGCCTCCTTATTGTCTTATTGTGGATAGCTGAAGCGCTACCTCACTTGGGCTGATGCCGGACCGTGTTCACTAGAACACATATTGTCTCCATCCCCAGCCGGCCACGTGATGCTACACACTCAAAATACTATTGCTAGTTATAGATTGCATCATTACTATTATTTTCAGAGATTTACTGCTTCATCGATTCCTTATTATTATTTAGAAAGATAAATTATGTTCTAAAACTGCTTCTTGCATCTTTAATTATTTTACTAAAAATGCTGGAATGGATATATATGTTCTTGCTTCCCTCCTGACTGGAGACCAATATTTTAGGTGACTGCGATGACCAGGAGCTTGCTTTTAGTTCTTACTACGGACCCGACTTGGTTTCCGAGGAGATAGTTGAACCCGGACAGGGAGCCCATGAGTTCTAGCCGCATTTTGCTGATTAGTTTCTTTAAAAGTTGTAATAAAGAAAAAGTTGTAATAACTTAACACTTTTTTTTTCTGTTTGTGTGTTGTTCCAGATAGACATCTAATTTTTAATTGAATATTTTAAATAAAAGTTTTATTTTTCGCAGCTTAGAATGTTGTGTTTGAGTTACTACTGCTTGATATGGCTTACTGCCGTCGTGTCACAATGGTGCAGGCTGGGCATGATCCGACTGGACCCAGTATCTTGGGATTAGGTCGTGACAATAATCTCTTCTATCCCTCCATTTCTCAATTTTCTATTTTATAGAAATTTCCTATATTTAATAGAAATCATGCCTAGAATCAATCACCCCTTCAAGAAAAATAAGACGGCAAGTGAAGAAGCCTAATTTTTGGATCCTATCCAAGGATCTCTCTTTTCGTCCGTCCAAACGGATGACGGGGAATTCAACGAGATTTTTTTTGAAACTCTTGAACAATCTTTGTTATGGTATGCAGATTTTTCAATTCGTAATATTTGCCTCGGCGCACCGATAAAGTGGACGATCTTTCGGTATCACAAACCCTGCTTTAAAACTTTGGGATTGCACAACCTTGTTACACATTTTTATCCCATTGCCACAAATGCAATTCGGCTATTTTATTGCAATTTTATTTTAGCCGATAATGAATATCTTGTTAAGAGCCGTGTCATAGGCATTGATATTCAATTCAATATTAATGATTTAGCAAAGATCCTACAAATGTAGGTGAGCCGCTTGTCGATATCATTGATTTTGAATTTCCAAATGACACGACTCTGAACAACTTTAAGACTCAGCTTTGTGCTCCTGATCCCGTCCGTCCCGGCAAGTTCAAAGCCATACACTTGAACTTGTTCTTCTATGAATTACATCGTATTATTTATTCCACTATATTACCAAAATCTACTTTAAAAGACAACGTAACTAGTCTTGAAATGTCTGCTCTCTATCACATTCGTCATGGAATTCCCTTTTCTGTCCCTAAGACGATTATCCAGATGATAGTTAGGTGTCGCAAGATGAAGAGGAATCTTCTCTACGTGATGATCCTTTCTATCATATTCCAGCATTTTAGGTTGACTTGTCTGTTTGCCATGAAATATAAAAGAGCAGAACAATTATCGGAGGACTGGACTTTTACTTCACGTTACGAACTCGCTCGTACAAAAGAAAGCCTAGGGACGAAAACCTAGGTACAACAATCTAAGTACAATTATTTATTTTAGATTCTGGGGGGTGACGATAGAGGCTCGGAAAAGCTTCGGCAGCTCTGCCTTACTCCTTGGACGATCGGTATGCAGCCTTGGCTCCAGAAGATTGCTTGGCGTTGAAAAAATGCTCTCTTTGCTCTCTCTGCTTTTTCTCTCCAAGTATTCTGGTGCTCTCTGATCTCAAAAAAGCCTCTCCTTCGCAAAGGAATGACACTTTGCTATTTATAAGAAGAGAATGCCATCATTAGGGTTTATAATGATTGTCCCTTAAAGTGACGGCGGCCTGTTGATTGATCAATCTGGGCCATTAGGTTTGAGTGTAATGAATCTGGGCCATTAATATAGATTGTGCCAAATCATCTCAGTAATTAATGCCGATTGGAATAAATCTCCCTTATGATGATCTATTGATGTCTGCAAATCTGAATGAATAAGTTTAATTCATTCTCCTGCCACGTGTCCCAGATTATTGGGATTTGACCCAATCTTTGATTACAGTAAATCTGGGAAATTGATTGGCTTTATGATACTTGTCCTGGGAGCCACTGAAGGGATCTGAGCCGCATGAGGATTGAGCCGCATAAGTCCGGCCACGTGTCAAGGCTGTTGGGGAGTGGCCCCCGAACTTTCGAATCACGTAATAATCTGGACCGCATGGACGTAGGTGGCCGTATAACGGGTAATCCCTTCGTGAGCCGTATGGAGATGGTCCTTGTGAGCTGCATGGGGGAGCGTCTGCTTGAGCCGCATAGGGCTATTTCGATCTGGGCCGCATAGAGCAACTTTGGCCTGAGCCGCATAGAGAGTCTCCGCTCGACCTGCATAGGGGGTCTCCGTTCGAGCCGCATATGACTATCTACGTGTCTAGGCTGCGTGGCATTTTCGGAGGATTATGTCAGAGATCTCCTTCGTTTCCCTAGGAGTCTGTCATTATGACAGAGTCATAATTACGTCTTTGTGTCAGGGCTGTCGTCTTGTCAGAGCTGTCAACCGTCCAGGCAATTAATGCAGTAAGGGAAGAGTTGCTTGTATGCTACGTGGCACCTCTCTGAGCCGCATGGAGATCACAGAGCCGCATAGACGCGTTGAGCCACATGGGTTCTCTAAGCCGCATGGGCTTTCTGAACCGCATGGGATTTTCTGGCCGCATGGATCTTTCTTTATTATTTTCCATGCTTCTACATTGTCCTCTTGTGCTTGTGACTCTGAGCCCAAGCATTTTCGGCTCTCTCGTTGCAGTGCATCTGTCTCTCCTGCTCCTCCTACTGTACCCCCTCCTCCACCTCAGACTTATCCTATGTGTTTTGAGGGTCTTCATCAGCATTTGGATGATATACGGCGTTCTCAGCTAGATGAGCACAACTCCTTGCGAGCGTTTATGATCGACACATTAAGGGAACAAGATTTTTGTGATGCCAGTTGATTTTAGGCACCTGCAAATTATTTTGCAAATCTACGTTTCGCTCAGACTGGTCAACATTCTAGTTCTCTTCCACGAAATTCTACTATTTCTGGCTACCACTATGAGGATGAGACGGTTTATCATTTCTTCTAGCCCGATAACACATATGATTGGTACCGTAGTTCTGGTACTACTCCACATCCATCTTATGGAGCTGGCACTTCTGGGGCTAGTCCTTCTGAACATGGAGCTGATGCTGATCGTATTGACGATGATGAGGACTTGATCTAGATGTTATTATATTTGTCTATATGTTATCTTATTAGACTCTGTCTATGTCTATGTATTCTTGGAAATGTTCCTACATTCCAAGATAGCATTATTTCTTTTTTATGCACTTTTATGACTGTTTGAGATGCTGAGTTGATGTTTTCAAACTATTATTATTGTACATTTTTATTTCAGTGTTTATTGTCTCTTTTTATATACTTATGCTTAGCATTAACTTTTAGCTACTTCTTCATTCATAAACTGCCTGTGAAATTTGTTTATTTTCTTTATATTATCTTTGCGTTTCTTCAACGTTTGTTTCTTATGCATGAATTACGGGGGGAGCTTCTTTCTTTGTAATTATTTTGCTAAGTGACAACGGAGGAGAAAATAATATAACATATTTTTCAGGATAATTTCTACCAAGAGGAGACAGTACCAAACAAACGAACAAATACATTTTGATATTTTTGTCAAATCTAGATCAAGATTTTATATCGGTCAATATTTGTCAATTATCAAAATGGGGGAGATTGTTGGCCCATTGGTCCTGGTCGAACAGTATTTTAATAATTGATCTAACCCTGTCTCGATATAAGGGCTACTTGGATGAACTGCTACAGATTATGCCTGCTAGCGTTCAAGACTTGGAGCCGTGTTTGTCATTGCGTCTGTATTTTTAATTATCAATTGTCAATGTATTTTTCACATTTTATTGAGTCTAGGAATACAATGTAAACCGAGTCGTACTGATAAATGGGCTATCCATAAACGTTTTCAAAAATACCCATTTGTTTTGAAAACTAGCCCGAAACCAAAAATCTAATTACTAACTGCTTGAAAAGCCCAAACCAGAGTTACAAACACAAAATTCACCCACTATGAACCAGCATAATTCTGGGCAAATTCGCACCGAGTTCGGCTATGTGTACGTTTGATTTTAAACTCAGTCTTCCCGCAATTACGGATGTAACGGCTATATACCGAGATCCTCTTATAGGATTCTGTCCGAATTCTGCCCGAATTCTTCCTTTGTAAATCCTATAAATAGAGAAGAATTTCTACCATTTCAACACACCAATTCACTTTCTTATCTCTTCTCTCTAAGCTTACTACGTTCTTCCAAAGCCTTCTAAGCTTTCATTTCAAATCCCAAGCCAGTTACAATCCTCTAGTCGATTTGCCAGTACGGTACGGTCTAGAAGTTCATAGTGATTGTAATCAAGAGGCTTGATAGAAGTATGACACTTCACAATTGAAGTTGGTTGAGTGCTTCGGATCAAAGCTCGCATTTGTAGAAGTTGCAAGGACTTCGTATGAAAATTTGCGGTTTTCCATAGTGGATCTCAATCGGGAGCTAGAATTCTCTCGACTGGATTAGACCTCACAAGAGGAAGACCAATATACATCGTCGTGTTTGCGTTTGCTCTTTGCACTTTACTTTTACTTTTTATAGCTGTGATTTTGTTACTAACAATTTTAATAGCTAATATTCCGCTGGCTACTCTATTCATCCCCCTAGAGTATATTGCTTTACATTTCGATCCTATACATTTCTCAAGACCTGGGCCTCATAAATGTGGTGGAACTCAGCATCACTAAAGCGAGTTAGATCGGCCTGACGCTACTGTCCATGGAGAGTGACAAAAGCGTCGAACCGCTGATAGTTCTCATCAATAGTGTGACTTGGGGCTGCATGGACTGGATTGGCTGGAGCGTCTGCTGGGGCTGCGACTAGGACTAGAACAGGTGGAGGTGGAGCATCACGAGGAAGGTAAGAGAACTTCCTAGACCTAAGAAGATCTGAAGGCGTTCCAGAGATAGGACAAGATTCTAAATCGATACCAACTTTTTGGAAGATGGCCGTCAGATGCATAGGATAGAGTAGGTTGCGGCTTGCACTTTGACAGTTGATTATAAAGGATATCATAGTCTTGGAAAATGAAAAAGTAATCCCAAAGTGGATATGATACATCGTAGATAACTCTAAGAACGTGATCTCATCAGTGGATCCCGTCTTAGGTAGAAGAGATGAAATGATAATGCGGTGTAACTCATAAAAGTGTTGGTTAAGGTTACGTACGTACAACCATTTCCGGAGAACCAGATGACACAACGCGACCTTGAAGGACTCAAGTGTCATGTTAACAAGAAATTGAATACATTCGTCTGCTTCGTGCATGTTGCAATAAAATATGCTGACTGCATTGTCATGAATTGGATTAGAAATTCACAGAGTCCTAGGTTTTCAAAAGTGACCAAATATTCAGAAAAGATGATAAAATTTATCATTTTACCTGGACAAATTTTTGGATACCGAAAGTGATCGAACCAAAGGGTTGATCTCAGAGATGAAACAAAGAATGTCGGGTCATGGTCATCAGCGTCTTCAGGACGAGATGGATCGAACATGTTAACGGGTTCATATTCCGATGTGGAAGATGAGGCAGTGTCCCTTGTTTTCTTTCTCTTAGGAATTCTAGAATCCATGATAAAATTGAAAAAGAAAAGTGAGAGATATACCTCAAAAGAGATCAAAGACGGTAGAATGCCTTCTGAGGGCCTTAGATCAAAGAAAAATCGAGTTTGGAGGCTTGAGAATAGGTGTACTAGGATCTAGGATTAGGGTTCAGAGATTTTGGGGTGGCAGTTTTGGGAGGAAGAAGAAGATGAATAGAAGAGAGGGGGTTGTTGTTCGCGTCTGGATATAAAAACATGTCCCCACAGAGTTCGGCCCGAACTCGGTCAGAACTATGTCCAAGTTCGTCCACTTGTATTTTAGGTCATATTGAGTATGAATGATGAAAATAACTCATAAACTTGTAATTCTTTGATTTAATTAATATTCATTACCTTGGGTTAGATATAGGGGCCGGATCCTAGCTAGCGGTAGTCCGAACACACTTGGCACCGTGTCGCTTAGACTTTTACGTCTTGTTGACAGAAGTACCCTTTCGGCTTGTACCAAAAATAACTTCTATTAATAAATTGTTGAATCTTAAGTTTTCAATATTTTTATTATTCATAACACATTATGACTCTGAAAAATCAAGTATGCCTAACTCTCGACGTAGACAGTTGAAACGATCTTCAGCTAGTAGTTTTGTGAATATGTTTGCCAGTTGATGATCTATGTCAATAAACTCTAGATTAATATCCTCGTGTTGTTGGTGATCACGCAAAAAGTGATGACGTATTTCTATGTGCTTAGTGCATAAATGACATACTGTATTCTTAATCAAATTAATAGTGCTAGTATTATCACAGTAAATGAAAATATTAGTATAGTACATATTATTGTTTGCAAAAACAAAAGTGTTCATTTACAAACTAGAAAAAAAAGTACAAGAGTACAATTAATTTCTGAAAAAGTACAACTATAGGAATCTGATAAGAAGATGATCACTTTATCCCTTGGATGATGCGATGTCGAAGAATAAAGTCTTTGGAGAGTGCTGTAGCAAGTGCTCAGGAGATTATGATCATTAGTGCTTTACAAGTGATTTAGAACTCTATTTATAGAGTTCTAGAGGTAACTGTTAAGTAGTTATCCTGATTGGCGCACGTTGCTGATGGCACGCCATTCATCCTTTGGCATGAACGGTTAGTTTAACTGCTTGGACGCATGGTATGCTGTGATTGATATGCGCTTGGTCATGGGCAGTGTCACAGATACGTTCTTCGATATTAGTGGCATGTGTGCCACGTAATCTAACTGCTTCAGGATGATTTGATCAAATGGTGCCCATTGCTGGATAGCGCCAGGCGCTACTTGTTGAGTGGCGCCACTGAATGATATGATACTAATGATCATCTCGTGCCAATTACAGATGGTACGAGACATATGTTGGTCATTAATGGTGGATCTGACATGTCTGACCAAATCTCCTCGAGCGCCATGCGTTCGAGATTCAAACAAAATTTTTTCGACTGTCGTGTTGTCAGTCATGATGATAACTGTTTAGCTTCTCCAAGAAGATGGCACGTGGTGGGTAGCGCCACTTGATGTATAGCACCATCTGATGTCTGGCGCCATCTGATGACTGGCGCCACTTGATGATCTGAAAGTTGGTGCTTCTTAAGAGTAGCCCAGGGTATTGATTGAATTTTTTAGGCTTTTACAAGACCCCCTTCAAAGTTTTCGAATTTAAAAAGCTTTAAAATTTAAAATACTTTGAATAAGAAGTGGTTGGCGCAGAGCAGTATCATAACCGACCCGACTTTCAGGTGCAGATCGCACGACTATTACAGCTAGGCCTCGGCTATAAATAGTCGAGAAGCGAGAGAAAAGACTTTACTTTACAATTTTCCCTCTCTCAAGCTCTTTCTCTTCTCCAACCTTGGAAACTTTCATCTCAATGGCACCAAAGAGATCCATAGCCGCTGAGAAGAAAAAAAGTAGCTGGAGCCACTTCACGTATACCCATACTGAGAGTGCCATAGCACATCACGCTGTTGGCGTGAGCCGAAGAGGCGAACCCAGCCTTGGAAGGTAAGAATCTTGAAAGGAGAACACGACAATAGGACTGCTCGTGCCATTCGCGTGAAGCGCGACCAAGGCCAACATCAATCGCCTCTTTTAGAGTGTTGGTCAATGCTTTGCGCCATCTGCATATTGCGCCACCTCTTTCAGAGTGTTGGGCTAAAAAAATTATAACCAATGACGCTATGCACCATCTGTCATATTCTCAGCATGATGCGTCATCTGTCATTATACGCAGACCATGCGCTAGTTGATGTGATACGCCATCTATCATTTTGTGCAGACTATGTGCTAGTTGATGTTATACGCCATCTGGCTTGAGAATTGCATGTACTGGCTGAGGACTGGTTTTTCCTCCCTGCGCCATCTATGATTGGCGCAGGGTATTATTCAGGAAAAACAATCTTTTCAGAAGTTTAACTTTGAATTTTTTTCTTTTGCAATTGATTTGAGGGAAGACCCTCATGCTGAGGAGCCGGCATCTGCCTTCCGAGTGTCTGAATACCATGAAGACTTGTCCCATGTCCCCTTTTCTCAGTATGATTTGCCTGAGACCCGGAGAGCTATGCTAGAGAATCAAGATTATAGAACTCTGCTTTTTTTGATGAACGGTACTCCTTTTCTGTCTAAAGACACACATCTCTTTAAGAAGCCAGCTTTCCTCTTTGGAGAAGCTGTAGCTACAGACTCTCAGCCCAAATCGACAAAGGATCGATGGCTTTCGTAAGAGGAGACGTACTGGTATACCTGCCTGAGATGCTAAGGAATTTATCTTTATCGCGGTATACCCATGCCAGCTATCCAAGAAAAATGTCATGGGATTTGACTCCTTTCCAAGAGGCTAGGGTAGGAAGAATATGTCATCGTCATGTAGAGCACAACAAAGACATCTTTCTCTGCAAATCTGGTCAATATAGTTTCTGCTTAAGGTGTTTGAGACCAGGTAGTGTACCGTCTGACGATGCAGCTGTGATAAAACCCGTCAGAATCCCTATTTTCGCTAATATATGTTGCGTCTGAGAGAGAATATCCTCGTAATGTTAGCATAAGATTAACTGGTTTAATGCATCCGAAGATTGTCCGTTGGAACCGTCTGTCCGTGTGGATCTTAGACAACTTTCATGAAAAGTTGCAAGAACTGGGGCTTTACGAAGCTATTCTGACCACCACTTGTGGAATCCAAAATCACTCCAATTTATTATTGGCTTTAGCAAAAAGGTATAACAGTAGAACTGGTACTATTGCTACGCCTCACGGAGAACTAGGCTTTGCCCTCCATGAAATGCAATTTCTTTCTCGTCTACCAATGGGGGACAACCCTTACGAGGAGTATCTACCGACAGAGGACGAGCTAGAGGCTTTGACCAAAGTAAATCCTCAAATGATAGCAGTGTTAGATGAATTATTGTATAATTTTACCACATGTATGCACCTATACAAGACTGGTGCGACATGCTATAGTTCTAAGTGGTTGGCCTACCTCTTCTTCGGCCACGAGACAGATCCTAAAGTGCAAGATCAGTCTGAATGTACATATTGCTCTTTTGAGCCGCTTGATGCTCAAACTATTTCTCAACTGATAGAGGAGACTGGCCGAGCTGATACAGAGTTGGCCAAATCCTGGAATGACTATGATGTTAATACCCCTCTGGAAAGTTATATAAGGCAGAGTGGTATCAATTTATCTTCAGAAGCTACTTTAGCATGCTTTCTTTTCCTGTGGTTACGACGGTTTATCGTCCCAGGTGCTAGTGCTGTTGACCGAATCCATCACAGCATGCTTTTTTACAGCAGTATATTTGGTATTCGGATACAAAATGGATATTCTCTCAGCCATGACCAGTAGGCTGAATGCGGGACTCTGAAACTTCATTAATAGTTTGATGGACAAACCTAACAACCGAAAAGGATACCTTCATACCGAGATGCCATACACATATCTGTTTGGCTGGTTGTTATTGCATCACCCTTCGTTGATGGATCCTGACCTTGGGGTCGGAGGAGCGTTGGCAGTTAATTTCATCAGCAAATTTGCTCATGCAAAATGGAAGGTTATGTCTTTGTCTGATTGCAGAAAAGCATTAAATAGGGGCATTGAATAGGGGCACAGACTGGAGATTTTTCTGTATTCCTCTTCCACTTGGATATGAAAACTTTCCATCTCATATGCAAGATTTAGAGCCCATGGGTTCCCGCCCTTCTCCTAAGGCCTTTAATTGGTTGAAGACAATTAGACCTTCTTATTTGGTATACCATTTTGAGAACAACTGTTTTTTAGAGCCATATCTGCCAAGTCGCTTTGCTCGCCAATTTGGCTATGATCAATTGCATGTTGGGAATGCAACTACTTGTCTAAAAGCTTTCGGGCATATGATTGGTGGTGCCCGTGGGTGGAGATATTATAATACAAGAGGCATACAGGTTCTATTTACCATGCCTTCCGCTACTGTAGAAGATGGTCTGCGTATCTTTAGTTTATACGCATGCTTCTATACCTCAGCCAACACTTTCTTTGAGGGTTATTTGATGAATGATAGTTTCACCGGTACTCGTAAAGTATTTGATGGAGATGCAACTACTATAGATTTGACTGAAGCTGAAGAGGATGTCCCTACCGAGGATCCTCTAGACATTGTAAATATGGATTTAGTTGATGAACCTCAAGATCCGCTGAGCGGTCTTCTTAAGAAGCAGAAAGAGAAATCTCCCGCGAAGAAGGCTGCCAAGAAGCCAAGAGTAGGGGCTGCCACCCAGTCATCTCGAGATATTCCTCCTCCTGCTGTAGGGAGAGATGAGACAGAAGAAATAGCTGATATTGAGAGACCCAGAGCCAGGACCAGACTTCAGACCCGGCAGAGAGAAGCTGGCTTGTCATCGGGCATGACTACTTTCCTTAGGGGATCGACTCCGTCCCCGTTTATATGAGAAAGTATAGGTGTCGAAGAGAAAATAAGCAAAGAATGGTCTACTCCTGAAGAAGTGCAACCCCAATCATCTGTCTTTACTGAGGCTATTGCCGTTTCTCCTCGACCTTTATTCAAGCATTTGGCCAGAAGGAAGCTATTGGCCACCAAAGTCAAAGGGAGGAAGACTGCAACTTCTCCTGTATCTTCTTCTCTAGAACTAAGGACATTGTCACCTGGAGGTGTTTCTTCACTACTAGGTAATGTTTTTACTCTTTATATTTAGCAAGAGTTACTTGGTGTTGATCCTGTGACAATTTGTATTGATATATTTTTATCTCCAGAACCTCCAGCTACCAATGCTCCAAATATGATGGTTGCAACCGATACTCCTGGTATTGCTGTTTCAGAGCCATTGGTCGTGGGATTCACCATTCCTTTGTCTTCAGCAACATTGGCGACGTTTGCTGCAGCCGGCCTGACATCTTTTTCAACGAGTGAGCCAACCCCGATTACTTCGGTGTTTTCTACACCTCAGGCTCTTACAACTCCTGCTCCAAACGAAGAACCTTCTCAAGATGAAAGGATGATAGAAGCATTGCCGGATTGTGATCTTGCTATTGATCCAATCGAGGAGGACCCGATTGATGCAGCTTCTGATCCTAGTCTGAATGAAGCTCCTGTTCTAGTACTGACCCAAGATTTAGTGGCCAATGATGATCAAATTGAAAATGGTGATCACCAGGATGATAGTGACCGGAGCCCCAGTAATCTAATCATAGTTTTGAAGAACTGTCAAGCGGTGAAGACTCTGATACTGAAGTTGAAGGCGATGAGGGCACAAGTGGTGATGGTGAAGATGAAGATGTTGATATCGAAGGTGTTATCGTCATCGAAGATGGTGAGACCCCTAATGATGACAGAGAAAGGGATATTGATGTCGAGGGTGATGAGAATCCTCAAATCAATGCTAAAGGAGTTCAAACTCCAACTGAACATGTTATTGAGGCAGAGGGGACAGAGATAGCTGTAGCCCCAGATGTCCGAGCCGACCCAGAGGCCGGAAACGGCCACTTCATATCAGGCGGTTTAGAGGCTGGGAGCAGCCAAGCGACTGTCTCTAAAAATACTATGATGCAGCTCTATACAGAAAGAGATGCCATGCCTCGTGAGACCCCGTATGCGTTGCCGGGCTCAGGTAAATTTTTGACTTCATTTACCATTGCTCCTTTGAGATTGTCTGATATGATAATAATTGCGTCTTTTGATTGCAGAGGGTCCTGTGGGGATGATTGCTGTGGCTCCATTGGCATCTACATCATTCAGCTCAACCATGACTCCTCTGGATATGGGGACTCATGTTGCGGAAGGAAGCTCTTCGAGGGTGCCCGTACCAATATCTCCTGGTGCATAATCCGTGATTCCTCTATCTTCTGCAGAAGGAGGGATTCGGGCTGAAGTGGCGACTCCTGGTGTATCGGCAATGATAAATATCGTCGTCGAGACTTATACCAGTGCTTTCTTCACTTCCTTGTGAACTCTTGTTCAGATGGTCTTGGACACTACCAAAATTTATTGTTTTAGCGACGGCCACATCCGTCGCTAAACCGACGGTAATTACTATTAGCGACCGATAACCGACGGATTTTGGCCAAAAAAATCCGTCGGCAATCAGCTCGTCGCTAATAACGTTCTGTCGCTAAGTTGTCGTCACATGACAGAATAGCGACAGATTGTCGACATCACAATACGAAGCATTAGCGACGTATTTCGGACGGACTATCGTCCATTTCAACTATTAAGTACTGAACTGTGTAGACAATAGCGACGTAACATTCCGTCGGTAACCCGTCGTAACAGCGTATCAGATTGTATCGTTCCGTCGCTAATCCGTCAGTATTCGTCGGTAATTAACGACGGATTGGCGATGGCGTTCTGACGGACTATCCGTCGATCAGGTTCTGGAAATGCTTTGCATTTCCAGCACCATGGCGACGGAAGAGTAGTCGCTATTCCGTCGATATATATCGACGGAATAGCGACGGCTAGACCGTCGATCTTGTTCTGGAAATTCTTGTTATTTCCAAAACAAGGACGACGGATAGGTCGTCGCTATTCCGTCGAACAATATACCATGCCGACAGATAATCCGTCGACCATCCGTCGCTACCTGGGAACATTTTCAAATATCCAGTTAGCGACGGAATAACCGTCGAAATGTAGTCGGAAACTGGTGGTGACCGTTGCAAAACGGTCACAAGTCCGTCGCTAACTGAGAATATTTTGAAAAAAAATTACAGCGCTTTCCCTGTTCGCAAAAAATTTGCATAAACCAAACCAATATATAATGCACACCAATTATCCAATAATCACATAGACCAAATATATTATGCACACCAATTATCCAAGAATCACATAGACCAAATATGCACATACAAATTTAATGCACACCAGTTATCCAAGAATCATATAGACCAAACCAAATTAATATAAAATAGACATCAATTATCCGGAAGAGTAACCTAATATCCATCGTTATAATCCGATCATTGCACAAATATTCCAAATTTTTCACAAATATTCTAAAACACATAGGAAAGAGTTGGCCAGTTACAGTAACCTAATATCCATCGCTGGCGACCGATCATAGCACAAATATTCCAAAATTTTCACAAATATTCCAAAACACATAGGAAAATCGACTTTGGCCTCAACAAAGACCACAAGTCAGATGATGAATCCTCACAGCCAGGGATGATAGTTGCGTTGAGGCATGTACCATTCTATCAGCCACTTTGCATACGAAGGCTCAATCTGGTTGAGGTCTTCTGTAGGGACAGGAGGGTCGGTCCCGATGCTACTATTCTCTGACGGTGGCTCCTCCTTAGCTTCAAGCTTGGGAGCAATCTTTTCCCTGATGGTCATCGGTTCTTCCTTGACCTCGACATTTGGTAACACCTTCTCCTTAACAGTCACCGGCTCTTGTTTGACGACGGAGACTTTCTCCGTGTCGACCTCCAAGGGTTTCTTGCCTCGACCCCTTCCTCGACTAGCAGCACCACCTCGACGAGTCCTAGGAGCCATCTTTTTGACAACAGAAATTTTCATATAGGGTAAAGAAATTTACTCAAGTTATAAAAGTTGTGACGTTGGTTTTTTGCGTTCATCATTATTAGAGGGAGCAGCACTGGAAAAGTTGTGACGTTGGTAGCATGAGAGTAAAAATCTGTATCACAAGACTAACAGAATTACTATGTAATCATGTACTCACCAATAACTGGATGTAACTGGAGTCGTTGGGCCTATCATGCAGTAATTTGTGGATCCGCTGGTATAGGCCAGATGTACTTAGTATCTAGTGTATCAGATTAGTATCGGTCTATCGGTTTGGTATAGGACGTATCATATTGGTATTGGCCTTAACAAATTGGTATCGTCCTATATCCGATATGTACATGTATCGGCCGAATAGCTAGGATTCATATTGGTCTTATCGATTTGGTATCGGTCATATCCGATAGGTATCGGCCGTGTTGGATTAGTGTAGACTATTTTGGATTAGTATCGTGGAAGGTTTAGTAACAACTGTACTTGGATTTCTTTCTTCTCGAGTTAGAATACCATTGCAAGAGAATCACCAGATCGTTATTGGCCAGTTACAGTAACATACATACTTTTTTTTCCATCAGGAAAAGCGAGATTGAAAAGGAAGTATGTATGTTCTGTAACAGGCCATCTACGCTCTCGTGACTCTCTTGCAATGGTAATCTAGCTCTAGAAGAGAGAAATCCAAGTACAGTTGTTACTAAACCTTCCACGATACTAATTCGAAATGGTATATAATAATCCAATACGGTCGATACCTATCGGATATGACCGATACCAAATCCATAAGGCCAATATGAATCCTAGCTATACGGCTGATACATATCAGATAGGACGATACCAATTCGCTAAGACCAATACCAACCGATACGGCCCATACCAAAATGATAGATCGATACTAATCCGATACGGTTAATACTTATAAGTACCTACGGTCCAGGAGATTGATCCGCTAGTACATCCATGTACGAACAACGAAGTAACGATCCATTTCAATTTGGATGTGAAAATCTGTATCGTAAGACAAACTAAACATAATCAGTTCTATTTCACATGCTTAATTGCCAAGTATGGGAACGAATGGCTCAGAACACAACCTAAAATTCATTCTAGCATACATTAGTGTGAATCATCTACGTTCTGTACATATAGTGTAGTATATGTTCTTATCGTATCTAGTATCTGAAGGATGTAACAGAATCAAGATGAACTCACATAATGTTTACAGTCTTGGTCTCAACTGTCTTCGATTCTATGATCCCATGTCTTAGGTTAAATAAATCACTAACCTCATCACGGTGAGTTTTGGTGTAGCACTCAAATATGGGGCACCCGTAAATTTGTCGAGGTTTTAAATCATCGACATTGAGTTTTAAACCCTCACGTAGCCTTTCTGCTTCACTTCTAGGGTCGAGCAGCATCTTCTTGCAAGCTTCGGTCTCCAGATACTTAGTGTCAAGATTCTGGACGCTTTCGTAGAGCATGTCAACGCATCCTAGCATCAATTTCATCTTGATTGCCAAGTAGTAATCTTGTAATTTAAAGTAGTAATCTTGTAATTTAAAGTTGGAAGAACATGCAAGTAGTAATCTTGTAATTTATGTAACCTAATGTAGTAATCTTGTAATTTAAAGTTGGAAGAACATGCAAGTAGCCTTATAGTTTCTGCCTCACCAGTCGAATGACTTAATGGCCAAGTATCGGAACGAATGGCTCAGAACACAACCCAAGATTCATTCTAGCATACATTAGTGAGTTCATCTTGATTCTGTTACGTCCTTCAGTTACTATATACGATAAGAACATAGATGATTCACACTAATGTATGCTAGAATGAATCTTGGCTTGTGTTCTGAGCCATCCGTTCTGATCAAGCATCTTCCTTCTCCTCTCCTCCACCATGGCTCTGAACCAATCTGCTCCTCCCTACTTCCCTTCTTTTTATTTGACTCTCTCAGCCACATATGACATCCAGCTCAAGTATAGAGTCGGGGAAGAAGAAGTGGACAGGAAGAGGAGGGGGAAGCAGCACAGCCGGAGGCATGACCCGGAGGAAGTACATAGGTTTTCTTTAACAACCGTAGGAGAACTATAAGGATATATCTTTTCACAACATATTACCTTGTCAAAGATCCTTAATGTGACAACCATGTTACCGCGGGGTCGGAAGACTAACATGTCATAATTTTCTAAGCCGTGTGTTTTGACATAATCCTCCAAACTCTTTCCTGCTATGTAATAATGCAAGATTACTACATAGGAGAAAAGAGTTGGGAAGATTATGTCAAAACACACGACTTAGAAAACTTATGACATGTTAGTCTTCCGACACCGCGGTAACATGATATTCACATGAAGGGTCTTTGACAAGATGACATGTTGTAAAAAGATATATCCTTATAGTTCTCCTACGGCTGTTGAAGAAAACCTATGTACTTCCTCCGGGTCATGCCGCCGGCTGTGCTGCTTCCCCCTCCTCTTCTAGCCCACTTCTTCTCCCCCGACTCTACACTTGAGCTGGATGTCATATGTGGCTGAGAGAATCAAATAAAAAGAAGGAAAGTAGGGAGGAGCAGATTGGTTCAGAGCCATGGTGGAGAAGAGGAGAAGGAAGATGCTTGATCAGAACGGATGGCTCAGAACACAAGCCAAGATTCATTCTAGCATAAATTAGTGTGAATCATCTATGTTTTGTACATATGGTGTAGTATATGTTCTTATCGTATCTAGTATCTGAAGAACGTAACAGAATCAAGATGAACTCACTAATGTAATACTAAGACATCATCTACTACTATATAAGATATAGTGATAGGTTGTCGTATCATCATTGCCGAGGGATGAGGGTCGAAGGACAGGCAATTTTATCTATGGCTACATAGTTTCTGCCTCGCCAGTCGAATGGTTGCAGGGACTATGTCCTGATTACCATGTCGTACCGTAGACTAATGCAAATGGAGCTGAAAATATCCGTCGCTAACCGGTCACTAGTCCGTCGGTAACTGAGAATCTTTTTGAAAAAAATTTGCAGCACTTTCTCTGTTCACAAAAATATGCATAAACCAAACCAATATATAATACACACCAATTATCCAAGAATCACATAGACCAAATATGCACATACAAATTTAATGCACGCCAATTATCCAAGAATCATATAGACCAAACCAAATTAATATAAAATAGACATCAATTATCCTGAAGAGTAATCTAATATCCGTCGTTATAATTCGATTTATCTTCAAGTGTGAGAACGGATGGCTCAGAACACAAGCCAAGATTCATTCTAGCATACATTAGTGTGAATCATCTATGTTCTGTACATATGGTGTAGTATATGTTCTTATCGTATCTAGTATCTGAAGAACGTAACAGAATCAAGATGAACTCACTAATGTAATACTAAGACATCATCTACTACTATATAAGATATAGTGATAGGTTGTCGTATCATCATTGTCGAGGGATGAGGGTCGGAAGACAGTCAACTTTATCTACGGCTACATAGTTTCTGCCTCGCCAGTCGAATGGCTGCAGGGACTATGTCCTGATCACCATGTCGTACCGTAGATTAATGTAAATAGAGCTGGAGCAAAAATACAGAATCAAATCCCTGGGACGGATGGCTCAGAACACAACCAACCGGAGAGGATACTCTGAGAGATCCATCTGAGTAGGACGTATACTCTGACAGATCACCTTTACAAGAATGATATCAATAGTAGGATTGAGTGCTAGAGGAGATATTATCAAAGTATACGACCTACTCAGATGGGTCTCTCACCGTTACTATTTTTTTCTGACAGCATGGTGGATGTGCTCCGTCAACAGATTCTTGCTCCGAGCCAAAACTTTGTCCCGGAGCTCAAGTCGACATCCTTGGTGTAGAGCTCGAGTGAGAGGTTCCTGACAGCATGGTGGTCTCCTTTTTCAAAGTATCCGTGCTCATCCCACAACCAATATGGGATGAGCACGGATACTTTGACAAAGGAGACCACCATGCTGTCAGGAACCTCTCACTCGAGCTCTACACCAAGGACGTCCACTTGAGCTCCGTGGCAAAGTTTTGGCTCGGAGCAAGAATCTGTTGAGGGAGCACATCTACCATGCCGTCAGAAAAAATTAATAACGGTGAGAGACCCATCTGAGTAGGACGTATACTCTGATAATATCTCCTCCAACACTCAATCCCACTACTGATATCATTCTTGTAAATGTGATCTCTCAGAGTATACGTCATACTCAGTTGGATCTCTCAGAGTATTCTCTCTTGTTGGTTGTCGTATCATCATTGCCGAGGGATGAGGGTCGGAAGACAGTACAAATAGTCTAATACAAAAATAACTCAATATGTAGTCCAATACAAATAGTCTAATACAAAAACAACCCAATACAAATAAGTACTAATAGCTAATGAGAACCACGCTGCTCATACAAACGCTCAGTGATACGTTCACGCAACCACCTCGAAAAAGCGAGATTTTTGGCACGAGGAGAGCTGTCGTCCCTTGCAAGGACTGCATGAAGAGTCCTCTCGGTCTCACTAGCTACCGGTGCTGGATGAATAGAACTCCCGGTCTCACTAGCAACCGGTGCCACTTCCTCCTTAACTGTAGGAGGAGCCACCTCAGCATTTACTGTTTTCCTCAAACGACGTGCCGCTCTTCGGGTCATGGGTGCCATCTGGTAAGATCGATAGTCACAAATAATATAATTGTAACATAAACAAGCTAACTAAAGGAACCATCATGTAATTTGAGTACATTTTTGAAAGCCGATAAAGTATAAAAAATTTGATTTTTTGCCAAGTGTGAGAACGGATGGCTCAGAAGATAACCCAAGATTCATTCAAGCATACATTAGTGTGAATCATCTATGTTCTGTACATATGGTGTAGTATATGTTCTTATCATATCTAGTATCTGAAGAATGTAACAGAATCAAGATGAACTCACATAATGTAATACTAAGACATCATCTACTACTATGTAAGATATAGTGATAGGTTGTCGTATCATCATTGCCAAGGGATGAGGGTCGGAGGACAGTCAACTTTACCTACGGCTACATAGTTTCTGCCTCGCCAGTCGAATGGCTGCAGGTACTATGTCCTGATCACCATGTCATACCGTAGATCAAATGAAGCTGGAACTGGAGCCAAAATACAGTACTACTTCACCATGTTGTACCATTTTACTCTCTCTCTCTTCTCTCCCCCTCCGGCGCTCTTACTCTCTCCGGCGCTCTCACACTACTAATTCTTATGTGTTTTAAGTGTGAGAACGGATGGCTCAGAACACAACCCAAGATTAATTCTAGCATACATTAGTGTGAATCATCTATATTCTGTATACATATCGTGTAGTATATGTTAACCTTATCGTATCTAGTATCTGAAGGACGTACGTAACAGAATCAAGATGAACTCACTAATGTAATACTAAGACATCATCTACTACTATATAAGATATACTGATAGGTTGTCGTATCATCATTGCCGAGGGATGAGGGTCGGAGGACAGGCAACTTTATCTACGGCAACATAGTTTCTGCCTCGCCAGTCGAATGGCTGCAGGGACTATGTCCTGATCACCATGTCGTACCGTAGATTAATGCAATTAATGGAGCTGGAAATATCCGTCGCTAACCGGTAACTAGTCCGTCGCTAACTGAGATTGTCACATACACATATGTATATCACAGCTAGATGTATAGATATATACATCTATACAGAAGCACACAACTGATAGAACTCGCACTGTCCTTGAGACAGTGAACATATACACCATGAATCCAAACCCCATATATATATTCACATTTACTAATCCAAACACCACCAAACTAATGGAATACCCAATATGGATAACACATTATTTAGCCAATATATAAACTCAGATGAATTTGAGAAGCAAAGCCACCCGCCGCCCCCGACCAAAGCCCGCCACCCCAAGCCCGCCGCCCAGTAGTTCGGTTGCATATATATATGAAGAGTGCTTATGGGTGTGCGTCGGTTGCAAATAGCCCCCGACGCCCCCGCCCCAAGCCAGCCGCCCAGCCCCCGATGCCCCCGCCCCAAGCCAGCCGCCCAGCCCCCGACGCCTTCGCCCCAAGCCCACCGTCCAGCCCCCGACCCAAGCCAGCCGCCCAGCCCCCGATGCCCCAACCCCAAGCCCGCCTCCCAGACCCCGACTCCCTCGCTCCAAGCCCACCGCCCAGACCCCGACCCAAGCCAGCCGCCCAGCACCCGACGCCCCAACCCCAAGCCCGCCTCCCAGACCCCGACGCCCTCGCCCCAAGCCCACCGCCCAGACTCCGACGCCCCAACCCCAAGCCTGCCTCCCAGATCCCGACGCCCCCGTCCAGCCCACGACGCCCCAACCCCAAGCCCGCCTCCCAGACCTCGACGCCTCCGCCCCAAGCCCACCGCCTAGACCCCGACCCAAGCCAGCCGCCCAGCCCCCGACGCCCCAGATCCAAGCCCGCCGCCCAGCCCCCGCCGGCCCCGCCCCAAGCCCACCGCCCAGCCCCCGACCCAAGCCAGCCGCCCAGCCCCGGACGGCCCAGCCCCAAGCGCGCCGCCCAGCCCCTATACGACACCGCGAGAGAGAGAGAGAGATCGAGAGAGAGAGGGGAGGTTACCTTCGAAAGAGAGAGAGGAGAGGACGCCGACGCCGACGACGACACTGACGCCGATCACCGAAGCCGACACCGGCGAGAGAGAGAGGGGAGAGAGAGAGAGAGAGAGGAGAGAGAGTGAATTTGGGGGGAATGCAAAAAGTTCTCCCTGCCGTTTCATTTAAAGTCTGGTACGTATATATAGCGACGGACTAGCGACTGGTAAAAACCGTCGCCCAACAGTCGCCTTTTTTGATAAGTGCCGACTGAATATCCGTCGCTACGTAGTCGAAGATATGTCCCGCCAATTCTCTACACATTTTCCGCCAAATAATCGACTACGTAGCGACTACGATAAATCCGTCGCTATAACATCGACACTCTAGCGACGGATGTACGATTCCTCCCCCTAAAATTAAAATAAAAATGGCAAAGGCGTGTAGTCGGTAATCCGTCGCTGAGCGGCCACGAAACCGTCGCTAATACCGACGAAAAAATTTTGTCGCTAAAAATCCGTCGCTAAATGAGTGTATTTTGGTAGTGGGAGAAAGGCTATCCTTATGAATCAGTAAGGAGAACTACTTCCTTTATCATTGAAGCCATCCACAATATTAGTGATCTGGACTAGGTTAGCTTCTTAGAACATATCTTGGATGCGCTCGAAGAGCCAATCAGGTCTTATCAAGATATGACAAGAGGCAATATCCAGCGACTCCTAGATACCGAATGTGAGACGATGGATCGCGAGTCTGCAGCACGACAAGCAGCCTTAGAAGATTCTGTGGCTGTTTTCTCAAAGCGGTCCATAGAGTTGGAGTCTAGAATTATCGAGACTACTTCCTCTTTCGAGTGTTGTAAGACCGAAGCCTCAGAGAATGAGAAAGAAGCGGATGAATGCCAAGCTCGTCTTCAGGAGTTGGAAGCTGAGATGGCCTAACTTTGTGAGACACTTAGAGCTGCCAGAAAACGTGAAGATGAAGTACTTGAAATGCATCAAGTTACCACAAGCCACCTGGACGATCTGAAAAGGCAACAAGAAGAATTTATCAAAACTCAGAGTGCAGAAATTGAACGCCAAGTCAAATCCCTACAACCTTTTGACCCTGAATCTGGGCGAGCTTTGGCCAGACAAAGAGTTCTTGATTCTAGAACAGAGAGGCCTGATGCTCTGAAGAGAATGATAACAGAACTGAGCACTCAGCCTCCCAAATAAAGCTATCCAATTGTGACAATTTTTTGTTTTATTCAGCTGAATATACAATTTTAATGTTTTGCACATCATTTGAATAAAAAATTGATGATCTTTTTGTGGCTCTATTACTTATTGTGTATCTGTTTGAGACACAAGTAATAGATAGGAATGAAAAATATGTTTAGAGGTGCCATACATGACATGTCTTGAAAATAACAATACTTATTATATTTGTTCAGAGGTAATGTGGACATGACAAAATATAACTTGTAATATTGTTATTTTGAAGATGACATCATCAGAGGTAATATGGACATGACGAGTCATTGATATAGTTAGTAGAATTCAGAGATAAATGTGGACGTGAATTCGTATATCTATTGATTATCCTTGAGTTAACTGGGACTCAAGAATAAGATATCTTTTTAAAACAACGGGGTTTCAAAAGATAATATTTGCAATGATGGAGTAGATAATGTTGTCACTCTGGATAGACTCCACTGGGGATTCAAAGATTTGAAGTATGTATAATATTTGTTAGAAAATAGAGTACACACTTTCAAACATGGTATTTTTTCAGGAATTTGTCGTTAATAGGCATCATATCAATTCGGCCATCCAATCCTGACAGTTGATAAGCTCCATTTGAGAAAACTTTGCTTATAACGTAGGGACCTTCCTACTTTGGTTCGAACTTTCTCTTGTACATGTATATCATAGTCATAGGACGTCTGACAGTAAGGACTAGTTCGCCTTTTTGAAATGCTCGTACTTTGACCTTACGGTTGAAGATTTTTGAGATACAGGCTTGATATAGCTCGATGTGTTGTTGAGCTAGTAGCCATTTCTTGTCAAGTGCTTTAAGCTCCTGAAGTCGAAGATGATTATTGTTTTCTGTTGTGAGTTTATTGGCAATGGCTATTCTCAATGAAGGGATCTGAATCTCCAATGAAAGAACAGCTTCGTATCCATACACCAAAGAGAAAGGTGTACAGCCGATCGGAGTACGTACAATAGTACGATAGGCCCATAGACACTCTTCCAACTTTTTGCTCCAGTTCTATTTATTGGTAGAAATGAACTTTTTGAAAAGCTTGATGATTGTTTTATTAAATGCTTCTGCCAAACCGTTAGCTGCAGGATTTTAGGCTGTAGAAGCGACATTGTTGATCCGATTATCATCACAAAATTGAATGAATTTCTGACTGATGAACTGCGGTCCATTGCCATGGATGATTCGCTGAGGGACGTCGAATCTGTAGATCATATGATGCTTGATGAAGTTGATGACACTGCTTGTCTTGACTTCAGCTAAAGGTATAGCTTCGGTCCATTTTGAGAAGTAATCGATTATAGCTAAGATAAACCGATGTCCTCGAGATAAAGGTGGATTAATAGGACCAATAACATTCTTGTCCTAAGCTTCGAAGGGCCATGCTGCTGCAGTCGGATGGATAAATTCTGAAGGTTGATGTTTGAAATCTGTATGGATTTGACATGCTCGACATTTCTTTGAATATTCGATAGCATCCGACACCATGGTTGGCCAATAGTATCCCATGTGTCGAATTCGATCTTGTAGCTTAGGGCCAGGATGATGTGCACAACAGACACCGTCATGAGCTTCACGTAGTATCTGCTTTACTTCATCTCCTGCAAGACAGCGTAGAAGCATACCGTCATATGATCGTCGATAAAGTGTTTTGGAGGTGTGATTTTAATAAAATCGGAGTGATCACCGACGAATTGTAGTTGCTTCTTTCGAATCTTCAGGTAGTATGTCATGTACCATGAAGTCGGTGAAAGGAGCTCTCCAATCTTCACTCGTAGTGCAAACTTTGACTGAATTACTGAACTCTAGATGCAAATTATTCTCCATGCAGAATAATTCCCTGTTAATGATGACGATCATCTATTGTCCTTTTACGAGATCGCTAATACTACTGCTAGATTGGCAAGTACATCAGCTTCTGTATTACATGTCCGACGTACATGATCAATGAAGAAGCCTTTAAACGATGTAGCCAACTTGACTGCTGCTTCGTGATATGGTACGAGATCTTGATGCCGAACTTTATATGTGCCTCTAACTTGATTGACGATCAACTTAGAGTCTCCATATACTTCCAGGTAGTCGATATCCAATTGTTTAGCTAATTGGAGACCGATGAGTAGAGCGTTGTATTCAGCAACGTTGTTGGAGCATGACTCGTCTAAAGAATAAGCTCTTTGAATGGCCAATCCTTCTGGAGATACCAGAACGATTCCGACTCCAGCAACGATAGTACCTTTAGGTTCGATTCTGGATGTACCATCAAAGAATAGACGCCAAGCAAAGATTTCTTCTAAAGTTGTGTTAGAATCTAGAGTTTCATCAGGAATTTTATCATAGAGTTTATATGTCTCAGGAATTAGATAAGCAGCCAGAAAGTCAGCTAGGGCTTGACCCCTCACAGACTTTTATGGAACATAAACCATATCATACTGTACAAGTAATATAGCACATATAGCGAGTCTGGAGTTGAGTGTACTTGGCTTCTTCATCAAGACTCGTAGAGGATTGACTCTAGAGATGACATGAATAGTTTGGCCCGTGATATAATATTGTGTTTTCTGGACAACGAACATCAAGGCTAAATACTCTTTTTCTACCGAGGTATATCGATGTTCGGCACCGATCATTGTGCGACTGAGATAATAGATGGCTTGCTGCGGCTAAGATAATAGATGGCTTTCTTATGACCCTCTTTATTTTTCTGGTCTAGCAAGGCACCCAAGGAATGATCCATTGCCCAGACATACATCAGGAAGGGTATTCCTGTGACTGGAGGCACTAGAACTGGAGGGTTCATTAAATACCGCTTTATGTCTTCAAAAGCTTGCTAGCATTCTTCAGTCCAAACGAAAGACACATATTTCTTCATTAGTTGAGTGAACGGTCTGCAGCGTCCAGAAAGATTTGAGATGAATCTCCTGATGTACGCAAGCCGTTCCTGGAATCCTCGTAGCTCTTTTAGGTTACGTGGAGGACGCATCTCTTGAATGGCTTTGACTTTCTCGGGGTCAATGTGTATACCCTTAGTGGTAATAATGAATCCAAAAAATTTGCCACTAGAAACTCCCAGGAATAACTTGGTAGGATTCATCTTGAGTTGATGTTGGCGCATTAGATCAATGATAGTTCTTAAGTCTTGGATGCGATCTTCCTTTAGACGACTTTTGATAATAATATCATCGATATAGCATTCAACTGTCTTCCATAAATATTCTTGAAAGATAGTACTCATGACCTGCTGACAGGTTGCACCAGCGTTTTTAAGACCAAATGGCATAATGGTGTAGCAGTAGACTCCTAGAGGAGTATGGAAAGATGTGTGTTTCTCATCTTTGGGGTTCATCCTGATTTGATTATATCCAGAGAATCCATCCATAAAGGACATCCGCTCGAATCTGTAAGTGTTGTCGATATGACATCAGTGATCGATAGAGGGAACTCATCCTTGGGACAAGCTTCATTAAGGTCTCTGAAGTCAATGCAGACTCGGACCTTCTCTGTTTTCTTCATAACTGGGACGACATTAGCCACCCAGTCAGGATGTTGTTCTTCTCTGACAAAGCCACATGCGATGAGCTTCTTGACTTCAACATCTATGGCATCCATCATGTCAGTTCAAAACGACGCTGTTGTTGCTTGACTGGCCTTATATTTGGTAGAATATTGAGCTTGTGGGTAGCGATATGAGGATCCAATCCCGGTGTGTCTTCATAGCTCCAGGCGAATACGTCAATATATTCCCTAATAAGATGAATTAGTTTTTATTTATCTGTTTCAGGGAGGCTTTTGCTGATAAAGATTGGCCTTGGAGAGGCTTCGTCTTCGATGTCGACTTGAACCAACTGATCTTCATTAGGTGGCTCACGTTGCTCGAAGCGAAGTTCCCATTGAGTATCCATCCTTTGTGCCCAAGGATCAGATTCAGGAACTTCGGCAAAGTCGTCGTCGTCTTCCGAGAGCTCAACAGTTACCATATTAGAAGATAGAGTCACTCGATAGACGTGCCATACACTGGTGTCTAAATCCCACAAAACATAATCGGAAGAATTAGATCGCTCTTCCTTGTCTGACTCAGAAGCGACTGGGGTTATGATTGGCGAAGTGTAGCCCAACCTATGCTTTATTTTGTTGTAGAATTGTAGTGACTATCCTTTTGGAGCAAGGATACGAATAATAATTCACCTTTCCTTATTACCGTTGAGGCCAGTTTTGAAGTTGTAGCCCATCTTTTGAATTATATTCAACGACGTAGTTGAAGTCGCCCATTATCGTCATTTTCAGCCATGCTATCGGACATAGCCTTTTGACTCAATCCTTTGATGTAGAGGATAGGATGTTCATCCCTCTTCCGGAAGGGAACTAGAAAGAATGAATCTTGTACTGGTTCAAGTGATACTTCGCCTTGGAGAGGTTGAACTGCTCCTAATGTAAGAGGTTCAAAGTTATCTAGGATTTCTAGATAACATCGAGCATAGTAGTTGACATCAATATACTACAAAGGATATGCTACTTTATTTATAATTACATCATCATTTACAACATGGCTCTTGATCTTAGCCGATGGCTTGCTAAAATTGATGACCAGAGGAGGAGAAGGAGAAGGAAAAGGCTTGTTACGATGAAGGTCGATAACAAGAGGCTCAGAAGAGGTGAGCTCCATATGCTCCATCTTTTCAGCGAGAGGATGCTTAGCATGAGAGGAAAGATGTATGGTCAGCGTTTGAGAAGATGAAGGACGAGACGTGCGTCCTTTGACTGGAATCACCAGGACATCATCTGGGTTGTCCCTTTGATCTTCTTCGGTATCCATGCCTTGTACAACTTTTATGAACTCCTCTTTATACATCCTGGAGTCAGTGAAATATGCTTCGATGCCTCGGAAGGGATTAAGATCAGCCACTTTCTTTTGGACTTTTCCATTGTCATCCACATATTTGAAGCATTGGTGGAGAGTTGATGGCACGATGTTATGTTCATGCAACTTTTATGAACTCCTCTTTCGTAGTGGTTCACTTCTTCCAAAATTAAATCCCAGAATAGTAGTGATAGTTGTAGAGAGATTATGGACTTAGATTTTTAGTGCATACAGTAGAGTCTTTGGCATGATACTGAGTGCAGATCCAGGATCAATCAATATACGATCTACCTTCATTGTATCGACATACCCCGTAAGATAGAGAGGTCGGTCATGTCGATTGTCTTCCAGAAGCATGTCATCCTGTGTGAAGGTAATATTAGGAATCAGCTCCATCACACTATGATAATGAAAATATGCCACAAGTTCCTCATCTGGCTTCTTGAGGTGTGCCAGACAGGTGTCGGCCTGCATTAAAGCTTCACTTAGTATTTTCTGAGTTTTCTTCGAGAGACGAAGGAGCTCGGAGATTGATAACCTCGCCAGAGTATTGGCTAGCTGAGCCAATATATCGAAGTTATATGGCTTCTCCAGTCCAAGAGGAGGAGTTTTCTTCAATATTTTATCGAAACGAACTGGCTGTTTGCCTTTGTCAGCTGCTGTTGGTTTAGAAGGAGTCGTTTCCACTGGAGGTGACGACATTATCTTGTCCTTCTGGATACTCTAAGATAGAGTTTCCCAGATCTGGTACCAGTCATGGCTTACTCTTCTGGAGCTGGTGAGAAGGAAACCATATTACAGTTCTTCATCCGAAGCTTGTTTTTAGAGGACTGTAACTACCACTTTTCTAAAATGAGGGTAATTTTGAACTTTTGTAAAATTGATCATGTTAATTGTTAATAATAGGTTTAAATTATGTTATAATAAATTGGTGAATTTTGATTATTTTAATACTATTTAATTTGGTGTATTGTGTCTTTGGTCTTTTGCTAGTGAAACCTTAGAACTACTTAGCCTAGAGACTAACCATGAACATGGAGACCTATATAATGTAATTAGATTAGTTCAACACCACTTTTTAGACTAAAGGTATTTTGGTAATTTGTGAATTATTATTATTTTTGAATTTTATTTAATTAATAATGTGTTAAGTGTTATTTTAGGTCTAACCCTAGAATTATCCTAATTTAGATTTTGATTATGAACCTAGAGGCTCAGTTAGTAGATTTGAACTAATTAACTAAGTTCTAAAGTATCTAAATATTATGTTAGGATCAAGATATTTGTAGGAAACCTAATCTAGTTGGGCCTTTACTAAAGAGGCTTGAATTTACATCTTGAGAGGGCCTTTAAACTAGATTGGACCTAATCCTAACCCTAGAACCACCTATGGCCGGCCAAGCATGTCCTCCTATATAAGTTCACGTTAGCCCCCTCTTGCCTTTTCATTATAAACCCTAACCATAATTTGTGTTCTTCCCCAAAATTGCCCCCTTTCATCAAATCACCTCCAAATTGGACCAAATCAATTGCAATACACTCTCCTAGTGTAGAGGAGGTCTCTATAGGCTATCTAGCAAGGATTTAGAGGAATTTGACCATAAGAATTGGTGTGGGTTTATTTCAAGTGTAATTTCATTAAAATTCCAACTCTCAATAGGTAATGACCTCTAAACCTATTTGTTTCCTGATTTCTTACCATAGATGCATTCATTTAGGGTCCTCCTAGCCCTAGTTTTATTTTGGGTTCAATTCGTGTCCATTTGAGGCCCGTATTATGGGCGTATCGCTCTGTATCGAAGGGGTATTTCAAGTGTTCGACGAAATGCCCCTTAGAACTTTTTGTTCTCTAATTTCAGAGCAAATCACATATTTGGGTAGCTAATTATATATAGATTACATGAGTTTAGGATTGAGGTGAAATTGATGAGGTTTGATATGTATGATTGGCCTCAGGGTATTCTGTGCACTGTTCACCATATGTCCTGCTACCACAGACCTTATTCTCCCTCGACACACATTAGTTTCACTTCCTAAAAACTCTATTGGTTAGGCTAGGTGACTGACATTGGGTCCCTGGCTTGGGGCTTCGAACCATTGCTAATTCATACAGTGGCAGGCCCTGTAGACTTTGTTCTGTGCTGTCGAACCCTCACTGCTGCCCACTCTACTATTTTGTCCATTCACTTGTCCTAGGCACTGCGTAGACCCCATTGATTGTGTTTAGTTTTGAACATCACTAGCCGACCCCAATCTCATTAACATTGCCTTTTACTTTGTTCTTTCTGTTGATTTAACCCCTCATGTTATAATAGTACAATTGTTAGGTTCAGTTCTTGAGTAATATGGGTCAGCCCTTAATACCATTTATGGGAAATAAATTATGGCTCAAGATTTAGAGTGTCAGTCCATTGTCTTGAGTGGATATTAGATACTGTCATTAGAAAGAGGTTTAGATATATATGTGAGTGTTTTGAGTTTCTGTGAATGAGAGTAAGAGTTAGTGAGAAATTAGTATATCATTAGTTAGTGTCTTGCATCCAGGTACAGAAAAAATTTGTGGTATAGTGTCAGTATACAGGTTAGGAAGTGGTTTGTGTTAGTGTGTCTTGGTTGATGTAAAGGTATAGGAGATTAGGGGGAGTAGAGTGCACTGATGCAATGTGCCTATGTTACCTGAGCGGTGAGGCCTATGGCCTGATTTTGATCTGTAGAGGGACTTGGGGCCTGCACAAGCACGTGCAGGCCTTGCTTGGCATTGTACATCAGTTTAGGGTGTGTCCTGTGCTAGAGTGTAGGTGACATAGAGTTGAGAGGGAGTGTGCTGTAGCAGTAGGTAATGGGATCAGGAACATGGCAGTAGCATTCTAGGTAAAGCATGGAGTATTTTAGGATCGGGAGGCCACTTCTAGGTAAAGGAAATTTGGCACATGATTTGCTTATGAAGAACATGTAACATGAAGCAGAGAGGGGGGAAGTAGTGTCAGTGGCAATAACAGGGTGTTAAGGGGGTGAGCAAGTGGTAGGGAGCCTGTGCACCTGTGTGTACAGGGCTTGAAGAGGAGAATGAGAACATCAGCAACACATTGCTATTTGTAGAGTTCAGTTAGAGGGGTAGCCACTTGTGAGAGTCCAGTTAGCATTTGTCTGTGTGTGTGGCTTGTGTTAGAGTGCCACTTATGTGTGTCTAAGTGAAATGTCTGGAGTGTTTCTCATGTGCAGTAAAATGTAGGATTTTAGTGGGTATTATAGGGATATGTTTTTGTATTCAGTATGTGTATCATAGGAAGTGAGCCTAAGAGCAGTTAGTGCAGACAGTAGGGGTAGGATCCAATTCCTGCTACAGGAAGAGGGTTATATACAGGTTAGGATATAAAGTAGTAGTAGGCATCTAAGTATAGAGGCTAGTATCAGTCAGGGTAAGGTAATCATGTTGCATCTAAGTGTATAGGTAAAGTTTAGCTAGGATCTAGTGTGGTATGTGTGTATGGGTAAACAAAGGTGTAGAAGCATGGAAAATATTGCTTTTAGTCCCACATCGGAAAGGAGAAGAAGAAAAGGCTCACTCCATTCTATAAATAGAGCCCCCTTACCTCCTTTGAAAAGGGCACCAACTTCTCTTTCCTCCTTCCAAACTTGGACTCTTCCTATTACGCACCTTCGGGTGCTAAGTAGAAGAAGTCTAGGGCAGCGCGGGCTCATCGGGCTCAGTCAGCTGTCCCAACCTCTGACCATCAAGAGCGTCCCGCTAAGCGGGCCTCTGATGGAAAGTTGTACAGAGCCGCCTGTGTCCAGCCTCCGGCGGCAAATGGACAGAGTGGTTCTCAAGAGTCTTCCAACAAAGATCGAGGGACAAGTGTTTCTATTAGCCCCACATCAGGGAGCAAACATGATACCTACGCACTCGTGTGTTCGGGACACCCGGGCCCACAAAGCGAGTGCACGGGCTGATCGAGACATTCCTCATGCGAGTCATGAGACGTCCTTCATACGGCTCAGTTATGAGACATTCCTCATGCGGCTCGGTCATGAGACGTCCTTCATACGGCTCGGTCATGAGACATTCCTCATGCGGCTCGGTCATGAGACGTCCTGAGACATTCTTCATGCGGCACAGAAACCAGGAAGCTTCATGCGGCTCAAAATCAGACGAGCTTCACGTGGCCAAAGAGTCTTATGCGGATCGGAAGTCTCATGCAGCTCAAACATACAAGCAGCTCAAGTAAACTCTATGCGGCCCGATCGACGCCACATCCCCCTTGGGATCCTTCCCTACAGCTGGCCATTTGAGTAGTGGCCTCATTTAATGCCCTGACACGACTCGACGACCGTGACGGCTCTGACATAAAGCGTCATAATGGTTCTGCCATAATGACAGACTCTTCAGGAAAAGAAGAAAATCTCTGACCCGATCCGTCAGAAGTCCTAGGTTGCCACGTGGCAAGTCTCATGCGGCTTAAATGGAGAACAGCTTCATGCGGCTCACTGAGAAGTCATCCTATATGACCGGCAGAAATCAGCCATATGCGGCCCACTGAGAACCCAGTCCCTGCGGCTCAATACAACGATAGCTTATGCGGCTCGTAGAGACTATGCATATACGGTTCATTGAGAGTTCATCCCCTGTGGCTCAATAAAGCGTTGTCCTATGCGGCTCACGAAGATTATCTCCCTGCGGTTCAAGTCTTGCCTATCCCATGCGGCTCTGGCAGGACCCACAATTGAAACACGTGGCATCGGATCAATCAAGGATTTAACCGAATCTCAACAAATATATTTGACATCATCATAATTATTGAGATCAATGCATATCATTTATCATCAAGCCAATGGGACACGTGGCGAGCAATCGGACATTGGTATAATCAATCATGAAGATTTAAAGCAGTTAACATTAACTGCTCACAAGATTCGGTGCTATCCGCATTAATGGCCTAGATTCATTGTAATCAGGATCAAGGGTTCAGATAGAATGAAGGAGCGCCGACATTCCAAACAGATAATCATTAGCAAACCCTAATGATCACCCCCCACTCTTATAAATAGCCAGCATCATTCCCTTGTAAAAAAAAGAAGAGGTCGGCAACAAAAGAATAAAAAAATAAGAAGAGAGAGATCTACACAGAGAGAGCTCCCCCTCTTTTTCTTGATAATCACAGAGAGAGAGAAGCCAGGAGAGCAATCCGAGGAGAGCAAGAAGAGCATTTCTTCATCAACGTCGAGCAAATCTTTCCCGAGCCAAGGCTGCATACTGATCGTCCAAGGAGTAAGGCAGAGCGGCCGTCGCTTTCCCGAGCTTCTATCGTCACCACCCAGAATCAAAAATAAACAATCGTACTTAGTCTGCTGTACCTAGGTTTTCGTCCCTAGGCTTTCTTTGTACGAGCGAGTTTGTATTGTGAGTCTAAGTTCAGTCCTCCGATAATTGTTCTGTTCTTTTACAATCAATGGCAAACACGATGGCGACTCTGCTGGGGACTAACTTCTCCACGGCTGAGGAGTTGGTGACGCAATCAGATGCAGCCAAACTTGGCTCCACACAAAAGAAGATGGTCGTCCGCTTCGACCAACAGGCGTTCGAAGAGATGCTCTCTGAAGGCAGCGCTGGCCCGGCCCAGAAGCGCACCCGCACCACGAAGGCTCGCAAAGAATGGAGACCAAAGTCATTTGCTCCTCCTCAAGCCCTCGATGGGATGCCCTCTGCTGCTCAAGACGGCAAGAAGGATTCTCCTGCGGTCCCACTTCAGATCGTAGACAACTCTGCTGTCCCCAAGTCCGGCAGAAGAAAACATTATGATGCTAGACTTGCAGGGACAAAGAGGGACTCTACGTGGACCGAACCGCAGAAGAGTATTAGCCGCAAGGAGAAAGCCCATGCGGCTACATCTGCCAACCGCATGAAGAAAACTCATGCGGCTACTTCTGTCAGCCGTATAACTTATGCGACTACAGTTCCCGACAGCATGAATGAGACTCATGCGGCCAGTAAAGTCAATCGTTTGCAGAAAACCCATGCGGCCACAGATGCCAACCGCATGCGGCCAGCCTGCACGGTCGTGACCCCTAGCCGCATAAGAACTCGTCCGACGACAGGAGACAACCGCATGCAGACAGCCTGCACGGTTTCCGCTCCCAGCCGTATAGCATCTGCTCCATGCTCCTCTCGATCAGTTTTCGACCGTCTCTCGTACGGTCCGAACCCTGATGACTCTCTGGATGATAAGCCAGACTCTGTGATGTTCAACTTGGACTCTTCCTATTATAAACCCACGAGTGCTATAAAGAAGAAGTCTAGGGCAGCACGGGCTCATCAAGCCCAGACAGCTGCCCCAACCTCTGACTATCAGGGCGTCCCGCTGATTATCACACGGGCCTCTGATGGGAAGTTGTACAGAACTGCTCAAGTTCAATCCCCGGCGGCAAACGGACAGAGTGGTTCCTCTGACCTGCGTGAGGCGATCCTCCACAAGCGCAAGGAAAGAGAAGGGTCCTCGGCGTGCAAAGAATCCTCACATAGACGTCACTGCACCCAGATCATCGTCAACTGCTGCTGCAACAACGCGGCAGTGACGGAAGATCGTCCATCCGTCTTCCACAGACTACAGCACCCGAACTCAGAAGATGAGGCACCTCCTGTTGTCTCCTGCAATTTCGCTCAGAAGGTCCCCGCCGAAGGAAGAAGGAAGAAGACAAGCATCTCCAGTCCAAAGATATCAGCCACTACAGCTAAGAAATTGTCGGCTAAACGGTTGCCCTCCACCGGAGTATACCAACACACCCGTTCGAAGACAAAATCTGCTGCAACAGGAGACTCATCGTCCCCGACCCTGGGGGTCGTAGGAGCTGGGGGTAGTACTCCTCCGAACGTCCACAATAATCTAACGTTTCAAGAAGACGAACCCCGAGAAACAACCCTCCCATCGGGTACAACAGATGCTGATGTCCCCGAGGACATCCATGATTCTCTAGACGAAGCAAGCTCCGAAGCTGGGGGTAGTGTTCCTTCCGAGTCCGAACCTGAAGAGAACATCCCCACATATCCAGATGATTTCTCGACGCATGGGTACGACTCGGAGGGTACATCCTCCACCACTCCCTCCGTCACTCCTCATGTAAAGACGGTATTCATGACAGACAGCAATCAAGGCGGTTCCAGCGATCGCCAGCGCATCGACACGTTGGAGGCCATATTGCATGTCTTGGTCAAGTCTGTAGACGAGATCAAAGCGGCACTTCCTACTCTGCAGGGAGTGACACCTGGCCAGACAAGCACGGGTCCCGCAATCAACGTAGATTCAAATTCAGCGGCGCCAAACCAGGGCAATAATCCTTCCGAGATAACGGCCCCTACCGTGACAGATGAGGCCCGAGAAGTAAGAAGAGAGGTTCAGGAGCTCCGAGCAATGTTCCACGCCCGAGAAAACTCTCAAGACCTCAGAATACGGCAACCATATCCTGCTGAATGGAGGGATGTTCCCTTTCCGCCAAGATATAAGCCGTTCAATATCAACCCATATGATGGCAAGACTTCAGCAAGTCGATACATCACTTACTTTGAGGTCACTACCGACCATCTGCCCCATGATGACGCTATCCTCACGCGGTTATTCATTGGGGCATTGGAAGGAGTCGCCTTCGATTGGTACCGCAACCTGCCAGACAATTGCATCCACTCCTTCGCTGGCTTCAAGCGCTTGTTCTTGGAGAGGTTCTATGAGGTAGGGCAGGACGTGACGATGTCTACCCTCATGGACGTCGTTCAAGGAGAGAAAGAACTGACGAGAAATTACATTGAGCGATTTCGTCAAACCGTAATGAAGTTACCATCTGGCAACCCGGACTCTTCTTTGATTGAAATTTGCCAAAAGAGACTACTTCCAACAATTAGTCTCTGGATGGGCGAAAGTCAGTTCAAGGACTGGAAGGCTTTTATCATCAGTGCTACAAGTGCTGAAGAACGATTAAAGAAGGCTCGCCAACTGGGGTTGCATATCTCGGAGGGAGAGAACAAGAGCAAGCGTCCCAACACCAGCAACGACAATGGGAATAGCCCCTCCAACAACCGGGACAACAAAGGCAAGCAGGCTATGGTGACCTATACAGTCCAGAAGCCCGAGCCACAGCCAGCAGACAAACAATAGCCTCAAATCACTTATTCCTTTGAAGACGGCCACGTTAGGCCTATCTTGGACATGCTTATACAAGGAGATAGGATTCAGCTTCCTCCACCGAGACGGGAACCTCGGTCGGCTGATCTGGAGAACCCAAAGTTCTGCCATTACCATCGCTACGTCCACCATGCGACACACGACTGCTACCAACTGAAACGGTATATCCAAAACCTCATCGATTCGAACGCCCTGGCCATCGATTTCGAAGAGGTAACCGTGGCAGCCAACATGGTGTCCGTACAATTCGGCAGCTTCCCTCCAACAGAGACTCAGGACGGGGTTATACCCATCCCTCTGGCAACAATGGAGATTGCTAATCTGCCGCCTGCTCGCGATCAAGCCGCTGGTCTAGTACCCCTCACCACATCACGAGGGGGAATCATGTGGGTCCATCCGGACCTAGTCCACGAGGTAACTCAGCCCTCTCCACCTTCTAAAAGGAAAAGTGAAAAAGTCAGATCCTGCCGCACTGCCTCGGCGGAAGAAGAGGAAGTCTCGGCCGTCACTACTCGATCTGGAACACAAGCCCAACCGGTAACCGAAAGCGCGACTGATGATCATCCGCCCACTACCAATGATGCTCCGGGACTGGCTCAGCCTTCGACGACCGACAAGCCTAGGCCGAAGGAGACTCGCTTCGACAAGTCCCTCCGGAAGGAGACACCTCAGGGGCTGGAGAGGCCCTACAACTTCGACATCTTAGCGCAATTAGCTAATACCCCGGCCAAATTGTCCTTATATGAACTCCTCAGGCTCTCAAAGGATGTCCGCACAGCTTTAAGTGAGGCGCTCCAAAATGCCGACGCATACTTGGCTCAGGTCAACCTCACGGGAGATAACCAACCTGCAGAGCTCCAAGATAGTGCGTGTACGGGAACAATGCCCAATATCGTCTTCTCTCCGCAAGATATGCTCATCAAAACTAACCTGCATGATCGCCCGCTATACTACACTGGATACATCGGCGACGTAAAGGTGGACCGAATGCACATTGATCCTGGGTCCTCTATAAGCATCATTCCGAAGGGTCTGCTATATCATCTTCGTATTTCGATGCATCGCCTGACACCTACAAGCACCGCCATTAGCGGTTTCAATTCGGGCAGGAGCTACCCAATAGGGAAGATCCGTTTGAAGTGTCAGATCGGCGATCTCCAATCAGAAGTCACCTGTTATGTCACAGATGCCGACACTTCTTACAATATCCTTCTGGGGCGGCCTTGGATACACGATTACATGATCGTGCCTTCCACGCTACACCAGTGCTTCAAATATGTCGATAAGCATGGCTTCGTGAGGACAGAGTTTGCCGATATCGATCCCTTCAAGGGGGTCGAATCTTATTACTCAGACTCCTGTCTGTACAAAAAATCAAAGAAGCATCTGATCGAAGAAGATGTGCAAGCTCACAACAAGACGGCTATAGGATCAGAAGAACCTCTAACAATCCACCTCCAAGCTCGCAAGCCTGGCAAGTCTGCACCCCTTACCGCCGCTTTGCGTAAGGACGCAATCAGTCTCTCGGCACAAGAAGAGCAGATGATAATCCGGCTGCCAAGGTCTGGCCAATTACCAAAACCCACAACGGAGCCACTAACAATCAGGCCGCCGAGAGCCGGCCAGCCGCAAACGGAGAAGCCCAATCCCTCCGACAAGCCGATGACGATACGCCTTTCCAAGAAGGGTCGTCACCCCGATGCAAAGTTTGGGGCTTCTAGCGAGCCAACAACTCCCCGCCCAGCATCAACTACCAAACTGGGGGTCGCTAGTTTGCCAACAACTCCCCGCTCGGCTCCACCAACAGAACCCCTGATGATCAAGTTACCCAAATCATCCTCTCAGTCTGCATTTACACAGGGGGTGGCTGAAGAAGAGTTGGAGCTGGCCAAGTATGTGGCTGCTCACACTGAGACTTGCTCATGTTGCCCATCAACGGCAATTTCCTGAAGAAGTATTACGTCCGAAACGACATCCGATAAAAAAAAAATCCCTGATGATTGAGTTATGTACCCTCCGGTACCGCTGAACTCACATTCTGCCTCCAAATTTCCTAGATTGGTGAGTTATGTACCCCCCCGGTACCGCTGAACTCACATCCACTCCAGATTATCTAGTCATGTACCCGCTGGTA
Source organism: Iris pallida (assembly GCA_029216955.1). Lineage (NCBI taxonomy): Eukaryota > Viridiplantae > Streptophyta > Magnoliopsida > Asparagales > Iridaceae > Iris > Iris pallida. Next base: position 22,697,917 of record JANAVB010011199.1, on the reverse strand, counting down.
CCACTGAACTCACATCCACATTCTCTCCAGATCACCGAGTCATGTACCTGCTGGTACCGCTGAACTCATATCCACAATATTCCAGATTTTCGAGTCATGTACCCTCTCGTACCGCTGAACTCACCTCCTCCTTCCACAAAAATCCCAAACTACCAAGTCATGTACCCGCTGGTACCTCTGAACTTACACTTTGATCACAAAATTTATGGATTGTCGAGTTATGTACCCGCTGGTACCCCTGAACTTACATCCCAGTCACTCTTTTAGGGAGAACGTTATGTATAAACATACCCCTGAACTTTCTTCCTAAAAGAAATCCTTCCTCATGATCCACTACCCGCACTCCCAGTGCACAAAAAGGGTAACGGATCCATAAATTCCCAAAACGACCATGTCGATGCTACCTCTGAGTCGTCTCAATTCCGCCAAAAACAAATCACCCCTCTACATAAGAACTTCCATGTCCTTATTACCTCTGAGTCGTTCTATATACCCCTCTTCATTGAGCCCACTCCTGCCATGTTCTCATTACCTCTGAGTGGGAAGGCTCCGTCGAAGAAAACTTCATACTTGCTATGTCCTCATTACCTCTGAGTAAGTATGTCGATTCCCTTTCAACCTATTATTTGTACCCACAACCGGAGTACACCAAAGATAATAGGTCCACAAATATCCTCCGTTGAGTTTCCTCCTGCCATGTCCTCATTACCTCTGAGTAGGAAGATTCAGCGGTGAAACAAAAAACCCTCATGCTTGCCATGTCCTCATTACCTCTGAGTAAGTATGTTGGTTCCTTCTCATCCTATTATCCGTATCCTAAGCCAGGGTATGCCAAGGATAATAGGCCCACAAATGTCCTCTGTTGACCACAAATGTCCTCTGTTGACCACAAATGTCCGCTGTTGACCACGAATATCTTCCGTGAAGTCTCCCCTGCCACGTTCTCATTACCTCTGAGCAGGAAGATTCCATGGTAAAACCATCATGCTTGCCATGTCCTCATAACCTCTGAGCAAATATGTTGGTTTCCTTTCATCCTATTATCCGTATCCTGAACCAGGGTACGCCAAGGATAATAGGTCCACAGATATCCCGTGCTAAGCTTCTTAGCATAAATCTACCATCTCAATATGCCCCGGGAGCCCAGCTGCTCTACGGCATTCTTTTTTCCAATACCGAGAGCACCCATGACCACTTTGCCATGGCTGTTCCGGATATCCTGACCAAACTTGTTATCCGTACCTAAAACCAAGGTACGCCTAGGGTAACAGGTCCACAAATAATCCCCTGGCAAGTCCAGTTCCACAAACACCACAAGTACAAGAAAGAGAAGATGAGTTGAAACATGCTCATTTATTCAAAATTCAAAGTACTACATCATCTGGGATCACATCCCTTGACAAAAAGAAAAGAAAAACAGTGAAAGAAAACAGAAAACTGTTCACTGCTCCATGGCATTCTTTCGCCCGATACCAAGAACCTCCATATCCGCCTTACCGCGGAGTTGTCCTAGGTATCCCTATCAAACTTATTATCCGTACCTAAAACTAAGGTATGCCAAGGATAATAGGCCGACAAATGTCCTCTGCTGACCACAAATGTCGTACTAGGTCCCTTAGTACATCCACATCTTTCCTCATCATCACATGCTTTCGGAGCCCAGCTGTTCCACAGCATTCTTTCATCCAATGCATAGAACTTCCACGTTGATAGCACCTCTGAGTTGTTCTATGTATCCTCATTCGAGTTCACTTCTACCATGTCCATATCACCTCTGAGTAGGAAAGCTCTACCATCAACCTTATATTTACCACGTCCATACCACCTCTGAGTAAATATGATGGTTCCCTCTCTCAACTCATTGTCCGTACCTAAAACCAAGGTACGCCAAGGATGATAAGTCCACATAAAATCTCCAGCGGAAGTACCCAAACCTATCACGTCCATGCTACCTCTGATTGGATTGCCACACCTCAACAAATCTACTTTCCATGCTTCTTATTCAAAGTGTTCCAAATCTGCAATTTGGAAACTTTGAAGGGGGTCCTGTAGAAGCATGGAAAATATTACTTTTAGTCCCACAACGGAAAGGAGAAGAAGAAAGGGCTCACTCCATT
>JANAVB010011199.1:22553300-22688300 GCA_029216955.1 Iris pallida | reverse complement strand
GAACGTGAGCCCTGACATGTTTTTCGGTGCAAAGTGGGTCATACATTCTGGGTCAACGGGACTTTTTGACGCCGGCTCATCGGAATCCAATTCTGGATATATCGTTGAGTTCGTATCGTCATTCTGGACTCGTTGATATGTAGTTTACTGAGTTTTGAGAACATTGGCTCTGCTACGTATTTCCGTACAAACCAGAATTCCAAGTTCTGGTCAACGGACCAAATTGAGATCGGGTCAACGGAATCCAATTCTGGAGATACCGTTGGGATCGTATCGTCATTCTGGTTTCGTGGACATATAATTTGTCATATTTTATAGACTTATTTTTTTGCACGTATTTCGGTACAAAACGGCTCCGACAAGGACACCGTTTTGACCCAAAATTACCTTTTTGCCCTTGTGTCCAAATTGGACCGATGGGTAGGCTATCCTAGCTAATTTGACTATTCTTGATACGTTGGCAATGTTTATTTCATCGTCCAACAATGTTTGTTTATAGTTTCCTTGAGTTTAACCTTTTTATAATTTATTGATAATTAATTCTTATAATGTTCGTATTTCGGGATTAGTACAACAAAACTGAGATCAGTCAATTCCAGTGATCTCACATCGCTAAAATTGACAAAATGGACACGTGGATCACTGTAATAAGATTATCAATTTTACTATTGATCATCTCATCTCGATTTGCGTGTCGTAAGTTTCGACGTACGAATAGCGAAGTACACTTTGTATCTTTAATAATTAGACTAGATTTGACCATGTTTGACCAAAGTTGACCAGTTGACCAAAAGTCAACTGTAAGTCAATGCTTGACCTAGTTTGACTAAATCATTGACCGGAGTCGACCTAGAGTTAATTTGACTTAGAAGAACCTAGGATAAAATGGATTGTTGTAGAGATTCATTTATTACAACTTGAACACCTTGTAACCTGTATTGCTTTAAATAGGACTCTGTGGCTTCAGTTGGACCCCCTATACTTATCAGCTGTTCAGGTTATCAGGCGAGTACATTCTCTGATAGTTCTCTCATTTATTGCCAGTTACTTTATTTCAGTTCTATTTAGTTTTATATGATTCTCTGTTACAACACGTATGGATATTTCTGGATTCATGTATGCGACACACATACCTTACTTATCTGGCCTCTTTTACTGGAATCACTGGAATCTTTCCGGAATCTATTACTGGAATCATCATATTTTGGCTGGACTCACCTCGATTCTCGTATCTAATTCTGGATTCATTTGTTTTGCGGGGCGGAGAAATATTGAGTAAGATATGTAGACATACCCCAAATCTGGAATCTCTAACTGGAATCTACTGGAAGCATAGCTATCTTTCGCCTGATCAGTGAGAGATGTGCCTGATTACCTACAGTCGTTTACATATCAAACTCGGTATTTTAAAACACACTGTTAGAATAACTGGACTCACATGGATTCTTAATCACTAGCTATAATCATTTGGTACTGGATTCATATTATATTAGATTCATCCTGTACTGGATTTATAGTAGTTTTACACTTGTTTTGCAATTACTTCTGGACTTATTCTGTTACCTTAGTTCAGCTAGATTTATTTTACAGTCTTCATTGCCATCATTCTTCTCTTATTTTATTACTTACTTTCCTTGTATCTTATCTGTTCTCTATACCATCACCTGTATATAAATTTCCATATTCATCAATAAAACTGTCTATAACTGTTTTATAAGTTCTCTATCATTACTTGGGTTTTCTTGATAAGTTGTGCTCGTTCCTGTCCTGACTGGACCTGTTGATAAATTTTACAGATAGCTTGGAGGTTGCCTGCTAGCCTAGAGGAGACACACTAGAGGTTGTTTAGATAGTTATTTCATTTTTCTGGAGTTGTATTTACTTTGTGGATTACTGTATTTGAGTTTTGAGATGTATTTTTGGGTTTATGTATCTTAGACACTTAGACTTCTATCTCCTGCATCTCTTTTGGATTTTATGTTTTATCTATCTTTATCATGCTCTACCTTAGATGTGATTGAGACTGTATCTGCTATGTCACCCCCATTCGGGGAGTATAAACTGCTTAGCATTATATTGTCAGATGATGTGACCTAGGACAGCGTTCTACCGCCGACGCTGCGGCGTAGGCTGGGCGTTGTTACGTTCTCGTACCCTAACAGTGGGTGCGGGTCGTGACACGTTTTTAGTGGTGGCCCATGCAGGTCGAGTTTATGTAGTGGTATTCGAACTTGAGTACTGTTTTCCATAAAGAAATTCTCTTTATTTCTTGTGTATCTGGGAAAATTACAACTGTAGGAATCCGATCTAGAAGACGATCGCTTTATCCCTTGGACTATGCGAAGAAGAAAAGCTCTCAAAATTTTGACAGTAGATATCAATGTATATGTACAATGAATAAAAAAAGAACTCTATTTATAGAGTCAAAACAGTAACTGAAAAGATAACTACCTCACCACTAGTGCATTTGAAAAGTCACGCAGACTCTAAATACACGCAGGGCTAGTGAGTAGTTACTGGACGTGGCCCGTAACTGTTGGACACATGGCATTAGTGCATGAGTCGTGTGCAAGTTACTGGGCACGCGAGAGAGAGATCGGTGGCATGGCTGCCACGTACTCCAGTTGAAATGAAATCCACGCTGTCTTGCTGAAGGCAAAAAATCCACGCAGTTTCGTTGACGCAGACTCGTTGAAAGCAAAATCCACGCAAGCTTTGAAGAAGAATACTTCAGAATTCACGCAGGCTTTGAGAAGAATAACTCAAAAATCCACGCAAACTTGAGGAAGGAGAAGGTTCAGAATCCACGCAAACCGCCAGCTGTCTTGATTTGGCACGCTTCGTCTGACACAAAATCTCTGACATTGATTATATTGTCAGCCGCATTAAATGAAGATAAGACCCAAAGTCACGCCAACTTGGTGAAGAGTGAGTCTTGCTAAGGAAGATTTCGAAAATCACGCAAAAGACGGCGATGATCTCTCGAATTCTGTGCATACGTGGCATACGAGGAGACGTTTCTCGACTGTTGTGTTGTCAGTCATTATGATTCTGACGTATGGCCGAGCTGTCTCTGCGTGACTTCTAAAGGAGATGGCCAGGCAGAACTTAGCGTATCTTTTGTGCTGCTTCTTGGATCACTCTGTGTGACTTGTTCTGATCAACTCAGCGTGACTTTCATTTTTGAGGCCTACAAAACCCCCTTCAAAGTTTTCGAAAAATGATAAAATATTTTCGAAATACTTTGAAATAGAGATGATTAAATGAGTTAAAGTCACGCTGAGATGACTCCAAAATTTTTCGGAAGTCGAAAAGACTTCGAAGTTCTTTGAAAACATCCAAATGAACTTATTAAATGTCATAATGACTCTTTGTTCTCCGAGACTGATTGCGTCCAATTTATAGTGGAATATGAACTGTCGACGAGATCTGTTATATAAACAGGGAGTGATTCTCAGTTTTGACTTCATCTCTCGAAAATATGACCCCAAAGGAAGCAGCTGAAGAGGAAGCACGCAAGTTGGGCTTTTGTTCCCATGGTGACCCTACTTTTGGGGGTAAAGAACCCGAACTTGTCGTCATTGAGCTCAAGGACGACGCCACGCAGTTAGCCAAGAACCTCTTGAGCTACTTTGGATTGGATGGCTCGTCTTCTTCTGATGGGCGGAGCCTTATGGAGAAGCGTGAAATGCTCGAGACTCTATTGCATCGCCTGGGAGTTAAGAGCGTAGAGGAGTTAGGCATCAAACTTAGCCGCTCTGGAAAATAGGGCGTAACTTTCTACGCTTTTGTTGCACTTTTTTTTTTCCTTGAGGGATTTGTCTCAAATAAACTCCGTTTAAGGAAACTTTGTTTACGATATATCCTTCCCACTTTATATTTGCCTTTATTCATTGATCTTTTGACTCAGAAATCAGAAAGACTAAATATCATTTTCATAAATATGATATTGAGATAGAAAATTCAGAGGTAATGTGGACATGATTTTCTGGATATCAAATTTGTTGAGAAAACGATACAAAGTAGAATACCTATCTCCACTGGGGATAATAGATATCAGAATGATTCTTCGGAAAGAACAATGAAACAGCTGGAGAGTGATGGGAGGACAATCTTGATAGAAATATCAGACGTAGTAATTCTTCAAGAATTTGCCGTTGATGGGCATTATAGTGGCTTTACCATCTAGAGTAGTGAGTTGATAAGCCCCATTAGAAAAGATCTTATTGACAATGAACGGACCTTCCCATTTTGCATCAAACTTGCCCTTATTCATATGTGTCATAGTCATCGGGCGTCTGACAGTAAGCACAAGTTCTCCTTTCTGAAATGTTCGAATTCTGACTTTCTTGTTAAAAGCCCTTGAAATTCTAGCTTGATAGAATTCAATATTCTGTTGAGCAGATAACCGTTTTTCATCCAGAGCCTCCAATTCTTGAAGTCGAAGACGATCATTATTTTCGACAGTGAGTTCATTAGCGATTGCTATCCTTAAAAAAGGAATTTGAATCTCTAATGGGAGAACAGCCTCAGATCCGTACACCAGAGAGAAAGGTGTACACTTAGTAGCATTACGGACTGTAGTGCGATAAGCCCACAAGCATTCCCCGAGCTTGTCACTCCAATTATGTTTGTTAGTGGAGACAAACTTCTTTAGGAGTTTGATGATAGTCTTGTTGAAAGCTTCTGCCAATCCGTTAGCTGCTGGATTATATGCGGTAGAAGCAACATTATTGATCCGGTGATCATCACAGAATCGAGTAAATTTCTGGCTGACGAACTGTGGTCCGTTATCATGAACAATGCGTCGAGGAACACCAAATCTGTAGATGACGTGGTGCTTAATAAAGCTGATGACATTAGACGTCTTAACTTCAGATAAAGGAATAGCTTCGGCCCATTTGGAGAAGTAATCGGTTATTGCGAGAATGAACCGATGACCTTTAGATGATGGAGGATTGATCGGGCCGACAATGTCCATGCCCCAAGCTTCGAAGGGCCATGATGCTGCTGTCGGATGTAGAAATTTCGAAGGTTGATGTATAAAATCTGCATGGATTTGGCAAGCTTTGCATTTCTTTGCATATTCAATGGTATCTGATACCATAGTTGGCCAATAATATCCCATCCGTCGAATACAGTCTTGAAGTTTTGGCCCAGGTTGATGCGCTCCACAAATTCCATCATGTGCTTCACGAATAACTTGTTAGGCTTCATCACCGGCAATGCACCGAAGGAGTAAACCATCATAAGCTCGACGATATAAGGTCTTTGTTGTATGATTGTAATAGAATCTGAGTGATCGTCGTCTGATAGATGCTGCCTCACTCGGATCATCCGAAAGAATATCATACAATACAAGATCTAAGAAAGGAAGTCTCCAATCTTTATCCGTATTCTGATTCTCAGTCGAGTTACTGAAGATGAATTCTATGCTGGAATCAGATGAAGATGATATCGATTTACAACTAAATCCAAATCCTCTTGTTGTGTTGACGTCATGAGATATTGATTCTTCAATGTCAACTGGAAGTCCTAGAGTCAGGTTATTTTCAAGATGAAATAATTCTCGATTACGAACAACGATCATTTGTTGCCATCTGATTGGGATAGCCAGCACCGCTGCAAGATTAGCAAGGGCATCAGCTTCTGTGTTACATGCTCGCCTAACATGTTCAATGAAGAATTCCTTAAATGATGAGGCCATAGATATGGCCACTCTATGATAAGGAACCAGATCTTGATGGCGAACTTCATAAGTACCCCTGATCTGATTGACAATAAGTTTAGAGTCTCCATACGCCTCCAAATGTTGAATATTCAGATGTTTAGCGAGTTGAAGACCAATAAGCAATGCGTTGTACTCAGCTACATTGTTTGAACACGGCTGATCGAGAGAATAAGCTCTTTGGATGGCAAGACCTTCTGGCGATACAAGAACAATTCCAACTCCAGCAATAATATCGCCATTAGGACCAATTCTTGACGCTCCATCAAAGAATAGACGCCAAGTAGGATCTTCTTCAGCAATTTGATTTGAATCTAGGACTTCATCTGGGATTTCATCATAGAGTTTTGAATTTTCTGGAATTTAGTGAGCAGCCAGAAAATCAAAAGACCATAGTCAAAAGACCATCTCCTTTCCTTTGACTAACAAAAGTATCAGTCAAAGCTGTTCCTGGAGTAAAAACTACAGGAGCAGAAGAAACAACTAAAGAGTTGTTCCTTTTCGAAGGGACTGTGTGGAAAACCACCCCCAGTTCTAGTAGAACTCGGTGAAGAAGAAGAGATAACTAAGGAGTTATTCTTCTCTGATGAAATACACGCTGAAACAGACTTGGTTAAAGAACCAGAGCTGTTAGCGTGACTTTTGATTTTAGAATTACACGCTGGAACAAATTTGGCTAAGGAGCCAATACTGTCAGCGTGACTTTTGAATGTGGGATTGCACACTGGAATAGATTTGGCTAAGGAGCCAGTACTATCAGCGTGACTTTTAGAGTTGAATTTGCACACTGGAACAGATTTGGCTAAAGAGCCAGTACTGTCAGCGTGACTTTTAGAATTGAATTTGCACACTGGAACAGATTCGGCTAAAGAGCCAGTACTGTCAGCGTGACTTTTAGAATTGAATTTGCACGCTAGAACAGATTCGGCTAAGGAGCCAGTACTGTCAGCGTGACTTTTAGAATTGAATTTGCTTCGGATGTTCACTACAAGAAATGGTAGAAGACAAAGTCAGATATAGACTCTATATGGATATACTACCATAACATACTGAGTGAGTTATTCACGCAAAGTCCAGACAGATTAGGATGAAGGGCTTAATGACATGACTATGTCTGCTCTTATTAGAATCAAGCAGAAAAATAATGAATCTACAGAGGAATACATTGAACGGTTTCGAAGAGAAGCTCTGAAGATGCCTCTTGGAACTCCTGATGCTGTAACCATTGACACGTGCAAATCAAACTTGTTGCCAATCATCAGTATGTGGACAGGGTCCACTCAATTTCAAGATTGGCCTTCCTTCATAGTCAGTGCTAAAGCTGCAGAAATCAGTACTGAAACCTTCAAAGGTTTAGGAGTGCAGATGACTCCTAAAGAAACAGGACAAGGGGCTAACAATAAAAATAATGCTCGCAAAGGAAAAGAAACTCTAGAAGTTAATCTTCAGAGCAAAAATGCATCGAATGTTCAAACTTCTGCCTCTACAACTCAACAATCAAGAACACCTCGCCCCAGAGAAGAATATTCTTTTGATGACGACGATGTCCTTGGTATCTTTGAATGTCTGCTGAAAGGTAATAAAATACAATTACCAGAGATCAAGAAACCTGATGAAGCTGGTAAGACAGATCATCCTAAATACTGTCCATATCACAGAATGCTGGGTCATACAATTCGTACATGTTATGTATTGAAAGGAAAGATCCAAGAAATGATTAAATCTGGAGCTATCTCTCTTACTCCAAAAGAGAAGACCGTCACCTCCAACGTCGTCTCTATGCAATTTGGAAATTTCCCTCCTCAACTCCTTGAAAGTGGGATTATTCCTATTCCCAAGGCAACTCTTGACATAGTGAATCTTCCTCCTTCACAGTCTGAAGGATTAGTGCCAATCACTTTGGAAACAGGAGAAATCATGTGGATCCATCCTGATCTAGTGGCAGATTTTGAATCGCCTTCTCCTCAAAAGATTTCTTCTCAAAAATCCAAGAAGGCTGGAAAGATCAAGTCATGTCATATGACTTCTCTTGGGTCTACCTCTGACACAGAGCCAAAAGACAAAGAAGAAGCACTTGTTAGTGCTACTCGAACGGGGAAACCTTACCTAAAGGATTATTCTAAAAATTCTGAAGATCCTACTGATATCCCTTCAGATGCTAAAGATGCTCCTAATGTTCCTCCCGAGGAAGAACCATCTACTGAACCTGTTCCTCCCAAGCCTACGGCTCTGGAGAAAGGCAAACAACAGGCTCGGTTTGATAAGCCAATCAAGAAGTCTTCTCCTCTTGGACTTCAGAAGCCTTACAACTTCGACATTTTGGCTCAGCTTGCTAATACTCCCGCTAGAATATCCCTTTTTGAACTTCTACGTCTTTCCAAAGAGACTCGGGAGACGTTAAGTGAAGCACTTCTACAAGCTGACTCTTGTCTTGTACAATTGAAGAAGCCGGATGCGGAACCTGCCACTTGCTTACATTGCAACAGTGTACTGGAGATTATCCCAAATATCACCTTTACACAAGACGACATGTTACTGGAGGATAATCGACATGATCGACCTCTCTACTACACTGGTTATATTGATACGATGAAGATAGATCGTATTCTCATTGACCCAGGGTCTGCTATAAGCATAATGCCAAAGAGTTTATTGGATGAACTAAAAATCCCTCTTCACAAACTCTCCAAGACGGTTACTACTATCTTGGGATTCAATCAAAGCCGAAGTGAGCCTTTGGGAAAGATTCATCTGAAGCTTCAGATAGGTGATTTCAGATCTAAAGTCACTTTCTATGTGATCGAGATCGCGGGATCCTATAATCTTCTTCTGGGGAGGCCCTTTCTTCATGAAAATAATGTGGTGCCCTCTACTCTTCATCAATGTTTTAAGTACATTGATAGCAATGGAAGAGTACAAAAAGAAGTTACTGATATAAATCCCTTCCATGGGGTTGAAGCTTATTTCAATGATTCCCGAATGTATAAAGAAGAATATACAAGGATCATACAAGCTATGGAGAAAGAAGATGCACAAAGTGAGACTTTAATAATTCCTGTTAAATGTCGAACTACTCAGCAACAATCTCCTAAACCCTCTGGAGAAGATTCTTTTATCATTCCAGTGAGTGGACGGATCTCTCCGTTACCTCAGTCATCTACTCAGAATACACTGATCATTCCTGTCAGTGGGCGTACTACAGTTCCTGTACCTTCACAAGATACTCTGCTAATTCCAGTTGGAGGGCGGACTACTCTTCCTACTCAAACTTCAAGGGAGCTCACCTCTTCTGAGCCATTTGTTATCGATCTTAATCGAAACAAAGCTTCTTCTTCTTCTCCCCCTTTAGTCATTGACTTGGCTAAAATCTCTAAGGCTCAGCCTTCTCCCAATGTAAATATTGCTGCTTTTTGAAAAGTCTCCACCTTTGCAGTACGTTGATGTGTGTAATTATGTTCATAGTTATTTACATCTGTTAGATGACTTGAACACAATAACCATAGGAGTTGTACAGACTGTTCATACAGATGTATCTCTAGAACCTGTACAATCTTCATACTTTCTAGTTCCTAGCAGAAAGCCAGGAGACATTCCAATATTCTTCTACAAAGGGCCTCAAAATCCTTCTGATCTTGAAGATGATGACAAAAATGATGATACTGGAAGATTACAACTACGTCGTTATAGTCAGCAATCTAGAGACATCATCAAAAATATGGGCTATGACTTCAGAACTGGCCTTAATAATGGAAAAGGAAGAAAAATGCCTGTCCGGATTCCTCCTTTGAAATATGGAAGGACGAAATGCGGATTGGGTTATACTGCTCCTACTCCTTTCATCAACATTATCCATGAAGATCTTGAGTCTGACGAAGATAAGAGATCTGATTCTTCTAGTACCACTTCTTGGGATTCCGATACGAGTATCGGTGACTTCTATTGCAACCTTCTGTCTTCTAACATGGTTTCCATTGACCATTCTGAAGAAAGTGATGAAGACGAAGAAGAGTTTGAAATCTCACCTGAATCAGAACAGTGGGCCCAAAGATTAGATAATCAATGGGAGTTCCGTTTCGAGCAAAAATAACCTCCGACTGAAGATAAACTTGTTCAAATAGATGTTGGTGAAGAGGGGTCTCCCAAACCAATATTCATCAGTGAAAGTCTTTCAGAAACTGATAAGAAAGACATGATCAAACTCATTCGTGATTACATCGATGTCTTTGCTTGGAGTTATGAAGATATGCCAGGGCTTGATCCTCAAATTGCAACTCACAAGCTCAACATCTTGCCGAATGCTATACCGGTCAAATAACAACAGCGACGATTTCGTCCGGACATCATGGATGCAATTGAAGCTGAAGTCAATAAACTCATTACATCTGGGTTTATTAGAGAGGAACAACATCCCGATTGGGTGGCTAATATTGTTTCTGTTCTTAAAAAGACTGGCAAGATCAGAGTATGCATAGACTTTCGTGATCTCAATGCGGCATGTCCTAAAGACGAATTCCCTCTACCAATCACTGATGTCATGGTTGATAATACCTGTGGATTTGAACGAATGTCATTCATGGACGGGTATTCTGGGTATAATCAGATTAAAATGTTCCCAGAAGATGAGAAGCACACTTCTTTCAGAACGCCGATTGGTACATACTGCTATACAGTTATGCCATTCGGTCTCAAGAATGTAGGAGCAACTTATCAACGAGCTATGAGTACTATATTCCGTGAACATTTGCGGAAAATAGTCGAATGCTATGTTGATGATATTGCAGTCAAAAGTCGACAAAAGGAGGATCATATCCAAGATTTGAAGACTATATTTGATCTAATGCGTAAGCATCAATTAAAGATGAACCCTACTAAGTCCTTCTTAGGCGTCTCTAGTGGTAAATTTCTCGGCTTCGTCATTACCTCTAAAGGTATACACGTGGATCCCGAGAAGATCAAAGCCATCCAAGAGATGCGTCCTCCACGCACCTTAAAAGAGCTACGAGGATTTCAAGGAAGAATTGCTTATATCAGGAGATTTATCTCTAATTTATCAGGACGCTGTAGACCATTCAACAAACTTATGAAGAAAGGAGTCTCTTTTGTCTGGAATGATGAATGTCAGAAAGCATTCGATGATATAAAATAATATCTGATGAGCCCTCCAGTATTGGTACCTCCCGTCTCAGGAATACCGTTCCTCCTCTATACTCGAGCAATGAGTCATTCATTGGGTGCATTACTCGCTTAAAAGAATCAAAATGGCCATGAACAGGCCATTTATTATCTCAGCCGTACTATGACCGGAGCTGAACCTCGATATTCACCAGTTGAAAAAGAATGTCTAGCCTTGATGTTTGCTGTCCAAAAGACACGTCATTATATCATTGGCCAGACTATTCATGTCATCTCCAGGATCAATCCTATACGGATCATGATGAAGAAACCCAGTGTTTTGAATTCTCGATTGGCTAATTGGAGAATCCTACTTGCTCAGTATGATATGCACTATATTCCCCAGAAAATCAGCTAAAGCTTGTCCCTTGACTGATTTCTGAGGAATATAGTGCATATCATACTGAGCAAGTAGGATTCCCCAGTTAGCCAATCGAGAATTCAAAACACTGGGTTTCTTCATCATGATCCGTATAGGATTGATCCTGGAGATGACATGAATAGTCTGACCAATGATATAATGACGTGTCTTTTGGACAACAAACATCAAGGCTAGACATTCTTTTTCAACTGGTGAATATCGAGGTTCAGCTCCGGTCATAGTGCGGCTGAGATAATAAATGGCCTGTTCATGGCCATTTTGATTCTTTTGAGCGAGTAATGCACCCAATGAATGACTCATTGCTCGAGTATAGAGGAGGAACGGTATTCCTGAGACGGGAGGTACCAATACTGGAGGGCTCATCAGATATTGTTTTATATCATCGAATGCTTTCTGACATTCATCATTCCAGACAAAAGAGACTCCTTTCTTCATAAGTCTGTTGAATGGTCTGCAGCATCCTGATAAATTAGAGATAAATCTCCTGATATAAGCAATTCTTCCTTGAAATCCTCGTAGCTCTTTTAAGGTGCGTGGAGGACGCATCTCTTGGATGGCTTTGATCTTCTCGGGATCCACGTGTATACCTTTAGAGGTAATGACGAAGCCGAGAAATTTACCACTAGAGACGCCTAAGAAGGACTTAGTAGGGTTCATCTTTAATTGATGCTTACGCATTAGATCAAATATAGTCTTCAAATCTTGGATATGATCCTCCTTTTGTCGACTTTTGACTGCAATATCATCAACATAGCATTCGACTGTTTTTCGCAAATGTTCACGGAATATAGTACTCATAGCTCGTTGATAAGTTGCTCCTGCATTCTCGAGACCGAATGGCATAACTGTATAGCAGTATGTACCAATCGGCGTTCTGAAAGAAGTGTGCTTCTCGTCTTCTGGAAACATTTTGATCTGATTATACCCAGAATACCCGTCCATGAATGACATTCGTTCAAATCCACAGGTATTATCAACCATGACATCAGTGATTGGTAGAGGGAATTCGTCTTTAGGACATGCCGCATTGAGATCGCAAAAGTCTATGCATACTCTGATCTTGCCAGTCTTTTTAAGAACAGGAACAATATTAGCCACCCAATCGGGATGTTGTTCCTCTCTAATAAACCCTGATGTAATGAGTTTATTGACTTCATCTTCAATTGCATCCATGATGTCCGGACGAAATCGTTGCTGTTGTTGTTTGACCGGTTTAGCATTCGACAAGATGTTGAGCTTGTGAGTTATAATTTGAGGATCAAGCCCTGGCATATCTTCATAACTCTAAGCAAAGACATCGATGTAATCACGAATGAGTTTGATCATGTCTTTCTTATCAGTTTCTGAAAGACTTTCACTGATGAATATTGGTTTGGGAGACCCCTCTTCACCAACATCTATTTGAACAAGTTTATCTTCAGTCGGAGGTTCTTTTTGCTCGAAACGGAACTCCCATTGATTATCTAATCTTTGGGCCCACTGTTCTGATTCAGGTGAGATTTCAAACTCTTCTTCGTCTTCATCACTTTCTTCAGAATGGTCGATGGAAACCATGTTAGAAGACAGAAGGTTGCAATAGAAGTCACCGATACTCGTATCGGAATCCCAAGAAGTGGTACTAGAAGAATCAGATCTCTTATCTTCGTCAGACTCAAGATCTTCATGGATAATGTTGATGAAAGGAGTAGGAGCAGTATAACCCAATCCGCATTTCGTCCTTCCATATTTCAAAGGAGGAATCCGGACAGGCATTTTTCTTCCTTTTCCATTATTAAGGCCAGTCCTGAAGTCATAGCCCATATTTTTGATGATGTCTCTAGATTGCTGACTATAACGACGTAGTTGTAATCTTCCAGTATCATCATTTTTGTCATCATCTTCAAGATCAGAAGGATTTTGAGGCCCTTTGTAGAAGAATATTGGAATGTCTCCTGGCTTTCTGCTAGGAACTAGAAAGTATAAAGATTGTACAGGTTCTAGAGATACATCTGTATGAACAGTCTGTACAACTCCTATGGTTATTGTGTTCAAGTCATCTAACAGATGTAAATAACTATGAACATAATTACACACATCAACGTACTGCAAAGGTGGAGACTTTTCAAAAAGCAGCAATATTTACATTGGGAGAAGGCTGAGCCTTAGAGATTTTAGCCAAGTCAATGACTAAAGGGGGAGAAGAAGAAGAAGCTTTGTTTCGATTAAGATCGATAACAAATGGCTCAGAAGAGGTGAGCTCCCTTGAAGTTTGAGTAGGAAGAGTAGTCCGCCCTCCAA
This sequence comes from Iris pallida, assembly GCA_029216955.1. Lineage (NCBI taxonomy): Eukaryota > Viridiplantae > Streptophyta > Magnoliopsida > Asparagales > Iridaceae > Iris > Iris pallida. The sequence goes on along the minus strand of JANAVB010011199.1, from coordinate 22,674,741 downwards.
CTGGAATTAGCAGAGTATCTTGTGAAGGTACAGGAACTGTAGTACGCCCACTGACAGGAATGATCAGTGTATTCTGAGTAGATGACTGAGGTAACGAAGAGATCCGTCCACTCACTGGAATGATAAAAGAATCTTCTCCAGAGGGTTTAGGAGATTGTTGCTGAGTAGTTCGACATTTAACAGGGATTATTAAAGTCTCACTTTGTGCATCTTCTTTCTCCATAGCTTGTATGATCCTTGTATATTCTTCTTTATACATTCGGGAATCATTGAAATAAGCTTCAACCCCATGGAAGGGATTTATATCAGTAACTTCTTTTTGTACTCTTCCATTGCTATCAATGTACTTAAAACATTGATGAAGAGTAGAGGGCACCATATTATTTTCATGAAGAAAGGGCCTCCCCAGAAGAAGATTATAGGATCCCGCAATCTCGATCACATAGAAAGTGACTTTAGATCTGAAATCACCTATCTGAAGCTTCAGATGAATCTTTCCCAAAGGCTCACTTCGGCTTTGATTGAATCCCAAGATAGTAGTAACCGTCTTGGAGAGTTTGTGAAGAGGGATTTTTAGTTCATCCAACAAACTCTTTGGCATTATGCTTATAGCAGACCCTGGGTCAATGAGAATACGATCTATCTTCATCGTATCAATATAACCAGTGTAGTAGAGAGGTCGATCATGTCGATTATCCTCCAGTAACATGTCGTCTTGTGTAAAGGTAATATTTGGGATAATCTCCAGTACACTGTTGCAATGTAAGCAAGTGGCAGGTTCCGCATCCGGCTTCTTCAATTGTGCAAGACAAGAGTCAGCTTGTAGATGTGCTTCACTTAACGTCTCCCGAGTCTCTTTGGAAAGACGTAGAAGTTCAAAAAGGGACATTCTAGCGGGAGTATTAGCAAGCTGAGCCAAAATGTCGAAGTTGTAAGACTTCTGAAGTCCAAGAAGAGAAGACTTCTTGATTGGCTTATCAAACCGAGCCTGTTGTTTGCCTTTCTCAAGAGCCGTAGGCTTGGGAGGAACAGGTTCAGTAGATGGTTCTTCCTCGGGAGGAACATTAGGAGCATCTTTAGCATCTGAAGGGATATCAGTAGGATCTTCAGGATTTTTAGAATAATCCTTTAGGTAAGGTTTCCCCGTTCGAGTAGCACTAACAAGTGCTTCTTCTTTGTCTTTTGGCTCTGTGTCAGAGGTAGACCCAAGAGAAGTCATATGACATGACTTGATCTTTCCAGCCTTCTTGGATTTTTGAGAAGAAATCTTTTGAGGAGAAGGCGATTCAAAATCTGCCACTAGATCAGGATGGATCCACATGATTTCTCCTGTTTCCAAAGTGATTGGCACTAATCCTTCAGACTGTGGAGGAGGAAGATTCACTATGTCAAGAGTTGCCTTGGGAATAGGAATAATCCCACTTTCAAGGAGTTGAGGAGGGAAATTTCCAAATTGCATAGAGACGACGTTGGAGGTGACGGTCTTCTCTTTTGGAGTAGAGAGATAGCTCCAGATTTAATCATTTCTTGGATCTTTCCTTTCAATACATAACATGTAAGAATTGTATGACCCAGCATTCTGTGATATGGACAGTATTTAGGATGATCTGTCTTACCAGCTTCATCAGGTTTCTTGATCTCTGGTAATTATATTTTATTACCTTTCAGCAGACATTCAAAGATACCAAGGACATCGTCGTCATCAAAAGAATATTCTTCTCTGGGGTGAGGTGTTCTTGATTGTTGAGTTGTAGAGGCAGGAGTTTGAACATTCGATGCATCTTTGCTCTGAAGATTAACTTCTAGAGTTTCTTTTTCTTTGCGAGCATTATTTTTATTGTTAGCCCCTTGTCCTGTTTCTTTAGGAGTCATCTGTACTCCTAAACCTTTGAAGGTTTCAGCACTGATTTCTGCAGCTTTAGCACTGACTATGAAGGAAGGCCAATCTTGAAATTGAGTGGACCCTGTCCACATACTGATGATTGGCAACAAGTTTGATTTGCACGTGTCAATGGTGACAACATCAGGAGTTCCAAGAGGTATCTTCAGAGCTTCTCTTCGAAACCGTTCAATGTATTCCTCTGTAGATTCATTATTTTTTTGCTTGATTCTAATAAGAGCAGACATAGTCATGTCATTAAGCCCTTCATAGAACCTTTCAAGAAACATCTGTTTGAAACCAGCAAATGAGGTAATACTCCCATCTGGAAGACTTCTATACCATTCATAAGCCGTTCCCTTGAGACATCCAATAAATACCCGAGTAAGGAGGGCATCACTTGGTTGTAGTTGATCAGTCATCACTTCAAAGTGATTGATAAACTGACTTGGAGAAGTGGTTCCATCATAGAATGAGATAGTAGGAGACTTGTATTTAGGAGGATATGATACTTGCTTCCATTCTATCGGATAAGGCTGCTTGATGCCTAACCTTTGTAAACCATCCTTCTGTTTGAATGCCTCGAATTGAGTTTTGAGATTTTTCAATTCTTCAGAGACAACTCCCGAAGATTGTGGAGTTGTGGCTTGTAGAGAATAGTTAGGAGGAGGAACAGCATTGTAAGCACTACCCCCAGCTCCAGAGAGACTAGGATTTGGTTGAGCAGGTCCAGGAGTATTGGATTGTACTGCTGGAGGAACTTGTATTAGACTTATATCAGTATCAACTGGTATGGCATCTGATACAGTCTGTCGATTTTGCAACTGAGCTGTCATGAGTTCATACATTGACTTCATTGTGTCAGTTATAGACTTCATTTGCTGTTCCAAAGAAGCAATTCTTTGATCTTGAGGAGTCAGGGAAGAAGAGGGTTCATCAGTATTCCCATCAACCATGTAAGTCGTGACTATATGAGGGATTATTGCTGAACTAGTAGATGTTGTATGCTTTGAATCATTGCTTCGTGTATCAAAGTCAACTATAGGAGAATTACCTCCAGTAGGAAGAGGTGGGAAGTTAGATTCTCCAAGAAATTCAGAGTCAATTTCAGGGATCAAATTTCTTTGACTAGAAGCCAGGACTCTTGCTCTGGTATTTTTATATACTCCATCTGGACTATCAACTCTACCCCCGGTGTCCCGAGAAGTCATGTTGACAGAGGCAAACAAAGGCTCCTCTTCATCAGGCATAGGTTCATACTGAATCCTATTAAAGACAGACTGTCGTTTATTTTGACATCTGTATTGCATTGTGACTCTTGGCTGGAAGTCACATTCAGCATGATCACCATGGTCTTGAACTGTTGATTCACATCTGCACTGAATTATGACTCTTGGATAGAAGTCACATTCAGCATGTTCCTTTGATATAGAATTACTCCTTCTCTTCTGTTGAAGATATTCCCGTAAATCTGTTTGTGAAGATTGAGGAATATACTTCCTGTTCTTGGGTCTTGATGGCTCTTGATTATACAAAGAGTGATTAATGTGAGCCACATAATTTCTTGCATACTCTGCATCTGGATCTTTTATCTTCATATCCAATTGGTATGGTTTCTTAACACCAGAAGTGCTGAGTTTTGTTCTTAAATCAGTGGAAGGTAACATATTAATTTTGGAAACATGGAGTTTTCCTTCCATTGATCTGGATATTTGCAGAGAAGGAAGAGTTAAACCACTCCCTTGATTAGGAGTTGGTAACAGACCCTCTTTAATGGACAGATTCTGTGCCCAATTTGAAGAAATCAAAGAAGAAGACATTAAGGAATGTTTCTTCTTAGACTCATTCAGATGTTGAGACATAGAATGTCCAGAAGGAAGAGTAGTCAAAAGACCATCTCCTTTCCTTTGACTAACAAAAGTATCAGTCAAAGCTGTTCCTGGAGTAAAAACTACAGGAGCAGAAGAAACAACTAAAGAGTTGTTCCTTTTCGAAGGGACTTTGTGTGGAAAACCACCCCCAGTTCTAGTAGAACTCGGTGAAGAAGAAGAGATAACTAAAGAGTTATTCTTCTCTGATGAAATACACGCTGAAACAGACTTGGTTAAAGAACCAGAGCTGTTAGCGTGACTTTTGATTTTAGAATTACACGCTGGAACAGATTTGGCTAAGGAGCCAATACTGTCAGCGTGACTTTTGAATGTGGGATTGCACACTGGAATAGATTTGGCTAAGGAGCCAGTACTATCAGCGTGACTTTTAGAGTTGAATTTGCACACTGGAACAGATTTGGCTAAAGAGCCAGTACTGTCAGCGTGACTTTTAGAATTGAATTTGCACACTGGAACAGATTCGGCTAAAGAGCCAGTACTGTCAGCATGACTTTTAGAATTGAATTTGCACGCTGGAACAGATTCGGCTAAGGAGCCAGTACTGTCAGCGTAATTTTTAGAATTGAATTTGTATGCTGGAACAGATTCGGCTAGGGAGCCAGTACTGTCAACGTGACTTTTAGTTACTGTCATCTTCGAGCGCACAAGAGTGTGCATGCTTGCAGTGGAGTTCTTGCCAGTGTTAGGAGTAGACACTGTGGCAGAGACTTCACCATTGACTGCCAACTGATTCTTAGGGACATAGACAGAGTGTCCCTTTGACTTGGCAGTGATAATGGAGGCTGGAATGGGCTTGCCACCCTTAGCCCGCTACATTTCTTCATAGACGAGTTGATCGAATTTGATCGTCATCACCTTCTTCGTCGAGCCGATAGACGAAGTGTCGCATTGAGTTGTTACCATCTCAGAAGAGGAGATGGTTTTCCCCAGCAGAGTCGCCAATTTGTTTTCCATAAAAAAATTCTCTTTATTTGTTGTGTATCTGGGAAAATTACAACTGTAGGAATCCGATCTAGAAGACGATCGCTTTATCCCTTGGACTATGCGAAGAAGAAAAGCTCTCAAAATTTTGACAGTAGATATCAATGTATCTATACAATGAATAAAAAAAAGAACTCTATTTATAGAGTCAAAACAGTAACTGAAAAGATAACTACCTCACCACTAGTGTATTTGAAAAGTCACGCAGACTCTAAATACACACAGGGTTAGTGAGTAGTTACTGGACGTGGCCCGTAACTGTTGGACACATGGCATTAGTGCATGAGTCGTGTGCAAGTTACTGGGCACGCGAGAGAGAGATCGGTGGCATGGCTGCCACGTACTCCAGTTGAAATGAAATCTACGCTGTCTTGCTGAAGGCAAAAAATCTACGCAGTTTCGTTGATGCAGACTCGTTGAAGGCAAAATCCACACAAGCTTTGAAGAAGAATACTTCAGAATTCACGCAGGCTTTGAGAAGAATAACTCAAAAATCCACGCAAACTTGAGGAAGGAGAAGGTTCAGAATCCACGCAAACCGCCAGCTGTCTTGATTTGGCACGCTTCATCTGACACAAAATCTCTGACATTGATTATATTGTCAGCCGCATTAAATGAAGATAAGACCCAAAGTCACGCCAACTTGGTGAAGAGTGAGTCTTGCTAAGGAAGATTTCGAAAATCACGCAAAAGACGGCGATGATCTCTCGAATTCTGTGCATACGTGGCATACGAGGAGACGTTTCTCGACTGTTGTGTTGTCAGTCATTATGATTCTGACGTATGGCTGAGCTGTCTCTGCGTGACTTCTAAAGGAGATGGCCAGGCAGAACTTAGCGTATCTTTTGTGCTGCTTCTTGGATCACTCTGTGTGACTTGTTCTGATCAACTCAGCGTGACTTTCATTTTTGAGGCCTACAAGTACCACTACAGCCTGCAGTAGGAATAGGATATATTTTGAAGGTACTCAATCACAGTTAGGAACCCTTGAGAGATTCCCGGGACGACCCTTGAGAATCTTATTTTAACTTCGATTTGAAAACTCTTTTTCCCTTGATTTGATTTATTTTTACTTTCTGTTGTTAAATTTGATTTTGATGGATTATGGTTGAATTTGAGTTTGTATTCATTGATTTTGATGGATGATTGTCAAATTTTGAATCTTGATGATAGCTGTTGCATCCGAGTTTGTATTTTGATGGATTTTTGTTCATTTTAAATTTTGAAGTTCGTTGATAAATTTGATTTAATTTATGGGCATTCATTGTTGATTTAATTTAATTTTTTACAAGATGAAATTATATGGGCTAGGTCATCTATGTTATGGAATCTAGTCTTCTATAGTCACATTAGCCAGCATGGTGAGGACATATAGTCTGACTTTGGATATATTTCTCGGGTGTGGGAATTTAAGGTTTTCGCAGCCAAGCTAGCGACACCACAAAAATGTTAAATACCATGATTCTAGAGGTATGTGCATAAGTCGAGGACTCTGTGATTATCGTAGCCTTGCTTACTAGTATGATGAGGATTTAAGTACCATGATTTTGGATAGACGCTTATGATTATCAGATTGTACCTTAAATGTTTTCGAGCATGTTTTTTCTACTTTTGTTGCAGTCCTTCAAAAAAAAAAGAATTATTAATTGGTTTGTTTTGTTCAGTTTCTAATTATTTAACTTAGGAGTAGGTTTAGCTGTTTTTATAAACCTTGTGTAACTTCTTGCTATGAGTTTTCATAATACAATGAATCGATGATTTTGCTAAAGGCCTTATGTTGGATTGATATTTAGCTCTGGTTTCAAAATGGTTCCTTCTTTTAGACAAATAAGCAAACAGCTTTTATCGTTATTTTCTTCTTGCTGTTATTCTAGTATTGAATAATAATAATAATAAAACTGTCTTAATTTCGTCAATCACCTATTTTGCGATCTTGGTAGGAATCTAAATGTTGGTCTTAACGTAGAATTAAATTTTTATATTGGGACATGAGAATATATATATGAATATATGTAGTGGACACTTTCCTGACACATATGCATGCTACACTTTGATTTCCACCTATCTGAATAAATATTAATATGTTGTTGATGTTAATTTCCAAACCCCAATATTTCTGGTTTTCTGCTTTTCTAGTTTAAATTCGTAATTCAAATACAGATTTCATGTTATTAGTTATGTTTACATCATTGCACATGTATGCTATACGCAGGGTTTCAATTCAAAAAATTTGGTTGAGTTTTGTATTGAAATTGTCAAATCTGAGACTGCATTATGTTAATAATACACTGGTTTAAATGTTAGCTTATTTTCAGATTTTGCATGTAAATGCTGAACTAAAACTGGATTTAACCTTTCAATACTAAGCTACAACCCTGTACAAGGACATACACACACGCCTACTATCTAACCATGTGAACATGTCCCCATACACATAATGCTAGTTTTTTCTCTCTAACGCTCTCTCTCTATATATATATTGTAATTGGATTTCAATGCAAGTGACTTTCAATTCTTAACTTTTGAATTTGATTTTTCTGTACCCTTTATAGATAATTGGTAGTTACCTTTATTTATTTTTTTAATAAGTACCAGTTTTCACATAGGATGGTAGGCTGTCTTACAGTTTTGATAATTTGTATTCAGTGTCTTTTCCGGTTTAACACCCTAGACTGCTTGTGTGTTTTGATACCCTATGACTGATTCAGTTAGCATGACTAGTATAACTAGATGAGACTTTTACTACCACCATATGCCATGACCCTGTATGACGTCCCTTTTGATGGTATGCTTTGTTTAAGTGCCGGAACTTGATTGTGGGGGTTTGACCGAGAGGGAGTATGAACATTTTAATTTCGAGGACGAAATTTTTATAAGGTAGGTAGGATGTGAGCACCCTGAATTTCGGGTTGATTTTTTTTAAGTTTTTCTGATTGATTTAGTTTTAATAAATAATTTATTCAGTTATTTATCTTTAAGTGTGCTTTTCCGTGCCTTTGATATTTGGAGTGTCATGGATGTTCAACTCTAGAAATCTTCTTCATGAGTTTTGGAGTGGACAGGATTACCTTCATGATGGTATATAGGGTCCCATCCAAACTTGTTCCCTTGTACTTTGCTTCATTGAACTTCGGGTCGAATTAGACCATTTGATCATTAATTATTTTCCCACTCTTTTCCTTGATCATTTTTAGCACGTTACCGTGACTTTTAATTTGGGAGCGCAAGACCAGTCAGTTTCTTGAAACCAACTTCTCATTGATGATCTACTCGAGACGCTCTTCACCCATGACCTTCGTGTCCCACTCAGACATGCCATTTTGTGCTCCATTTGCTTCGCACAACTTTCCTGACACGTGACCCAATTTTATTTCACCCTACGACATCACATTCATTTTCCAACTTGATTTGTGGGTCCCCTGTCGACCAAAACCTGTCAGCCCCAACTATGGATATGGCCCACATTGAGCCTACTATCCGCCTGCCACTTGTGTTCCATTTATTGGAATCCCCATGTGCTACTTATTTACCCATGATCATCAACGTCTAATTTTAATTCAATTTTTGCACAATGTTTGATTTTGACCCAATCTGGCTCCACCGAGTCCAGCCCAGCTTCGTGCTACCCTCCATCATGACACCCTCATATTTCTTGCCCAAAAATATCAGGTACTCTTCTACCCATTTTTTCTATATTTAATAGAATTTTTGTTGAATTAAAATCTCTTTTGGAATAACCTATTCTCCATTTAAAATCCTAGCCTTTGATTCCCCTCATTAAATTATCACCATCCATTTCCCTCCATTCCACTCACAGCCAACAATTGTTGGTTGGCCGTCCCTGACCCCAATGCTACTTTTCTCTCCCTCCCTCTCACATTTAATTAATTCCTCATCTCTCTCTCACTATTCTTCACACATAAACCACAACTCCACACCACAGCACCATGCAAACCGATCACCACTTCCTCCTATGGCACGAGCTCATGGCCATGCACCCGACCTCCCCTCCGGCGTGGCCTCTCCGTCGGCCATGGCCGCCACCGACAGCACCAACCTCTCCTCCTTCCTCTCTCCTCCATCTCCTTATTCATTCATCCATCTATACATCACCACTTCAACCGCCGCCACCACCTTCGTTCCATCACCACAGCCGCCGTGCTCCACCCCACGCCCCCGCCGCCGCTTCGTCGGCCACCGCCGCAGCTGCCGCACCCGGCCAGCACGCCACCAGCGCGCGGCAGCAGCAGCCGTTCACTTGCACAGCGCGCATGTGCGCGCGCGCGGGCCGCCGTCGTGCGTCGCCTTGCCGCCGCACGGCCGCCGTGGGCACCCCCCCTCTGGCGAATGCAGGCCAACGTCCTCCGGGACGCGCCGTCGAGGCGATTCGTGCGTTTTGTACGACGTCCCGTCGTGACGAGCTCGGGAACGAGGCTGAAATTGCGTTCCGTCGCAGCAACTTCGCGCACATTTTTCTGGGAATCCGATCGTTGGATCAGCGATTTCTTCGCTCCGTAACAATCTCGGTATATCCACCTTCACTCCTGTCAATTTTCGTTCGTTAATTTTATCGTTTGATACATCAAAACTGGCCACTAAGTTGACCGTTTAAATTGTATTAAATTTGGACAGTTTTGCGAGGCCAACTTCGTCAGCTTGTATCTCCTCCACCACAGTTTCGTTTAGCGTGCAACCAGTTCCTGTGCGAAGCTGGTATAACCCTCTTACTACCCCTCCAGTTTCGTTTCATTGTGAGCTTGTTTGATTGGTTGAATTCGACGTCAAAGTTGGTCGTCCGAATTCGTAATTTCCAACTTGTAAAATTCCATTTTTGAACACGGGACTCCAGATTTCATTTCTGAAACCACCATTAGACTCGTGGCGTCGTTCTGGCATGTTTTCATATAAAATTTGTTAGATTTGGAGAACGTGGACCCTGACACATTTTTCGGTGCAAAGTGGGTCCCACATTCTGGATCAACGGAACTTTTTAACGTCGGCTCATCGGAATCCAATTCCGGATATACCGTTGAGTTCGTATTGTCATTCTGGACTCGTTAACATGTAGTTTGCTGAGTTTTGAGAACATTGGCTCCGGCACGTATTTACGTGCAAACCGGAATTTCAAGTTCTGGTCAATGGACCAAATTGAGATCGGGTCAACGGAATCCAATTCTGGAGATACCGTTGGGATCGTATCGTCATTCTGGTTTCGTGGACATATAATTTGTTACATGTTATAGACTTATTTTCTTGCACGTATTTCGGTACAAAACGGCTCCGATACGGACACCGTTTTGACCCGAAATTACCTTTTTTCCCTTGTGTCCAAATTGGAGCGATGGGTAGGCTATCCTAGCTAATTTGACTATTCTGGACACGTTGGCGATGTTTATTTCATCGTCTGATAATATTTGTTTATAATTTCCTTGAGTTTAACCTTTTTATAATTTATTAATAATTATTTCTTATAATGTTCGTATTTCGGGATTAGTATAACAAAACTGAGATCAGTTAATTCCAGTGATCTCACATCGCTGAAATTGACAAGATGAACACGTGGATCTCTGTAATAAGATTATCAACTTTACCATTGATTATCTTATCTCGATTTGTGTGTCGTAAGTTTCGACGTACGAATAACGAAGTACACTTTGTATCTTTAATAACTAGACTAGATTTGACCATGTTTGACCAAAGTTGACCAGTTGACCAAAAGTCAACTGTAAGTCAACGCTTGACCTAGTTTGACTAAATTATTGACCGGAGTCGACCTAGAGTTAATTTGACTTAGAAGAACCTAGGATAAAATGGATTGTTGTAGAGATTTATTTATTACAACTTGAACACCTTATAACCTGTGTTGCTTTAAATAGGACTCTGTGGCTTCAGTTGGACCCCCTATACTTATCAGCTGTTCAGGTTATCAGGCGAGTACATTCTCTGATAGTTCTCTCATTTATTGCCAGTTACTTTATTTCAGTTCTATTTAGTTTTATGTGATTCTCTGTTACAACACGTATGGATATTTCTGGATTCATGTATGCGACACACATACCTTACTTATTTGGCCTATTTTACTGGAATCACTGGAATCTTTCTGGAATCTATTACTGGAATCATCATATTTTGGCTGGACTCACCTCGATTCTCGTATCTAATTCTGGATTCATTTGTTTTGCGGGGCGGAGAAATATTGAGTAAGACATGTAGACATACCCCAAATCTGGAATCTCCAACTGGAATCTACTGGAAGCATAGCCATCTTTCGCCTGATCAGTGAGAGATGTGCCTGATTACCTACAGCCGTTTACATATCGAACTCGGTATTTTAAAACACACTGTTAGAATGACTGGACTCACCTGGATTCTTGATCACTACCTAGAATCATTTGGTACTGGATTCATATTATATTGGATTCATCATGTACTGGATTTATAGTAGTTTTACACTTGTTTTGCAATTACTTCTGGACTTATTCTGTTACCTTAGTTCAGCTAGATTTATTTTACAGTCTTCATTGCCATCATTCTTCTCTTATTTTAGTTACTTACTTTCCTTGTATCTTATCTGTTCTCTATACCATCACCTGTATATAAACTGCCATATTCATCAATAAAACTGTCTATAACTGTTTTATAAGTTCTCTGTCATTACTTGGGTTTTCTTGATGACTTGTGCTCGTTCCTGTCCTAACTGGACCTGTTGATAAATTTTACAGATAGCTTGGAGGTTGCCTGCTAGCCTAGAGGAGGCACACTAGAGGTTGTTTAGATAGTTATTTCATTTGTCTGGAGTTGTATTTACTTTGTGAATTACTGTATTTGAGTTTTGAGATGTATTTCTGGGTTTATGTATCTTAGACACTTAGACTTCTATCTCCTGTATCTCTTTTGGATTTTATGTTTTATCTATCTTTATCATGCTCTACCTTAGATGTGATTGAGACTGTATCTGCTATGTCACCCCCATTTAGGGAGTATAAACTACTTAGCATTATATTGTTAGATGATGTGACCTAGGACAGCGTTCTACCGCCGACATTGCGGCGTAGGCTGGGCGTTGTTACGTTCTCGTACCCTAACAGTGGGTGCGGGTCGTGACAGTTATGTTTTTGATCTGTTTAAGAGATATGTGATCGTTCCCGTCCTGACAGGATAACGTTGAAATTTTTACAGATGATACATGCCCTACCTGCTATGGATCCGAAGATGGTTTTGTTACCTTGGGTCCCGACTCTCAGGTGTGATCGGGAGACTTGTTTACTTTCTGTTTAGAACTTGAATTGTAATAAGTAGATATATTTGACTTTGTATTTGAGATTGTTTTGAGATATTATTATTTTAGTAGTTTATTTAAGTTGTAGTTGTTTTGAGTTTAGTATAGTTATTTAGACTTCTGTATTATCTTATCGTGCTTTAGATTGTGATTGAGTATTATCCTATACTTGTCCTCCATTCGGAGTTTAGATCTACGACATGTACATTATATATATTGCGTGAGTTGTTAGTTAGAAACCTAGAACAACGTTCTACCACCGATTATGCGGCGTAGGCTGGGCGCTGTTACGCACTCGTACCCCTATACCCGGTGCGAGTCGTGACAAGGACTTCCTCTGAAGCGACAAAGGATTTTTCTAGAATCCTAAGCTATTTGCCATGAAATATAAAAGAGCAGAACAATTATCGGAGGTCCGGACTTTTACTTCACGTTACAAACTCGCTTGTACAAAGAAAGCCTAGGGACGAAAACCTAGGTACAGCAATCTAAGTACAATTGTTTATTTTAGATTCTGGGGGGTGACGATAGAGGCTCGGAAAAGCTACGGCAGCTCTGTCTTACTCCTTAGACGATCGGTATGCAGCCTTGTCTCCAGAAGATTGCTTGGCGTTGAAGAAATGCTCTCTTTACTCTCTCTCTGCTTTTTCTCTCCAAGTATTCTGGTGCTCTCTGATCTCGAAAAAAGGGTCCTTTTCTGCAAGGGAATGACACCTTGCTATTTATAAGAAGGGAATGCCATCATTAGGGTTTACAATGATTGTCCTTTAAAGTGGCGGCGGCCTGTTGATTGATCAATCTAGGCCATTAGTTTTGAGTGTAATGAATCTGGGCGATTAATGTAGATTGTGCCAAATCCTCTCAGTAATTAATGCTGATTGGAATAAATCTCCCTTATGATGATCTGCTGATGTCTGCGAATCTGAATGAATAAGTTTAATTCATTCTCCTGCCACGTGTCCCAGATCATTGGGATTTGACCCAATCTTTGATTGCAGTAAGTCTGAGAAATTGATTGGCTTTATGACACGTGTCCTGGGAGCCACTGAGGGGATCTGAGCCGCATGAGGATTGAGCCGCATAAACCCGGCCATGTGTCAAGGCTGTTGGGGAGTGGCCCCTGACCCTTCGAATCATATGATAATCTGGACCGCATGGACGTATGTGGCCGCATAACGGGTAACTCCTTCGTGAGCCACATGGAGATGGTTCTCGTGAGCCGCATGGGGGAGTGTCTACTTGAGCCGTATAGGGCTTTTTCGATCTGGGCTGCATATGGCAACTTCGGCCTGAGCCGCATAGAGAGTCCCCGCTCGAGCCGCATGGGGGGTCTCCATTCGAGCCGCATATGACTGTCCACGTGTCTAGGCTGCGTGGCATTTTCGGGGGATTATGTCAGAGATCTCCTTCGTTTCCCTAGGAGTCTGTCATTATGACAGAGTCATAATTACGTCTTTGTATCAGGGCTGTTGTCTTGTCAGAGCTGTCAGCCGTCCAGAAAATTAATGCAGTAAGGGAAGAGTTGCTTATATGCTACGTGGCACCTCTCTGAGCTGCATGGAGATCACAGAGCCACATAGACGCGTTGAGCCGTATGGGTTCTCTGAGCCGCATGGTCTTTCTGAGCCGCATGGGGTCCCCTGGTCGCATGGATCTTTCTTTATTATTTTCCATGCTTCTACAAGACCCCCTTCAAAGTTTTCAATTTGCAAAATTGAAATACTTTGAATAAGAATCATGGCTGTGTGCAAGCCCTTTCTAGCCGCATGGATGTTTTGGCCGCATGGAAATGTCGGCCGCATAATCATCTGAGTCGCATAGCTGTTTCGGTCGCATGGCCATCTGAACCGCATAGGCTCTTTGCCACGTCATTATGCCATGCGTGCGAATCTTTTTGGGGCAGGATCCCGAGAGCTTAGTATTTAATTGGCTAGTTTGGCTCGATAGCCGAAGAGTCGATCATGTTGTACGAGGCGTCGGTCCGTGGTCCTCCCATTTTTTCTGTCTATAAATACGATGGTATCTAGACGGTCTTCTCTCTTAGACTCTTCTTAACTCAGATTCCTGTCTGGTTTTCTTCCTCTGATCATCAGATAACGATGGCACCCAGGGCTTCTAAGGCTGTGAAGAAGGCTGTGGCGAAAAGTAAGAAATCGGCTTCGTCCTCGACTGTCGCGCCTCCCGTTCGTCTTGACGTTCACATTGCCATCGAAGGTAAGGACTATGTAGATGATTGAGTACTTTGAAACCCTAACAGAGCCTGCTTTGGTGCATGCTTCGTGCATAAGCCTTTGACGCGAACTCCTCAAACTATATGGTTCGCATACACGTCCCATGACTGAGCCGCATAGGGGTATACCCCATGTCCGAGCCGTATGAGAGTTGTTTTAAACGAGCCGCATAAACATTTCTGAATGTCTTCTGATTGTTTTCATTTTCTTCGTCTTTGGTTCTTGCAGTATCTCCACCGAATGCTGAAATTGCAGTGTCAGAGGAGCCGCAGCCTCCTGTCATCAACCGGGGGTCTTTCTCTGTTAAGGAGGAGGCGATGAAAGAAGAACCGGCGCCTGAGAGGGATGACAGTCCGCCAAATATCGAAACTGCTGAGGGTGGTAGCATTGAGAATTCTGATTCTCCTATTCTGGACGAGGATCTCCCTCAATTGCATCCTTCATATGTGAGGTGGTTGAGGGAATGGTATACGCGCTCCTGCAACTAGGATTTAGGGGCTTTTGTCTGTAGTCTTTGTGTTGCCTCACTTTTCTTCTTGTCTACATGAAGAACCTCTTTGACTTGCTTATAGTCGTGTGGATGTAACCGACCTCTGAATAAATGGAATATGTTTGCTTCACCCTTTTGCTTTGTAATAGTCATCTTATTGAGATATTTTGCATGGACCTATTGCCCCTAACGTACCCTGGTTTTGGATACGGACAACAAGTTAAAAAGGAACCAGCATACTTACTCAGAGGTAATGAGGACATGGTAAGCATGAAGGTTTCTTCGACGGAGCCTTCCCACTCAGAGGTAATGAGGACATGGCAGGAGTGGGCTCAATGAAGGAGGGTACATAGAACGACTCAGAGGTAATGAGGACATGAAAGTTCTATGTAAAGGGGTGATTTGTTTTTGGCGGAAGTGAAACGACTCAGAGGTAATGAGGACATGGCCGTTTTGGAAATTTGTGGATCGGTTACCCTTTTTGTGCACTGGGAGTGCGGGTAGTGGATCATGAGGGAGGATCTCTTCCAGGCAGAAAGTTCAGGGGTATGATCATACATGACTTACTATCTGAGAGAGTGACCGAAATGTGAGTTCAGGGGCTCCAGCGGGTACATGACTCGGTAATCTGGAATGTTGAAATGTGAGCTTAGCAGTACCAGCGGGTATATTACTCGATGATATGGAATGTTTGTGGATGTGAGTTCAGCGGCACCAGCGGGTACATGACTCGATAGTCTGGAATGTTGTGGAAGTGAGTTCAGCGGCACCAGCGGGTGCATGACTTGATAATCTGGGGTGTTGCGGATGTGAGTTCAGCAGCACCAGCGGGTGCATGACTTGATAATCTGGGATGTTACGGATGTGAGTTCAGCGGCACCAGTAGGTACATGACTCAATGATCTGGAATGTTTGTGGTGTGAGTTCAGCGGCACCAGCGGGTACATGACTCAATAATCTGGGATGTGTCGTTCAGACATAAAATTTCTTCAGGAACTTGCCGTTGACGGGAAACATGAGCAAGTCTCCATTCTGTTTTACGAGGCAGTAAGCACCGTTGGAGAATACAGCCTCGATGATAAATGGGCCTTCCTATTTTGGCTGGAACTTGCCGGCGGTCTTGTGAGTCATGACCATTGGTCTCCGGACTGCCAAAACGAGATCGCCCACCTAGAATGTTCTGATTTTAACCTTCTTGTTGAAGGATCCAGAGATGCATGCTTGGTATAGCTCGATCCTTTGCTGAGCTAGAAGGCGTTTTTCATCTAAGGCCTCTAACTCTTGTACTCGGCGTCGGTGGTTATCCTCCGTCGTCAATTGATAAGTAAGAGCGACGCGGAGTGAGGGTATTTGAGTCTCTAATGGAAGAACTGCCTCACTTCCGTACACCAGGGAGAATGGTGTGTTCCCTGTGGCCGTTCGGATCGTGGTACGGTATGCCCATAAGCATTCACCAAGCTTCTCGTTCCAGTCGTGTTTGTTGGACGATACGAACTTCTTGAGAAGTTTGATGATTGTTTTGTTGAATGCTTCTGCCAACCCATTTCCTGTCGGATTGTATGGCATCGAAGCAATATTCTGGATGCGGTGCTTGTCGCAGAACCGATAGAAGGCGTGGCTTGCAAACTGTGGACCATTATCATGGATGATCCTTCGGGGCAGTCCAAAGCGATAGATGACATGATGCTTGAGGAAGCTAACCACGTTCGAAGTTTTGACTTCTGCAAGCGAGACAGCCTCCGCCCATTTGGAGAAGTAATCTGTGATTGCGAGTATGAAGCAATGTCCTCGGGAGGAAGGTGGAGTAATCGGACCGATGATATCCATTCCCCATGCTTCGAACGGCCAGGACGCCACTGTCAGATGTAGAAATTCGGATGGCTGGTGAATGAAGTCCGCCTGAACTTGACAGGCTTTGTATTTTCTCGCATAGTCTATCGTATCTGCTACCATCGTGGGCCAGTTGTAGCACATTCGACGAAGACGGTTTTGCAATTTAGGGCCAGGCTGATGGGCTCCACAGACACCGTCATGAGCTTCTCGTACGGCTTCCTTGGCTTCTGCGTTTGACAGACACCGAAGCAATAATCCATCATAGGATCGGCGATACAGCATTTTTGTCTCTGTATCATAGAAGAATTTGAGAGAACGCCGTCTGATGTAGGTGGCTTCCTTTGGGTTCTCGGGCAGGATATCGTAGACGACGAAGTCAATGAATGGTTGTTTCCAATCTGGGACATCATCGATCGTCTGAGCGAAATAACTCGCCACGAATTGAACGTTGTTCTTGGGGCAGACCAGTTCGTGGCCTATCACATCTACCGATTGATGAGTATGATTTAGCACTGCTAGGGAAGCGGCCAGGCCGGCTAAGGCATCGGCTTCGATATTTCAGAGTCTGGGAACATGCTCGATGAAGAACCCCTCGAACGATGAGATGATGTTGATTGCTATTTGGTGATAGGGGATCATCTCTTCATGGCGGACCTCGTATGAACCCCGGATCTGATTGACGATTAACTGCGAATCGCCGTATGCTTCGAGATATTCTACCCCCAGCTCTCTTGTAAGTTGGAGGCCAATGACCAAAGCGTTGTACTCGGCCACATTATTGGAGCATGGCTCTGTGAGAGAATAGGCGCGGTTAATCACCAATTCGAAAGGGGAGACTAGCACCACCCCGACCCCGACGACGATGTTGCCCTTGGGTCCAGTTCTCGAAGCGCCATCGAAGAACATTCGCCATATATCATCGTGAGTGGTTGCATGCGAGTCGGCGACCTCATCTGGGATTTTTTTATATATTCTGGATGACTCCGAGCCCGGGTGGGCCGTAAAAAAGTCTGCCAGGGCTTGACCTTTGACAGCCTTTTGTGGGACGAAGATCATATGATAAGGGGACAGCAATATTGCCCATGTAGCGAGGCGAGAGCTGAGTGCCCCTGGTTTAGTCATGAGGACCCTGAGAGGGTTGACTCGCGAGATCACGTGTATGGTTTGTCCAGTGACATAGTGTCGCGTCTTCTGAATGGCGAACACCAGGGCGAGGCATTCCTTCTCCACAGTGGTGTATCGGTGCTCTGGCCCAATCATCATTCGACTGAGGTAATATATGGCTTGCTCATGGCCTGCATCGTTGTTTTGTGCCAGCAGGGCTCCGAGGGAATGCTCCATTGCTCGTACATAGAGAAGGAATGGTTTTTCAGCAACCGGGGCCACCAGGACTGGAGGGTTCGACAAATATTCTTTGATGCTGTCGAAGGCCCGCTGACATTCTTCATCCCATACGAACGAGATGCCTTTCTTCATGAGATGGGTAAATGGTCGACACCGTCCGGAGAGGTTAGAAATGAACCTCCTAATGTAAGCTAGCCTCCCTTGAAGGCCTCTGAGTTCGCGAAGATTTCTTGGGGGATCCATCTCCATAATTACCTTTGCCTTCTCAGGGTCTACATGGATACCCTGGGCAGTGATGATGAAACCCAAGAACTTCCCGCTGGATACGCCCAGGAAGGACTTTATGGGATTCATTTTAAATTGTGCGCTCGCATCAGATCGAATACCGTCTTAAGATCCTGCAGATGGTCCCCCTTACAGCGACTCTTGACGGCGATGTTATCAACATAGCACTCCACCGTCTTGCATAAGTGGTCTCTGAAGATGATGCTCATGGCTCTTTGATATGTGGCGCCGGCATTCTTCAAACCGAAAGGCATGACTGTGTAACCGTATGTGCCAATCGACGTTCGGAATGATGTATGCTTTTCATCGTCAGGAGACATCTTGATTTGGTTGTACCCCGAGAAGCCATCCATGAATGACATACGTTCGAAGCCGCAGGTATTGTCAATCATGATGTCCGTGATAGGGAGAGAGAATTCATCTTTGGGGCATACCTCATTCAGATTGCGGAAGTCGATGCAGATTCGAATCTTCCTATTCTTCTTGAGGACTGCTACTATGTTGGAAATCCAATCCGGATGTTGTTCTTCACGAATGAAGCCGCTGGCTATTAGTTTGTTGACTTCGGTTTTGATCGCATCCATGATGCCTGTGCGGAAGCGTCGCTGTTGTTGCTTGACCGGCTTTGCATCTGGCCGAATATTGAGCTTGTGAAGAGCAATATCGGGATTTAACCCCGGCATGTCTTCATAACTCCAGGCGAACACATCAATATATTCTTTGACAAGTTCCAGCAACGATTCTTGCTCTTTGTCTGTTAGGCTTTTACTGACGAAGATCGATTTTGAAGAAGATTCACTGCCGAGATCTACTTGTATGACCTCATCTTTAGTAGGAGGTCCTCTATGTTCGAATTGCTTTTCAAATTGTGCATCCAGCTGTTGGGCCTACGGCTCTAGCTCGAGGATCTCAGGGATGTCTTCATCTTCTTCATAAGTGTCGGCTAATGCCATGTTGACTGACAAGACTTGCCTGAATATGTCTCCGATGCTGGTATCCGAGTCGGAAGTTGGTGACCCGGTTGAATGTGAATGCCAGTAACATTCTTCATCTGAACTCTCAGGGGTCATCGTGGGTGTTACATACCCTAATCCACATCGAGTCTTGCTATAGTAGTCCCGTGGTTTGTCTGCCGGGACCGGTGGCTTCAAAGGTAATCGTCGTCCAGTACCGTAGTTCAAGCCTGGCGTCCTCTCCAGATCATACCCCTGTTTCTGCATGAGATATTTAGATTGGGGGCTATAAAGATACATAGGCAGTCTCCCGGCATCTGATCCAAGGTCGACTTTTTCTATGGTGAAGGGATGCAGATCGTCCTTCCGACCAAAGATGATTGGATGGTCCCCTCCCTCGATTACGCGGTAAGCGTCTTCCACTGGAGTAAGCTAGATCGCGGTGTACACATTTGTCACCTGTGTGTGTAGGTGAGTGCCTATACCGTGTTCCATAGCATATATTGTACAAAGCTTATTAAGCTCGAGGTAGTTCAAAGATAGCCCTTTATTGATGAAGTAAGGTATCTTTTCTAGGGGAATTATATCATCTGTGGAGGGAACATCAGTGTGGGCAGCCACATACTTAGCTAACTTCGGTTCCTCTTCGGCTACCCTCTGTATAAACGAAGACTAAGCGGACGACCTGGACAGCTTGATCGTCAGCGGTTCAGCTGGTGGAGCAAAGCGTGGAGTTGTTGGCAGACTAGCGACCCCCAGTTTGGTGCTCGATGTTGGGCGGGGAGTGGTTGGTTCGCTAGATGTTCCAGGCCTTGCATCGGGGTGACGACCCTTCTTGGGAAGGCATATCGTCATTGGCTTGTCGGAGGGATTGAGCTTCTCCGTTTACGGCTTGCCGACTCTCGGTAGCCTGATTGTCAGTGGCTCCATTGAGGGTCTTGGCATTTGGCCAGACCTTGGCAGCCGGATTATCATCTGCTCTTCTTGTGCCGAGAGGCTGATTGCGTCCTTACGCAGAGTGGCGATGAGGGGTGCAGACTTTCCAGATTTGCGAGCTTGGAGGTAGATCGTCAGAGGTTCTTCTGATCCTGTGGCTGTCTCGGTACGAGCTTGCACATCCCCTTCATCAAGGAGCCTCTTCGATTTTTCGTACAGACAGGAGTCTGAGTAGTAGGATTCGACCCCCTTGAAGGGATCGATATCAGCAAATTCTGTCCTCACGAAGACGTGTTTGTCGACATATTTGAAGCACTGGTGCAGTGTGGAAGGCACGATCATATAATCGTGTATCCAAGGGTGCCCCAAGAGGATGTTGTAAGAAGTGTCTGCATCTATGACGTAGCAGGTGACTTCTGATTGGAGATCGCCAATCTGACACTTCAGACGAATCTTCCCAATTGGGTAGCTCCTGCCCGAATTGAAACCGCTGATGGCGGTGCTTGTAGGCGTCAAGCGATGCATTAGGATACGGAGATGATGTAGCAGACCCTTCGAGATAATGCTTATGGAAGAGCCAGGATCAATGTGCATTCGATCCACCTTTAAGTCGTCGATGTATCCAGTGTAGTATAGCGGGCGATCATGCAGGTTGGTTTTGATGAGCATGTCTTGCGGAGTGAAGACAATGTTGGGCATCGCTCCCGTACAGGCGTTGTCTTGGAGATCTGCAGGCGGGTTCTCTCCCGTGAGGTTGACCTGAGCCAGGTATGCGTCGACATTTTGGAGTGCATCGCTCAAAGCCGTACGAACATCCTTGGAGAGTCTCAGAAGCTCGTATAATGACAACTTGGCCGGTGTGTTGGCCAATTGCGCTAAGATATCGAAGTTGTAGGGCTTCTCCAGCCCTTGTGATACCTCTTTTCGGAGGGATTTGTCAAAGCGAGTCTCCCTCGGCCTAGGCTTATCGGTCGTCGGAGGCTGAGCCGGTCCCGGAGCTTCAGTTGTAGCGGGCTGATGATCTTCAGTCGGGTTGTCAGCCACAGGTTGGGATTGTGCCCCAGACCGCATGACGACGACTGTAGCTTCTTCGATATCTGCCGAGATTGTGCGACAGGACCTGACTTTTCTATTCTCTTTTTTGTAAATGGAAGACGATGTGGGCTGAGTTACTTCTGATACCAAGTCTGGATGGATCCACATGACCTCCCCTTGTGATGTGGTGAGGGGCACTAGACCAGCAGCCTGATCTCGGGGAGGTGGAAGATTAGCAATCTCCATTGTCGCCAGAGGGATGGAGACCACACCATCTTGAGTATCCGTCGAAGGAAAGCTGTCGAATTGTACTGACACCATATTGGCTGCTACTGTTACCTCTTCGAAATCGATGGCCAGTGCATTCGAATCGATAAGATTTTGGATATACCGTTTTAGCTGGTAGCACTCGTGTGTGGCATAGTGGACGTAACGATGGTAATGGCAGTACTTCGGGTTCTCCATGTCTGCCTGCCGCGGTTCCCATCTTAGTAGAGGAAGCTGAATTCTGTCTCCTTGTATGAGCATGTCCAAGATGGGCTTGACGTGACCGTCTTCGAAGGAGTAAGTGATTTGCGACCATTGTTTGTCTGCCGGCTTTGGCTCAAGTTTCTATGCTGTGTCGGCCACCATAGCCTGCTTACCCCTGCTGTCCCGATTGTTGGAGGGGCTACCCCCATTGTCATTGTTAGGACGCTTGCCTTTGATTTCTCCGTCCGAGATGTGCAGTCCCAATTGGCGAGCCTTCTTCAATCGTTCTTCGGCGCTCGTGGCACTGATGATGAACGTCTTCCAGTCCTTGAATTGACTTTCGCCCATCCAGAGACTGATTGTTGGGAGCAATCTCTTTTGGCAAATTTCAATCAAGGAGGAATCCGAATTTCCAGACGGCAGCTTCATTGCGGTTTGGCGAAACCGTTCGATATAGTTTCTTGTCAGCTCTTTCTCCCCTTGGACGACGTCCATGAGGATGGACATTGTGATGTCCTGCCCTACTTCATAGAATCTTTCCAAGAACATGCGCTTGAAGCCGGCGAAGGAGTGGATGCAGTTGTCTGGCAGGTTGCGGTACCAGTCGAAGGCGACCCCTTCCAATGAACCGATGAATAATCGTGTGAGAATAGCATCGTCATGGGGCAGATGGTCGGTGGTGAACTCGAAGTAAGTGATGTACCGACTTGCTGAGGTCTTGCCATCATAAAGATTGATATTGAACGGCTTATATCTTGGCGGGAAGGGGACATCCCTCCATGCAGCAGGATATGGTTGCCGTATTCTGAGGTCTTGAGAATTTTCTCGAGCAGAAAACATGGCTCGGAGCTCCTGGACTTCTCTTCTTGCTTCGCGGGCCTCGTCCACGACACTGGGGGCTGTTGTTTCAGGAGGATCGTTGTCCGGATTTGGTGTCGCCGAATTCGAGTCCGTATTAACCGTGGGACCCGCGCTTGTTTGGCCAGGCGTCCCTCCTTGCAGAGTTGGAAGGACCGCTTTAATCTCGTCCACAGACTTGACCAAAGCAAGCAATATGGCTTCGAGAGTGTCGATGCGTTGGCGATCACTGGAACCTCCGTGACTGCTATCTGTCATGAATACCGTCTTCACATGAGGAGAGATGGACGAAGCGGTGGAGGAAGCGCCCTCCGAATCGTACCCCTGTAGTGAGAAGTCACCGGGGTATGTGGGTATGTTCTCTTCTTGTTCAGACTCGGAAGGAACAGTACCCCCAGTCTCCGAGTTCGCCTCGTCTTGGGAGTTGTGGACGTCCTCGGAGACGTCGGGGTTTGCTAAATTCGATAGGAGAGTTGCCTCCCCTGACTCGTCTCCTTGGAACATCGGATTGTTGTGGAGGTTCGGAGGAGTGCTACCCCCAGTCCCAGCAACCCTTTGCGTTGTGGATGACAAATCTCCCACTGTAGCAGATTTGTCTTAGAACAAGTACCTTGGAAAACTCCGGTGGTGGGCACCCGGTTAGACGACCGTCTTTTAGTCACAGTGGTTAAAATCTTCGGGCTGGGAACATTTGTCTTCTTCCCTCTTCGATCAGCGGGGACTTTCTGAGCAGAGTTGCAGGAGACGACGGGAAGTGCCTCGTCTTCTGAAGACGGCTGTTGCAGAAAGACGGACTGCCGGTCTTCTCGCACCGTCGCGTTATTGCAGCAGCAGTTGACGATGACTTGGGTGCAGTGACGTCCGTGGGAGGACTTTTTGTACCCCGATGCGCCTTCTCTTTCCTTGCGTTTGTGGAGGATGGCCTCACGCAAGTCAGACGGGTCTGGATCGACCATGCTTGCTCCCTGGATTTTGGAGGACTTTTGCGCACCTTTCTGTCCGTTTGCCGCCGGGGGCTGGACTCGAGTGGTTCTGTACAACTTCCATCTGAGGCCCGCATAACGGTATGTGGGATGCTCAGATGATCAGAGACAGGATCAGCGGACCGAGTGTGCCAAGCTCGCGCTGCACTAGACTTCTTCGCTCTAGTGCATAAAGACACATAGTATGAAGAGTCTAGGTGATGCTGGAGGGAGTCAGACATTTCTTCTTGGGAGTACAAGAGATAAGGACCATAAGACAGGCGATCGAAGACAGAGCAGCGCGGGGTAGGCGTCATGCTGTCGTCCTCAACAATCTTCATGCGGCTGGCAGACATAGCCGCATAGGCTTTCTTCATGTGGCTGGGAGTCTCAGCCGTATGAGTTATCTTCATGCGGCTGGATGATCTGGTCGCATAGACTTTCTTCATGCGGCTGGATGATCTGGCCGCATAGACTTTCTTCATGCGGCTGGTAGATTCACCCGCATGAGCCTCCTACATATGGTTGACAGATTTGGCCACAGGAGTGCTCGGCTTCTTCTTGGGGCGCATAGAGTCGCTCTTTGTCCCTGTAAGTACAGCATCATAGTGCTTTCCTCTGTCGAACATAGGGGCAGCAGAGTGCTCTACGGCTCGAAGTGGAGCCGTATGAGAGTCGCCTTCGCCGTCTTGGGTAGCAGAGAGTATCCCGTCCAGAGCTTGTGAAGGAGCAAACGATTTTGGCCTCCACTCGCAGCGAGCTTTCTTTGTGCGGGTTCGCTTCTGGATTGGGCTGGCACTTCCTTCAAAGAGCATTTCTTCAAACGCCTGTTGGTCGAAACGGACGACCATCTTCTGTTGCGTGGAGCCAAGCTTGGCTGCATCCAACTGCGTCACCAACTCCTCAGCCGTGGAGAAGTTTGTCCCCAGCAGAGTCGCCATCGTATTTGCCATGAAATATAAAAGAGCAGAACAATTATCGGAGGACTGGACTTTTACTTCACGTTACAAACTCGCTTGTACAAAAAAAGCCTAGGGACGAAAACCTAGAAATAGCAATCTAAGTACAATTGTTTATTTTAGATTCTGGAGGGTGACGATAAAGGCTCGAGAAAGCTACGGCAGCTCTGCCTTACTCCTTGGACGATCGGTATGCAGCCTTGGCTCCAGAAGATTGCTTGGCGTTGAAGAAATGCTCTCTTTACTCTCTCTCTGCTTTTTCTCTCCAAGTATTCTGGTGCTCTCTGATCTCGAAAAAAGGGTCCTTTTCTGCAAGGGAATGGCACCTTGCTATTTATAAGAAGGGAATGCCATCATTAGGGTTTACAATGGCGGCGGCCTATTGATTGATCAATCTGGGCCATTAGTTTTGAGTGTAATGAATTTG
Organism: Iris pallida; assembly: GCA_029216955.1. Lineage (NCBI taxonomy): Eukaryota > Viridiplantae > Streptophyta > Magnoliopsida > Asparagales > Iridaceae > Iris > Iris pallida. The sequence continues at coordinate 22,649,926 of JANAVB010011199.1, read as the reverse complement.
GGCCATTAATGTAGATTGTGCCAAATCCTCTCAGTAATTAATGCTGATTGGAATAAATCTCCCTTATGATGATCTGCTGATGTCTGCGAATCTGAATAAATAAGTTTAATTCATTCTCCTGCCACGTGTCCCAGATCATTGGGATTTGACCCAATCTTTGATTGCAGTAAGTCTGGGAAATTGATTGGCTTTATGACACGTGTCCTGGGAGCCACTGACGGAATCTGAGCCGCATGAGGATTGAGCCGCATAAGCCCGGCCATGTGTCAAGGCTGTTGGGGAGTGTCCTCCGACCCTTCGAATCACTTGATAATCTGGACCGCATGGACGTATGTGGCCGCATAACGGGTAACTCCTTCGTGAGTCGCATGGAGATGGTCCTTGTGAGCCGCATGGGGGAGCGTCTGCTTGAGCCGCATAGGGCTGTTTCGATCTGGGCCGCATAGGGCAACTTCGGCCTGAACCGCATAGAGAGTCCCCGCTCGAGCTGCATGGGGGTCTCCATTCGAGCCGCATATGACTGTCCACGTGTCTAGGCTGTGTGGCATTTTCGGGGGATTATGTCAGAGATCTCCTTCGTTTCCCTAGGAGTCTGTCATTATGACAGAGTCATAATTACGTCTTTGTGTCAGGGCTGTTGTCTTGTCAGAGCTGTCAGCCGTCCAGGTAATTAATGCAGTAAGCGAAGAGTTGCTTGTATGCTACATGGCACCTCTCTGAGTCGCATGGAGATCACAGAGCCGCATAGATGCGTTGAGCCGCATGGGTTCTCTGAGCCGCATGGGGTCCCCTGGCCGCATGGATCTTTCTTTATTATTTTCTATGCTTCTATATAAGCCAACACGAGACTGGTTGTGTTGAAGACGTAGAGAGAGAGGTATAGGGGACCCCTTCCCATCATTCAAGCCAGGGGCTTTTTGTAGGTCATATCCCATCTTTGTCATCAATTCGCGAGACTGTTGACTGTATAGATGGAATGCTGGCTGGTAATTGGCTTCTGGTTTTGGTAGTATTATCCCAGAACAAGAAAGTGAGTCAGCCGCCAGGATGAAGGTAACATCCAGAGGTGGAAGATGATGACCACCTAGTGAAGTCATATGACATGACTTGTATTTGGTTGTCTTTTTGGATTTTAGAGACGAAGTAAGCGTCTCAAAATCAGCAACCAAATCAGGATGGATCCACATGATTTTTCCTTTATCGATTAACAGAGGGACAAGATCGTCACTTAGTGCTGGTGGAAGGTTGACGATCTCTAGAGTGGCCTTCGAAATAGGGACAACTTCGTCCTGCACAAGTTGAGCAGAAAAGTTGTCGAACTGCAGAGATATGACATTGGCAGTCACAGTCTTCTCATCCTGCTCGAGAGTGATCGTACCGGCATTAATCAGCTCCCGGATCTTTCCTTTGAGCACGTAACACGCCCTAGTCCGGTGTCCTATGACCTGTGATGCACACAATATTTAGGATTATCAATTTTACCTACTTTATCTAGCCATTTTGCTTTGGGTAATTGAAGCTTGTTACTTTTGATCAGACAATCAAATATGCTCATGATGTCATCCTCATCAAAGGAATATTCTTCCTTAGGATGCTGTGCTCTTTGTGGAGGTGCCGTCATAGTAGGTGTTGACTGACCCACATTAACAGCCAAAGCTTCTTTGACTTTCACATTGATGGATAAAGCTTCATTGTTCTTACGGATGTTCTGACGACCACTGTTGTTGGGATGTTCATCTTTGTCAAGATTATACATCTGGATGCCTAGTTGTTTGAACTTGTCAGTACTGTCTTCGGCTGCCCTGGCAGTTACTATGAAGGAGGCCCATTTTTGAAATTGTTAGGGTTATATACTAAAAGCATCACTTTTGTAGTAACCTTATTTCCTTAAATTTTGAATTTGAATCATATGGACAAATGTTTGCATATTGTATTTGTTGCAAGTATTAATGCAAATGTCTGATATTCTATATTGTAGATAATATGTGTGTGGTGTCACACAGAAGATCATATTATCAGTTCCCTATGGAGTATATAAATAGTTCACAACCTAGATGGACTTGGACAATCTATTGGAAAGGTTGTAGTGTAATCTGGTATTAGTCTATCTTGACTATAGGTTTACACTAGTATACTTAGGTTTACACTAGTATACTTTGTGTGTATTAAACATGACCACTTGAGGTTGTTCTCTTTGTACTGACTATATAAGAGAACAAACACCTCTGTTATTATTGATGCTTGTGCTCTTAATTTGGATATAATAATAGACATGTATATGCAATGTGCATGACTTTCTCATAAAAGAGTGAGATTTATTATGGATCAATAACCTCTATGAATTGGGTAATAACATTGTATGTATGATGGGCTGTTAATTATAAATGGAATCCATGTCCCGATACATCGGGTTGATGATGTCCCCTTAAGGAGCTCATAAGGATTGTCATGTAAACCCTGCAGGTGGATTATATCCGATATGACAAATAAAGTTGAGCGGTACTACTTAAGGATAAAAGATGTCGAATCAAAATAGTTGTCAGTAACTTAATTTGATCGACGAACATACGATATCTTAACATAGGGAGCCAAATGAGCATATAATAAAAGGAGTCCACAAACATAATTTAGGATTAGGGAGGTAGTGCAACAATAGCTCATTAGTGGATCGAGCTATTGTTAATGGGCCTGGATTGTGTGTTCGGGCTGAACACGGGATATCCAGATCCGTTAGGAGGCCTAACCCTATTTTTCCTCATGGTCCCTGCCGTAGCCTATATATATACTCTATTCTCTGGCCGCCAGATTACTGATCAGAAATCAAATACTTTCTCTAAATTCGTGATTCACGTAAGGAAAGAAAGAGAGGGCTGCCAAGGAGAAGAAAAGGTTGGGAGATCGTCGCCCATACGACGTCCAACTCGAGGAAGGAATACGTACATAAGATCTTGGGGTCGTCCGTTCGAGATTGCCAGGAATTACTTGTCTCCTTTCTGCCGCATGTGTAATTTGTGAACCCTGGTTTTTTTCTATGAAGGGTTAGAACACGTATTAGATCTTTTTAACTTTCTATCGATCAATACGCACACCAAAGAAAGGGTCCTGGGAATCCCCAGTTCCATCAGAAATTGCGTAGGTCCAGTCCACATGCTGACTATAGATAATGTAGTGCCCCGTCCAGCGAAGTCAATCGGAGGAATCGAAACGCCGACGGCGTTCGGACTTAGCCTTGCAACGGCTTGCTCGAAGACATCGCTCAGGTGGGGTTGTTTCGGTGAACTCTCCTCATCTTTGCCTTCACATAATAAATCGTGTTTTCAACTTGCACAAGTTAGGCTTGATAAATAAAAACTACGCATCCACATAGCTAAGGGAATAATCCCGACGGTTTGAATCGAGTTAGAACATGGAAAACGTCCCACGGTCGGCTTAGAGTTGGTGCACGTCGTGCTTTGAAAATGACACTCGGTCCTTCGTCCCGTGGCTTGGGAGAAGGAAAGTTGGTCTTCGGTGCAAAAGCTGAGAGTTAGCCTAAGTCATAGGCGTCGCCCGTACAAATGCTTGCTAAAGCATGCACGGTCCTGTCCCGCAAGGCTTGGCATAGCCTTTGCTCGTCCCTTGGGTTATGTTGTAGGCTTGAGTGAGTTAGGCAAAGTTATGCCGGTCGACCTAAGTTATTCTACGTGCTGTCCCGCTCATTCTGCGGTTGTCAAGATAAATAGTCCCACGACCCCAAGGCCCGTCATAGGAAGTATGACTTGGGCGATAGCGTTGCGTAGAACACGAGTCGGTTTAAGGCACGAGCCACAGTTGGTTTATTGGAAAGTTAGCCACGGTCTGTTGGTACTTAAAGAAACACGTTATGTTCAAGTTAAGTTGGGAGGCTATGCAGTAGCCGTTCCCTGAGTTCAAAGAACGTTAAGTCTAAGCGATGGTTACTCGCCGAGAGGAAATATGTCGGGACTGTGGTTCAGTCGCCGAGGCAACCCTGGTTAGGGGCTCTGCAAAGGAAGTACGAAAAGCGAAAAGAGTAAAACAAAGGAACTGTGATAATAATGAGACCATGCATTACGTTAAGTCTAGAAGTTAGCATAGACGCGTGGTCATAGACGACCAAGTAAATGAATTGATCACATAACAAGCCCCAACGGTATCCTAAAATACACCATGTTAACCTATCATGGACTTGGACAACTTGTCGACAAGGGGAAAGGTTTCTTCGAGCGGCAACCCAGGGCCAAGGGACCGACTCGGCCTAGAAAGAAACTGGTTGTAGCCGAGCTGGGTAATAGGCAACGCTGGAAAGGCGATCGGTAAGACGGGGACTTACATCGGGGCTCGCTACCTGCGTTGTAAGGGTCCCGTATTACCAGGCTACGTCCAAGGCGGCTGGTTAGGCCAATTGACCTCCATAACAAATACTTAATATAAATTGTTTTCAACTAACATGGTAAGTTTTGTGTCGACACGGGCGGCAATCCGTGTGTGTGCCTTTGGATTGAGTTGAATATGTATGAGTTAAAAAGACACAATGTCGGAGCCTAAGATTTGGCTACAGCGAAGGCGACGTGCTTCGGCACGAGATATGGCGTCGAGTGTTAAGTTGTTGGCATAGAGTTTGTATGAGTTAGGCTTGAGCTGTTGCGAGTTAAGTCGAAAAGGGCCGTAGGGCAAGTTGTGTGAAGTTACGTTGAGTTATTGGGCTCGGCCTCGAAATATGAGGCACGGTCGCGTTGTCACAACACAAGTGTAGGCGATACTAAGCAAGGAGGCACTGCCTCGGAGATATTGAAGCACGAATCGAGTTATGGCACGACCGAGTCGTTACGTCCCAGAGTTTGGCACAAAAGACAAGTATAAGCCGGTGCGTCGACAATGCAAGCACGAGAAAGGTCTAGAGGCAAGGAAATGGAGTCCTTCGTGTAGTTGCGTCTCTGATTATGGCCGTAAGGCGAACACGACTTGATAGACTAACGTTGTTGGCACGAGGAGTAGTCTAGAGACAAAGTATGAGTTAACGTTGACATTGCAAGCACGGGATGGTTCTAATACACGAGTTGCGCTAAGGCCCCGGTCCTAAAACTAATCCTAAGGCAAGAATAGAAAGACAATCGTAAAAGGGTTTATGTTGCACAAAGTAAATGAACGTGTTGGTTTCGTATGGGTGGGCGAGAAGCTCACTCCACCAGTACAGTGGTACTGACACCCACACAGTGTTTCATGTGCAGGCACAAGTAGAAGCTCGTGGCGCGGAGCTCGCTTGGATGCGTCGAGGCACGGAGTTCCTTGGCGATTCGAAGCATGCGCCCGCGTGGATTGAAGACTTATACATGACATAATGTATGGAAATCGCCTTCCGATGCTTCCGCTGGATTCAAGTATTGTATCGAGAGATGAGAGAGAGCAGAGTGACTTGTAATCGAGTGAAAAGTGAGCACGAGAGACTTGTAATTTGGCCTTGCGCCCATAAATGTAATCTTGTATTCAATATCAAATAAAGAGCTTCTTTTGAATGACTTGTGTTCATGTGTTACTTGTTCTTGAACTCCGCTGTATGTTTCAATATTTCTGCTTGGGACTTCTATGCGACGACCCCGTCGCCGCCGATGTAATCGGCTGTTATGGAATTGCCTTGCACGAGCGCAATCTAGGCTCGTGCGGCATCACGCCTTAGCGAGGACGATCGCTCCTACGGGAGCGGGGCGTGACATAATGGTATCAGAGCACGGCTTTACGTCCTTGGACCGTCGATTGAATTCTTTAACTTCGATGTTTCCGTAAAACTCTGTTGCTTCCGCAAGTTGTTAACGTTGGTGCGCTATCTCTCAAATGTCCCTCGGCATGTCCATACAATAAGTCTAAATATTTTTGAAAGCTCGTACAAGCGTTCAATCTAACGCATCGGTAGGCCGTTGCGAAATGCGTCGATAGGGCCTTTGTGCCGAATGTTGCAAACTTGACTCGATAGAAAACATGTGCTAATGTTAGCAAAGTCGCACGTGTGCCCGAATAGTCCTACGTCGACCTTAGCAAGTCGCGTACATGCCTAATTAGTCTAACGTCGACCCTAGCAATGGAGCGTGCAAACTCGGAATATAGTCCGCACGGGATGGCTATGCACACGGCCTTTTGGCTAAGTTGTGTTTCGCGTCGCGCACCTCGACCCTTGGTGCAAACGAGTTGCGAGCGATATCAAGTACCGCTCGGTCGGGAACGGAGATATACTTAGAGTGTCTATCGATAGGAACGCTATCGGACTAACGCTTAGGCGTACACGGAAGATTGATTTGGATTTCAAGGAAATAGTCCGAACGACTTAGTGCGTCGATACGACGCGAGCGACTACGCTAGCGATTCGTCGAACGAATCTGAAGGATGTCTTAGCGAATGACGCGAACGTGATTGAGGACTAGATCGTATGGCTTGAATCCGAGTGGTGTATGCGATAGGTTCGGAGAAGAATAAGAATGAGTGTCGACGACTAGTCGAGTGGCTCGAATCCGAGTAGTGTATGGTTTGTCTTAGGAATTGTTCGAGTGAATATTGAGGATTACGATTATTACGGCGAGGCGATGCGATCGCGCAAAGCCTTAGAACGCGTCATGCTTAGTTGGTCGTGACTTCGAATGTCCCGAACGAGCATCTCATTCGGACAACTTGTGAATGAGCAACGCGAGTTAGAAAATGATTCAGAACGATGGATGAAAATGAATGGTCTTGATCGAGAAAACTTAGAGGATCGCATGTGCGATATCGGATTAATGCAAATAAAATGTGACTTGAGTTTTGAACAAACGATCTTGAAACGAGCTTGAGGAATAGCGATCGAACTTGATCTTGAATATCGAGAAAATTGTGGAATATCTAACTCGGACAATAGCATTAGTCGCACGACTCGAAATTGGTTGCAAAGGAAGATCGTCAGGTTACGCATGCCGTCGATGGTATTGAGGCGTATCAAAGATCGATATGCGATAACTCAGGGGTACTCTGACTCGACAAATGACGATCGTACAAATGTCATTGTTTCGATGGATGCTATAATCGGGATATTAAAATATGTCGAGGAAAAGATAGACTTGGCTCGAGGATTTTCTAAGTTGAATGAATGACGATCGAACTTGGCTTGGATGAAAACTGGAATGTTTGGATTTGCTTTGTCGATAACCACAACGTTGACGTTCTTGTCTTATACGAGCGCTAATCCAGCCTCGCACATGCATCACGCCGATTAGGGCGATCACTCTGCGTGAGCGCTGGTATGGTGATTCATACAGCGGGAGTGGTCGAACTTGTACGGTGCGACAATTTGTGCTTCGACTTGTGGTTTGACGCGAAGATAGACTCGAGATTGAATTGGTGTGCTTGTCGATTGAACTTGAGGATTGAGTAGGTCTAATCCGCGTATCGAGAATGAATGAGTCTAAACTCAAACAAGAGTTACGCCCCGATGAGAATGATTATTCCGCGGGAGCGTTGCATGGTGATTCATGAACCACCGCGGATTATCAGACTCGCGTGAGATTAGGGCACAACGTATTGTCGAGCGAGACGACCTCGTGATCGAATACATGAATTGGTTAGAATTGGTGAATTGAAGGGATTCGAATATACGCAACGCGTGCCGTAATGCGAATTAGGTGATCGTGCTCGATGTTTAGAAATCTGAGTGACGCGAGCTTGGGTAGAAGATCCCGTATGATCGACTCTGGTTTGACCCTAGGATTGGGGTCAGTGTTGGCATTATTGTTGGGGAACTATGATTCCAATCCTGACATTGACTTAGCCTCGAAAAGAAATAGCCTAGCGGTTAGGCGAGACGCCCTGTTTCAAGTGTTAGCAATCGGAAGGATTGATCTTGAGGATTGGAATGGATAGATGGCGTGGATCACGAATATAGAAAACCCTGCTCACGAGACTCGGCTGACATGCATATATTTCAGGGACGCTTGGGTATATGCACGATGCGACTCGAGTGAGAATAACAAATTTTCTATCATGCGGCTTGGCTGAATGCAGGTATTCTGGGGACGCTTGGAATGCATGCACGATCCAGCCAAGTGATACGACGAGTTCAAGCAAGGCTTGAAAGATGGGAGTGTGTCGAGATCTTGAAATCGTGTTAAAGGAAAGATTGATAATAGTGCGAGCGTGGCTCGGAATCGAAGGAATGCGTAGGCGAAATGTATACAATTAAGTCTTGGCCATAGAAATGGTAGGATGACTTGCCTTCAGGAAAGTCTCGAGGACGAGACTTGTTCTGAGTGGTGTATGATGTAGTGCCCCGTCCCGCAAAGTCAATCGGAGGAATCAAAACGCCGACGGCGTTCGGACTTAGCCTTGCAACGGCTTGCTCGAAGACATCGCTCAGGTGGGGTAGTTTCGGTGAACTCTCCTCATCTTTGCCTTCACATAATAAATCGTGTTTTCAACTTGCACAAGTTAGGCTTGATAAATAAAAACTACGCATTCACATAGCTAAGGGAATAATCCCGATGGTTTGAATCGAGTTAGAACATGGAAAACGTCCCACGGTCGGCTTAGAGTTGGTGCACGTCGTGCTTTGAAAATGACACTCGGTCCTTCGTCCCGTGGCTTGGGAGAAGGAAAGTTGGTCTTCGGTGCAAAAGCTGAGAGTTAGCCTAAGTCATAGGCGTCGCCCGCACAAATGCTTGCTAAAGCATGCACGGTCCTGTCCCGCAAGGCTTGGCATAGCCTTTGCTCGTCCCTTGGGTTATGTTGTAGGCTTGAATGAGTTAGGCAAAGTTATGCCGGTCGACCTAAGTTATTCTACGTGCTGTCCCGCTCATTCTGCGGTTGTCAAGATAAATAGTCCCACGACCCCAAGGCCCGTCATAGGAAGTATGACTTGGGCGATAGCGTTGCGTAGAACACGAGTCGGTTTATGGCACGAGCCACAGTTGGTTTATTGGAAAGTTAGCCACGGTCTGTTGGTACTTAAAGAAACACGTTATGTTCAAGTTAAGTTGGGAGGCTATGCAGTAGCCGTTCCCTGAGTTCAAAGAACGTTAAGTCTAAGCGATGTTTAGTCGCCGAGAGGAAATATGTCGGGACTGTGGTTCAGTCGCCGAGGCAACCCTGGTTAGGGGCTCTGCAAAGGAAGTACGAAAAGCGAAAAGAGTAAAACAAAGGAACTGTGATAATAATGAGACCATGCATTATATTAAGTCTAGAAGTTAGCGTAGGCGCGTGGTCATAGACGACCAAGTAAATGAATTGATCACATAACAAGCCCCAACGGTATCCTAAAATACACCATGTTAACCTATCATGGACTTGGACAACTTGTCGACAAGGGGAAAGGTTTCTTCGAGCGGCAACCCGGGGCCACGGGACCGACTCGGCCTAGGAAAAAATTGGTTGTAGCCGAGCTGGGTAATAGGCAACGCTGGAAAGGCGATCGGTAAGACGGGGACTTACATCGGGGCTCGCTACCTGCGTTGTAAGGGTCCCGTATTACCAGGCTACGTCCAAGGCGGCTGGTTAGGCCAATTGACCTCCATAACAAACACTTAATATAAATTGTTTTCAACTAACATGGTAAGTTTTGTGTCGGCACGGGCGGCAATCCGTGTGTGTGCCTTTGGATTGAGTTGAATATGTATGAGTTAAAAAGACACAATGTCAGAGCCTAAGATTTGGCTACAGCGAAGGCGACGTGCTTCGGCACGAGATGTGGCGTCGAGTGTTAAGTTGTTGGCATAGAGTTTGTATGAGTTAGGCTTGAGTTGTTGCGAGTTAAGTCGAAAAGGGTCGTAGGGCAAGTTGTGTGAAGTTACGTTGAGTTATTGGGCTCGGCCTCGAAATATGAGGCACGGCCGCGTTGTCACAACACAAGTGTAGGCGATACTAAGCAAGGAGGCACTGCCTCGGAGATATTGAAGCACGAATCGAGTTATGGCACGACCGAGTCGTTACGTCCCAGAGTTTGTCCCAAAAGACAAGTATAAGCCGGTGCGTCGACAATGCAATCACGAGAAAGGTCTAGAGGCAAGGAAATGGAGTCCTTCGTGTAGTTGCGTCTCTGATTATGGCCGTAAGGCGAACACGACTTGATAGACTAACGTTGTTGGCACGAGGAGTAGTTTAGAGACAAAGTATGAGTTAACGTTGACATTGCAAGCACGGGATGGTTCTAATACACGAGTTGCGCTAAGGCACCAGTCCTAAAACTAATCCTAAGGCAAGAATAGAAAGACAATCGTAAAAGGGTTTATGTTGCACAAAGTAAATGAACGTGTTGGTTTCGTATGGGTGGGCGAGAAGCTCACTCCACCAGTACAGTGGTACTGACACCCACACAGTGTTTCATGTGCAGGCACAAGTAGAAGCTTGTGGCGCAGAGCTCGCTTGGATGCGTCGAGGCACGGAGTTCCTTGGCGATTCGAAGCATGCGCCCGCGTGGATTGAAGACTTATACAGGACATAATGTATGGACATCGCCTTCCGAAGCTTTCGCTGGATTCAAGTATTGTATCGAGAGATGAGAGAGAGCAGAGTGACTTGTAATCGAGTGAAAAGTGAGCACGAGAGACTTGTAATTTGGCCTTGCGCCCACAAATGTAATCTTGTATTCAATATCAAATAAAGAGCTTCTTTTGAATGACTTGTGTTCATGTGTTACTTGTTCTTGAACTCCGCTGTATGTTTCAATATTTCTGCTTGGGACTTCTGTGCGACGACCCCGTCGCCGCCGATGTAATCGACTGTTATGGAATTGCCTTGCACGAGCGCAATCTAGGCTCGTGTGGCATCACGCCTTAGCGAGGACGATCGCTCCTACGGGAGCGGGGCGTGACAGATAACAAGTTTGATTTGCAAGTATCTATAGTCAGTGCATCTGGAGTACCCAGCGGCATTTTGAGTGCCTCTCGACGGAAGCGCTCAATGAAACGTTCAGCAGTTTCATTAGGCCGTTGGTTAATTTTGATAAGGGCCGACATGGTCATATCGTTTGTTCCCTCATAGAATCGTTCCAGGAACATCTGCTTGAATCCTACAAAGGAGGTTATGTAACCATCTGGCAAACTACGATACCAGTCATAAGCTGCACCCGCCAAGCACCTGACGAATACTCCAGTGAGTAGAGCATCGTTCGGCTGGAGCTGATCGGTCATTACCTCGAAGTGATTGAGGTACTGACTTGGAGATGAACTGCCATCAAACAGCATGATGGTTGGTGGCTTATATTTATGTGGAAATGAGACTTCCTTCCACTCTATCGGGTAGGGTTGCTTGATCCCCAACTTTTGCAGACCATCCTTCTACTTGAAAGCTTCGAACTGGCTACGTAGAAGCTTCACTGCTTCATTAGTATCCCCTAATGCTTGGGGAGCAGTAGACTGGTTCGATGCATTAGGAGGTGGGACTGCATGATAAGTACCACCCCCGGTACCAGAATGACTTGGAGCTGGCATGGTAGCATTGTGAGGAGATTGTACCCCCAGACCAGTATTAGCAGGGCTGATGCTATAATATGTTCTTGGGTTGGAACTGGATTCGCAACCGGTGGAACAGTATGTTGTGCCATAATCACAGTATGCATATTCACCATCATTTCGGTCATATTCTTCAAATTGGCCTTTAAAGCAGCGATCCTCTGCTCTTAACTGCCGGAGATGGATGTATCTTGTTCTTCGTTAGTAACATAGGCAGTCACTTCTCTGGCCATCGAGGAAGAGCTAGTGGAAAAGATGGTCCATTCAGAGCCTTCACTATTGGCATCGAAGTCATGCAAGGAACCACACCCAGGATGAAGATTATTCTTTTTGATTGAGGAAATCTTGGTTAGAATCAAGAAGATTCCTTTAACCGATTATTTCTTGGTCGGAAGGAAGATTCCTTTGACTGATTGTCTCTCGGCTTCTTGATCTGGTATGTCGGTAGACTCCTTCGCCAGAATCACGGATCCGATTAAGGTATTGTTGACTAGGGTTACGGGTTGCATTACATCTTGGATGTTTTCTACCCCTAGTGCTTCGAGATGTCATGTTGACTGAAGCATACAACAGTTCATCTTCGTCCACCATCACAAGTTCAGGAGTCAGAGGGTAGTTCAAACGGTCAAAGACAAACCGTTTAGCTGACTGGCAGCAACATTTGATCACTACTTCATGGTGGTAATTAGAGTGATGTTCTTGATGCAGAATTACAGATGGACGAGACGGTCCTGTAATTTTTTGCTTTTGTATAAGAAGTTTGCAGAGATTTGTTATAGTGACAGGATAAGAAGAAGTCAGAGGTACATATTCCTTGATGATGTTAGGAACATGATTCTGGTTCTTTAGGTGCCGTGTTTCCTGTGTGTACAAAGAAGTGCTGACTTTATTGGCATATGTGAGAGGATTCTTGATTCGAGAAACTCTCCTTGTGTGCAACTTGGCAAGTGGCGCAGATTGTTCTTGATGTGTGCTTGATATTGTTCTGCGGTAGTTAAGGTAGGTGCGCATGTCAGGGTTGTGCGCCACCTGACTGTCTGTCTGAGACACCCTTAATTTACTCTGCTTTGTTCTTAAAATGTGCAGGATAAGAAGATCCTAGCTCTGGCTTGACTGGCGCTGGCCATGAGGAATGGGAAGGATGCCCTGTTGTTCTGCACACCATTTTTCAGTACGTTTGGCATAACACAGTGGAGCAGCAGAAGATGGATTTCGAGCAAAATCTAGTCTCTTGGCATTGATTTGACTATCTTTGCCAAGAGAAGTAGACCTTCTATTCAGGTGTGTTCTTGCATTGACTGGCACGGAGGCACAATCAGATGCTTTTTCCACCGAGTCCAGGACTGGGGAATGATAAGGAGAGGCCATAGGGTGCTTTCCTTTGTTCTTCGTGTTAGGGTTATATACTAAAAGCATCACCTTTGTAGTAACCTTATTTCCTAAAATTTTGAATGAGAATTATATGGGCAAATGTTTGCATATTATATTTGTTGCAAGTGTTAATGCAAATGTCTGATATTCTATATTGTAGATAATATGGTGTGTGGTGTCACACAGAATATCATATTATCAGTTTCCTATGGAGTATATAAATAGTTCACAACCTAGATGGACTTGGACAATCTATTGGAAAGGTTGTAGTGTAATCTGGTATTAGTCTATCTTGACTATAGGTTTACACTAGTACACTTTGTGTGTATTGAATAGGACCACTTGAGGTTGTTCTCTTTGTACTGACTACATAAGAGAACAAACACCTCTGTTATTATGGATGCTTGTGCTCTTAATCCGGATATAGTAATGGACATGTATATGCAGTGTGCATTACTTTGACTCATAAAAGAGTGAGATCCATTATGGATCAACAACCTCTATGAATTGGGTAATAACATTGTATGTATGATGGGCTGTTGATTATAAATGGAATCCATGTCCCGATACATCGGGTTGATGATGTCCCCTTAAGGAGCTCATAAGGATTTTCATGTAAACCCTGCAGGTGGATTATATCCGACATGACAAATAAAGTTGAGCGGTACTACTTAACGATAAAAGATATCGAATCAATATAGTTGTCAGTAACTTAATTTGATCAACGGACATACGATATCTTAACATGGGGAGCCAAACGAGCATATAATAAAAGGAGCCCACAAACATAATTTGGGATTAGGGAGGTAGTGCAACAATAGCTCATTAGTGGACCGAGCTATTGTTAATGGGCCTGGATTGTGGGTTCGGGCTGAACACGGGATATCCAGATCCGTTAGGAGGCCTAACCCTAATTTCTCCTCATGGTCCCTGTCGTAGCCTATATATATCCTCTATTCTCTGGCCGCCATATTACTGATCAAAAATCTGAAATTTTCTCTAAATTTGTGATTCACGTAAGGAGAAAACGAGAGTGCTGCCAAGGAGAAGAAAAGGTTGGGAGATCGTCGCCCATACGACGTCCAACTCGAGGAAGGAATACGTGCAGAAGATCTTGGAGTCGTCCGCTCGAGATTGCCAGGAATTACTTGTCTCCTTTCCGCCGCAGGTATAATTCGTGAACCCTAGTTTCCGCCTATGAAGGGTTAGAACACGTATTAGATCTGTTTATCTTTCTATCGATCAATACGTACACCAAAGGAAGGGTCCTGGGAATCCCCAGTTCCATCACTTTGCAGGGGCAGTAGTGACTATCTTCTCTACCAAGTTTAGAACTAGAGAGGAAGAGGGATTGGCCATGCGGCCTTGTCCCTTAGTTGGCGCCAGAATAGTGATTGGCGCATGCACCCTCTACCATTTTCAGAATTGGTGAGGAAGAAGAAGTGGCCATGTGGCATTGTCCTTTAGTTGGTGCCTGGACAGTGATTGGAGCACTCTCTACCAAGTTTAGAATTGAAGAGGAAGAAGGAGTAGCCAGGCGGCGTTGTCCCTTGATTGACGCCTGACCATTGGTAAGCGCACCCTCCACCAATTTCGTAATTGGTGAGGGAGAAATGGCTACAGAGCTTTTATCCATGACTGGCACAACAACGGTGATGGGTGCACGGGAGGACTTTGGAGTCCAGATGGTACGCGCCTTGTTCTTGGTAGCAACAGTGGTACGCTTGGCACCCCCTGTGCCAATTATTGCTTCATAGGCAGTTTGGTTGACTTTCACGTCCATTGTCTTCTGCGTCGTTCCGATAGACGCAACATCGCATTGAGTTGTCACTTTCTCGTCGGAGGAGAAAGTAATCCCTAGCAGAGTCATCATGTTGTTTGCAAAAAATAAAATTATTCCTGTACAAACTAGAAAAAAGTACAAGAGTATAATTGATTTTTGGGGAAGTACAACTATAGGAATATGATCAAAAGACGACCACTTATCCCTTGGACGATGCGATATCGAAGAACAAAGCCTTTGGAGAGTGCTGCAGCAAGTGCTCAGGAGATTATGATCATTAGTGATGCTTTGCAAGTGATTTGAAACTCTATTTATAGAGTTCTAGAGATAACTGTTAAGTAGTTATCCTGATTGGCGCACCATTCATCCCTTGGCGCGAACAGTTAGTTTAACTGCTTGGATGCGTGGCATAATGTGATTGATATGCGCTTGGTCATGGGCAGTGTCACAGACACGTTCTTCGAGATTAGTGGCATGTGTGCCACGTAATCTAACTGCTTCAGGATGATTTGATCAAATGGCGTCCACTGCAGGGTAGCGCCAGGCGCTACTTGTTGAGTGGCGCCACTGACTGATATAATACTAATGATCATCTCATGCTAATTGTAGATGGCGCGAGACAGCTATTGGTTATTAACGGCGAATCTGACATGTCTGACCAAATCTCCTCGAGCGCCACGCGCTCAGAATTCGAACGGATTTTTCTTGACTGTCGTATTGTCAGTCATGATGATAACTGTTTATCTTCTCCAAGAAGATGGCCACGTGGCGGGTAGCGCCACTTGATGTATGGCGCCATATGATTTATGGCGCCATCTGATGACTGGCACCACTTGATGATCTGAAAGTTGGCGCTTCTTAAGAGTAGCACAGGGTGTTGAGTAAACTTTTTAGGCTTCTACAATTATAGTCTTCTAGGGTTTGCTTCATCCACAAAATCTGAGCACAACAACGTCCTACGGCGATATACTCAGGCTCAGTTGTCGATAATGCTACAAAATTTTATTTCTTGCTAAACCAAGTGACTAAAGCCTTTCCTAGGAAATGACACGTTCCGCTTATACTTTTACGATCTACTTTGCATCCAGCAAAATCAGCATCTGAGTAACCGATTAGGTCAAACGATGTGGTTTTGGGATGTCATGTCCCGCTTCCAGAATACAGCGAGCCGAGTACGTAACATCATCCCCAGGCTATACGACATACGAATACTCTAGTACCCATATTCGCTATCGTCGCCCGTAAGGTTCTAGGATAGGTTATCACAGGTCATAATCTTGAAATAAGAAAAATCAGTATCATTCTAAAAGTGACATTCTAAACTATAAATAGGGAAATAACTTTTTCTATCCAGTACAACAATTAACCCAATATAACTATATATAATACATTTATACCTTAAATAAATGATGAGAAGAAATCTGGTTCCAACATAATCGTCTTCAATGGCATCATCATGTTCTTGTCTCCATATGTACTTCAATATTTAATGGCAACTTCCTTTGGAATATTGCTATAAAACTAGTGAATAATACTAGGTCGTCAAACGACATGAAAGCACTCAGTCGAGGACGAAGAAAATAAATTAAATGAAATGAAAATCTGAAAATGATTGGATTCTCAAATTTCGAAGGGTTAAGAAATAGAATACTAAATTCCTATGACTTGTTATAGTGTAAACTTGAAATATGATTCTGATTAAATTTTATTCTAGTAAATTCTCCGATATCTGTCTTATAGTTAAGTCCTAATAATTCACACTCATAATCCTTACAATCACATTCACAGTCACAGTCATAATCATAATCATATTCATAATTATAAATTAATACATTAGGATCACCTACTCACTACAATGCACGATTACAAGCATAAAGAACGAAACAACAGCGACCGTGTAATATCCAACATCTACTAATATCTGCATTGTCAACTGAATTTTTTAACCTGACATCAGTACAGTAATCCATCCCTACACCAAACAAAGACAAGGGAATGAATCATGGCACCGAGACAACTTACGTACCAGCTGACTAGTAAGCAGCACACCCAAATAAGAAATCAACAATCAATCGCAATCACAAAGAAGTTTTCTATATGCTTATGCAATTTAGAGAACACATCTGGATCAAATTCATTCCATTTTATCGGCAACAATTCCGTGACCAGGGATCAGGTTGTGTCTGGATGGTATGGTGCCAAAGATCCAACCCCCCCATATTTATTGTGGAAAATTTGTAATATAATTTATTATATTTTGATTTTACACCAAGAATTTACTGGACTGGACTATACTCGAATTTTGTTGGTGAGCTAGGCCTCACCCCTGGCATCGTAAGGCCTTACGGATGGCAAAAAACTACTGATCAACTTTTTAAATGTTGTTTATTATATTGCAAAGAATTTGGGTGTGATCCAGTTGTTCTCTCCCTCCCTATGCACTAACCTAAAGCTACAAAAAATCCTATTATATTATCTTACATTAAGTTTTTGTTGGTTACTAGCATGAATCTTAAATCTCGATTCGTATATCTAATACTACGAATAACAAGAATATGGTTCACAATTTATTTCTTTCCAGAAGCATAAAACCATAATACTGGATACCATAATTTCAATACTTGTTATTTCTTTAAATAAATCAAGACGTAGTCACAAGATATTAATATTTCAATACCTTGGCCTCTTTTTCAATTGAAACCCGATAGAAGTCCATAATATTATCAGATTCAATAATTTGTACTTTCTAGCAGAAACACATGATACACATGATTAGGTTTCTCTTGCGTGTCTACGTGTCTGTGTCCTACGTAACTTAAGTTCTAAGAAATTCGACCCCTACAATTTAAATAAAAATATTAAGTCTGTCTCTAAGGAAACTGACTCAAAATTCCTATGAATTGGGTTATATATATATATATATATATATATATATATATATATATATATATATATATATATATATATATATATATATATATATATATGGAAAAATGGGATATGAGCCATAGGCTCATACTATTACATGAGCCATTCCACGTGGCTTCCATGTGTACCAATAAAAATATAGTGACATGAAAGTTTTTTAAAAAAATTAATAGAAATAAAAGATCTCATAAATAATTTGATAAATAATAACTTATCATATCTTTGCCTAGGAACATACCAAATATGTTTGCCTAAGAATTTAAATAGATAGAAATAGAATATCCCATAATGTCAATTTTAATATTAATGTTAATACTAACATTAATGTTAATGCTATTGTTAATGTTAATATTAGTATTAATTTCAATGTTAATATTATTGTTAATTTTAATGTTAATATTAATGTTAATATTAATATTAATTTTAATTTTAATTATGATATTAATATTAATATTAATTTTAATGTTAATATTAATATTAATGTTAATATTAATATTAATATTAATATTAATATTAATATTAATATTAATATTAATATTAATATTAATATTAATATTAATATTAATATTAATTTTAATGTTAATATTATTGTTAATATTAATTTTAATGTTAATATTAATGTTAATATTAAAATTAATTTTAATTTTAATATCAATATTAATTTTAGTTTTGATGCTAATTGAATTCTAATTTTAATTTGAAGGGACAGATGACATTATTCCTACTTAATTCCTCGGCAAATATATTTGGTAAGTTCCTAAGCAAAAATTAGGTAAGTTATTATTTATCAAATCTTTATGAGGTCTTTTATTTCTATCTATTTAAATTTTCTCTTCTAAGTCATTATGTTGTTATTGGTCCACATGTAAGCCACGTGGGATAGCTCATATAAGTGTATGAGCCTATGGCTCATATCCCATTATCCGTATATATATATATATATATATATATATATATATATATATATATATATATATATATATATATATATATATATATATATATATATTAAGAAACCCCCCCTCCATTTATTAAAAAGGCTCAAAATGCCGAAGTCCGGCCAAGTATACAGGACACAAAATGACAAAGCCTATACAAGTATACCACCAAAAGCGACCTTAGAGGGAAGGAGGGACCTCCACTAGCAAGAACTAAGGGAGGGTAGTTGTAAAATCCCTATTTTATTATTATTGTTTTATTAGACTTAAAAATGAATTTATACAATTTATGGTTTTATTTTTTTATTTTTTTTGATGACCCGGTTTGGCCAATTCAGTCCGAACAGGGCCCGAACCAAATTTAAGTCCATGTGAGCATGTGGGGTGGCTAAGGTGGCCATATAGGAATATTTTATGTATATACAAATATTTTCTAAATTACTTTAGAATTTTATGTGCAATTTCTAATTATTTAATTATTCGTACAATTATTGGTTTTTTTAATTATTAAATAATATTTTACAAGATTGTATATGTTTCTGCACCCGGATAAGGGTGTATGTACAGTTCACCCATTGGAGCAATTTTTATTAATTTATTATTATTAAATTTATTTTGTAGAGATTTATTAAACAAGTTTATTCTATTAAGATATTATTATTATTATTTTGAGTTTATTTATTGTGAATTAAATTTATATATATGTGTAGATATATTTAAATATATTAAATATTTGGGTATGTGACATTTAAAGTATTATTTGTATTTAAATGATTTTTTGGATATATATAGTTATATATATAAAAGATTTAAAGAATAAGAAAAGAAAAAAAAAAGAAAAGAAAAAGAAAAGGAAAAAGAAAAAAAATAATATACAACCACCCACCCACCCACCTAAAGTGGGCGGGCCCCATCCCCCTACATTCTTGCTGTTGTACGCAGCAACCAACCCGCGGGAAAAAAAAAAGAATATGGGGCTTTAGTGGCAATCCTAATAGTATTAGGTTTTATCCGAAATTGTTTTATATATAACTTCTCCCACAGACCTCAAAACCCTAATCTTCCAAAACGAAAGTTGAGGCTGATTATACCCTCTTCAATTATGAATTCGTTTCACCAGCGGCGGAGCTTTGTGCGAGACGAACGGAGCATCGGAAGTCAGCCCCGCGTCACCCACGGAGCAGTTTTTCCACTCAAGGTACCTAACTTTACCGTGCGATTTCTCCCTCATTTTAACTCCATTTTTAGATCCGTAAATTTGTGTAGAAAGCCCACATGACCCTCTTCGAGATCCCCTAGGTGGATCTTGACATGGCCATCCATCTTGCTCGAAAAATCGAGACGAAGTTGGAGAAAAACCACTTTTCTGACATAGTAAAAACTGTTTTGAAACACCAACTTGTCGGCCAATTTTCTTGCTGTGCATTAAAGATTTGTAAAAACTAATTAAAAGACAGTTAAAGACAACATAACCGAGATTGTAACGCACTTTTTGGATTCACTTTTCATCTAGTATGTAGAAAGTTACACGTTAAAGTTTTACGAAAAATTGTAAATTCTGTTTTCAAAAAGTGGAAAAACACCCGATACGGCGTGCGTCCCGACAAACCGGGCGACCCCGTCGCAAAACGAGAATACCGAAAGGTCTGTATCGACTTTACGGACGTGTGGATTTTGACGGAATTCAAATTGGTTGCGTGTGCGCGACGAATTTGACCCGTATCCGTCAAATTTTTCCGTATCGAGCTTTTCGGAATTTTCCAATTACTATGTGCACACTCATCAAATCGCGACGAACTTGTGCCATTGGACTCAAAATATTTTTCTGGTCCTGTGAGCCAAGTTTGGTCCGATTCTGAGACCGTTGATCGGGACGCTATTTTGGCGGGCCTACTGTCCCACTCAACGGGCGATTTTGTGCACAGCCCACCGGAATCCAAAATTGGACATACTGTTGGGTTCATCTCATCAAAACAAATTCGTAGACATGTAGTTTGACGACTTTAGAGACCGTAGGTTCCGGCGCACATTTCGGTGCAAAGCGGGTCCAACGACGGACATCGTTTTGACTCAAAATTACGATTTTGCCCCTGTTCCAGAATTTAACTTTTGGACAGACGTTTCCTAGGCATATCTTTTATTCCAAACTCGTTCGTGATATTTGTTTCAGCATCCAGAGCTTCTTGTGGATTTTGACTTTTGTGTTGACGATTCTGATTATTGGATTTTGCTGCTTCTCGCACCACCCGCAGGCAAGATACCTTGTCTTATTTACTGTTATAATTACATGCACCTTTATTTATTTATTTACTGCATATTTATTATCTGTTTTCAGTTGGATCCATTACTTGCTATTTTGTTCACTTTATTTTGTTTCGGTCATTTTTCCTTCTTGTCTTTTAAAATGCATGTGGACCTAGTCTTAGTAGACTACCCTTTTGTTAATGAACCTTGGGTGGGTGAAAACAGTTTGATGTATGGGCTACTCCAATTCCAATAACTGTAGTAACTGCGTACTACGGTAGTCGAGTCGCGAGGGTCACTAGCCTCGAGCTATGTGGACTGATGGGTCACATGGGCCGCTAGCCTTGAGTTATGCCGGCTGATAGTATTGGTACTTGACGTGTGCGTGCTGTGAGTTGTTACTTGTCCTGGGGGAGTCAGCCTTCACCTGCCCATACATCGATATGTCTTCTAAATTGCCTACTAGAAAGGTTAGGAGATCTTAGCAAATTTTATGTTCTAATCATGGCATTGAAAAATGTCACATCACAGAATAGTAAGTTATCCCTTGTCCTTGTTTGGTTGTAGGGGTAGCCTACTGTTTCGATGATGGAATATTGAGCCGTGTTATGGTTTGGACACTTTTACTTTATCTTTATTTTATGGTACATTTATATTCAGTTCATATGGCATGTTCTTCATGTTTCTTGTTACGTTCCTCTAAGGACCTGGTTATCTCTCCAGGTGTGTGCTTTTGTGATTTTGCAGGTGTTCTAGCCAAGGCCATGATCTTCTCCATTCTTTCGAAGACGATTGCGCTTGGTTCGTCTCGTTATTTTATCGATCACTTCTTGTACATTTTATTTGAGATAGTTGGTAGTGGACTTTGTCTCCGCCCAACGATTGTATACATGACAAATTCAAAGTTGATTTTATATCATTTATTTATCTAGTGGATGAGATTTAGCTATTGTGGTTCTACTGCATTTTACAGCTTATGTATTCATACGAGGTTTCCATATATTGGAGTATACTTCGTATGTATATAGCTGGCATGTCGATGTACCTAGTCCTACGTATTTTGGGACTGGGACGTTACATGTTTTTGTGGTGGCCCATGCAGGTCGAGTTTGTTACTTCGGTTACGTTACTGTACCGATGTGAACCTGCAACATGGGATTATAATCTAGGAATCTCATCCATACAGCTTGACCTCTTTTCTTGGCTTCAAATTTCGGATTCTCGTTCGACTCCCTTGAATTGCATCTTGCTTGATTCCTTTCTACCGTTGATTCTTATTATCGTGCTTAGTGTCAATTAGGAAGATGACTACACTAGTATATGCTCATAGGTCAAACACATGGCTAGAATGGTTATATTGGCAATTGGAATACATTCAAGACTCTAATTGAGTTAAAAAGGCTTTTTGTGTGAATTAATGATTAGTAATTTATAAAGTAGGATATTGTAACGGAAAGTTTTAACCTTGAGATTTCTAAATAGTAAACACCAGAGGAGTTATAGAATTTCATACTTGGTTTAAGAAATTGATTGATTTTCAAGATTTGATATTTATGATTTATTAGATTATAGTTATACATCCTTGCACAAGTATAAAATTGATTTGCTTTTCGAGTTGTGATATTTATGAGTTTGGGTGAATGATATACATCTTTGAACAAATATAAAATTTATTTGATTTTTGAGTTTTAATGTTCATGATATATTGTATTATAGTTATGCTCCTTTGAACAGTTATAAATTTGGGTTGAAAATGATCTTAGATTTTAAAAAATGGTCGTAGGAATTATTTAAACGGAATTTTATAACTTACGATTTTCGTGTTTAGTAAAAATTTGAACTTTTAAGTGGAAGTAATGATGGTAAATTTGGTTTACAACAATTTAAAACGATTTTTGGGAATTTTTCTTTATTTTAAATTGTGTCCTATGATTGAGGATTTACAAATCTATTTAGATTTTGGAAAAAAAAAAGATTTTGACTGATAAGATTATTTGAAAATTTAGTTTAATATGGGATTGCTAATATTAAAATCTTTGGAGAATTTCGAAGGATGTGATGGAAAGTTATTTTGATTTATTAAAGGAAGTTACCATTTAAAGGTGGTGATTTTGTTGGAATAACTTAGCATGAATAGAAGTTAAAATTGATGAGAGCATTGAGCTTAATTTTTTGAGATTGCTTTTAATATGCTAAGAGTTTTTATGAGTTGTTGGAAACATTTTAGATTGTTAAATTTTTGATTGATTGTGAAATCTTTATGGATTCGTAAATTATGAACTCTTGAGTTAAATAGTTGAATTTAAACGTTAATTTTAGAAAAGGTTAGTAGTAACGTGATAAAATGTTGCTTTGATATTTATGAGAGTGATTTAAAAATTTTATGATGAATTTGAACGGCATGGAGTGAATACAAATTTTTGTGGTATATTTTTGAAAGTTAATTTTGAATTTTTTGGAGGATACTTGAGTTAAACTTTAATAGTAGGCCCGAAGATAACCCTACTGAGTATTCCACACTAATTGCCATATCACCCATGACCATGATAGTAGTATATACACAAGTGTTGTTAGTCATCTACCCAGTTATGTGACTGTATTTCTACCTCGGCTTACTCAATTCTAGATCTTTTAATTGTGACCTTCTAACCCATTTGCAATTTGAATAATGATCTAATGGTTCCTTAACTGTATTCATCTAGAAGACTATCTTCTCTCCGAAATTATTTTCCTAAATTATTTTTACTGGATTCTTTAATTAATTTTATTTCATGCTTTAACTTGATCTTCTTTATTTTTGTGCATTAATTATCATCTCGTGAACTCCCACTTTCTATTTTTGATCTTCTGGTGTCCCTTACCGTGACTTGGATATTTGGAGCACAACACTAGACTTTTCCTTCCAACAAATTATATATGTAAGACCTAGACAAGTCCACCTTCATATAGATATATCATGTCCCACTAGAACACGTCTCCTTGTACACTATTTTCATGATATGACCTTCTGATCAAAATGGCTAAACTATAACCTTTACCATGATACCGATATATTTTTGACCACGAATAGGGATTCCATCTCGACTCAATTCTTTCGATCGATATGTGATTTTGTTCTACTTAATTCCGTAAATGCTTAAATTTGTGCTTTATCTTGATTGCTTGACCCATTGTCCCATCATACTATTAGCTTAACTCTTGTAAGTTGGGTAGAATATCTCACCACTTAACAAACCTTTTTTCTTGTGAATCACATTAGTAAGTTCACTTAGACTCTAATTCAGAGGACCCTACCTTATCTAGTCTACGAAGCCATAAATGAAGAAAACTAGGACAACTGTATAGGTCCATACTTCGGGCAAGACTCGATTTTAAAAGATCTTGGACTAATTACATTCCTTCGATAATTCCTCTCTTACTTATATTTCAACAAACCTGATGCTGCTAATTTAGCCTTGGTTTTGCAAGCTTATCGTTATCATGCTTGATCATGACATATTTTATTGGGTGCACCCACTAACATATTGTCTAATCAGAACCGGTGCATGATGGTCTGATCAACCTATTGCACTTTGGTTCGCTTATCATAACTTATTCTATGCGGATGGAGACATAGTTAAACTTGCCTTAGAGTCTCATCCGCGACAGCCTTGACAATTCTTTTTTGAATTATTTTTTACGCCTATGAACCCCGCAATTCGTACTCAATATATAACACCGTCTTTGAAACCTATGTTGTTCTTGTCTTTTACTTATTTTGGAAAGACAAGGCACTGTACTTGCTAGATAGACTCAAGGTATCATCTTTGGTTGCCTAATCGGTTATTTATACACAAGTGTAGATAGCCACCGACCGACTCATGTGGCTATATCCTCGCCTTTAACTACTCCTCATTTTTTAACCCTAGAATTATTATCGTGTCCTTTTAATTATTCATGAGCACTCGAGAATGATTCTAATCATTCACTTAAATCAAACTCTCAATCGAGGCGATTTGCCTCCAGTTTCTCTCTAGGAACCATATCTCCCGAATGTCTAATTTATTCTCTTTGGTCTACTCAATTCCTTACTGTTCTCTAAAAATTGTATATTCAAAATTTTGTTACCTTCACTAGCGATCCTTATTCAATTCCATAACCACGATATAATTTTATATATATCGACTCCAAAAATTTTCTATTGCACGGTGGTGTTGAACGACGTTTTATCGCCTCCTCCAAAAATTTAATTGTATTTTGGTATTGACGAACTCTTCCCATTCTCCAACCCTATCTATCCTATTAATCCTAAATTTCGAGGACGAAATTCTTGTAAGTTGGGTAGGATGTAAAATCCCTATTTTATTATTATTATTTTATTAGACTTAAAAATAAATTTATACAATTTATGGTTTTATTTTTTATTTTTTTTGATGACCCGGTTTGGCCAATTCAGTCCGAACAGGGCCCGAACCAAATTTAAGTCCATGTGAGCATGTGGGGTGGCTAAGGTGGCCATATAGGAATATTTTATGTATATACAAATATTTTCTAAATTACTTTAGAATTTTATGTGCAATTTCTAATTATTTAATTATTCGTACAATTATTGGTTTTTTTAATTATTAAATAATATTTTACAAGATTGTACATGTTTCTGCACCCGGATAAGGGTGTATGTACAGTTCACCCATTAGAGCAATTTTTATTAATTTATTATTATTAAATTTATTTTGTAGAGATTTATTAAACAAGTTTATTCTATTAAGATATTATTATTATTATTTTGAGTTTATTTATTGTGAATTGAATTTATATATATGTGTAGATATATTAAATATATTAAATATTTGGGTATGTGACATTTAAAGTATTATTTGTATTTAAATGATTTTTTGGATATATATAGTTATATATATAAAAGATTTAAAGAATAAGAAAAGAAAAAAAAGAAAAAAAAAAGGAAAAAGAAAAAAAATAATATACAACCACCCACCCACCCACCTAAAGTGGGCGGGCCCCATCCCCCTACATTCTTGATGTTGTATGCAGCAACCAACCTGCGGGGGAAAAAAAAGAATATGGGGCTTTAGTGGCAATCCTAATAGTATTAGGTTTTATCCGAAATTGTTTTATATATAACTTCTCCCACAGACCTCAAAACCCTAATCTTCCAAAACGAAAGTTCAGGCTGATTATACCCTCTTCAATTACGAATTCATTTCACCAGCGGTGGAGCTTTGTGCGCGACGAACGGAGCATCGGAAGTCAGCCCCGCGTCACCCACGGAGCAGTTTTCCCACTCAAGGTACCTAACTTTACTGTGCGATTTCTTCCTCATTTTAACTCCGTTTTAGATCCGTAAATTTGTGTAGAAAGCCCACATGACCCTCTTCGAGATCCCCTAGGTGGATCTTGACATGGCCATCCATCTTGCTCGAAAAATCGAGACGAAGTTGGAGAAAAACCATTTTCCTGAAATAGTAAAAACGGTTTTGAAACACCAACTTGTCGGTCAATTTTCTTCCTGTGCATTAAAGATTTGTAAAAACTAATTAAAAGTCAGTCAAAGACAACATAATCGAGATTGTAACGCACTTTTTGGATTCACTTTTCATCTAGTATGTAGAAAGTTACACGTTGTTAAAGTTTCACGAAAAATTATAAATTCTGTTTTCAAAAAGTGGAAAAACATCCGATACGGCGTGCGTCCCGACAAACCGGGCGACCCCGTCGCAAAACGAGAGTATCGAAAGGTCTGTATCGACTTTGCGGACGTGCGGGTTTTGACGGAATTTAAATTGGTTGCGTGTGCGCGACGAATTTGACCCGTATCCGTCAAATTTTTCCGTATCGGACTTTTCAAAATTTCCCAATTACTTTGTGCACACTCATCAAATCACGACGAACTTGCGCCATTGGACTCAAAATATTTTTCTGGTCCTGTGTGCCAAGTTTGGTCCGATTCTGAGACCGTTGATCGGGACGCTATTTTGGGGGCCCACAATCCCACTCAACGGGCGATTTTGTGCACAGCCCACCGGAATCCAAAATTGGACATACTGTTGGGTTCATCTCATCAAAACAAATTCTAGACATGTAGTTTGACAACTTTAGTGACCGTAGGTTCCGGCGCACATTTCGGTGCAAAGCGGGTCCAACGGCGGACATCGTTTTGACCAAAAATTACGATTTTGCCCCTGTTCCAGAATTTGACTTTTGGATAGGCGTTTCCTAGGCATATCTTTTATTCCAAACTCGTTCGTGATGTTTGTTTCAGCATCCGGAGCTTCTTATGGATTTTGACTTTTGTGTTGACGATTCTGGTTGTTGGATTTTGCTGCTTCTCGCACCACCCGCAGGCAAGATACCTTGTCTTATTTACTGTTATAATTACATGCACCTTTATTTATTTACTGCATATTTATTATCTGTTTTTAGTTGGATCCATTACTTGCTATTTTGTTCACTTTATTTTGTTTCGGTCATTTTTCCTTCTTGTCTTTTAAAATGCATGTGGACCTAGTCTTAGTAGACTACCCTTTTGTTAGTGAACCTTGGGAGGGTGAAGACAGTTTGATGTATGGGCTACCCCAATTCCAACAACTGTAGTAACTGCGTACTACAGTAGTCGAGTCGCGAGGGTCACTAGCCTCGAGCTATGTGGACTGATGGGTCACGTGGGCCGCTAGCCTTGAGTTATGCCGGCTGATAGTATTGGTACTTGACGTATTCGTGCTGTGAGTTGTTACTTGTCCTGGGGGAGTCAGCCTTCACCTGCCCATACATCGATATGTCTTCTAAATTGCCTACTAGAAAGGTTAGGAGACCTTAGCAAATTTCATGTTCTAATCATGGCATGGAAAAAAGTCACATCGCGGAATAGTAAGTTATCCCTTGTCCTTGTTTGATTGTAGGGGTAGCCTACTGTTTCGATGATGGAATATTGAGCCGTGTTATGGTTTGGACACTTTTACTTTATCTTTATTTTATGGTGCATTTATATTCAGTTCATATGGCATGTTCTTCCTGTATCTTGTTACGTCCCTCTAAGGACCTGGTTATCTCTCTAGGTGTGTGCTTTTATGATTTTGCAGGTGTTCTAGCCAAGGCCGTGATCTTCTCCATTCTTTCGAAGATGATTGCGCTTGGTTTGTCTCGTTATTTTATCGATCACTTCTTGTACATTTTATTTGAGATAGTTGGTAGTGGACTTTGTCTCCGCCCAACGATTGTATACATGACAAATTCAAAGTTGATTTTAGATCATTTATTTATCTAGTGGATGAGATTTAGCTATTGTGGTTCTACTGCATTTTACAGCTTATATATTTATACGAGGTTTCCATATATTGGAGTATACTTCGTATGTATATAGCTGGCATGTCGATGTACCTAGTCCTACGTATTTTGGGTCTGGGACATTACAGTAGTGGACCAAAAAGTACATGTTGTGTTGGAGCAATGGGTGCTCCACTTACGGCACTGATGGAAGACTTTTCGGATGATCTGATCGGATGAGTATTGGTGGCCTTCGTATCTCGCCTTGTTGCGATTTTTCCTTAACACCCACGTGGCGGCCGCTGCGACGATCTGGTGGCCATAGGAGGCAGAACTCTAGGCGCCCGCCAGATCGTAGAAGCATCCCCCGCCCGGCTCAATATTGTAGAGCTGATTGAGGGTCCTCCAAGAGTTGTCTGGCAGGGTCCCTTGGCAAAAGATGTGGTCAATGGTCTCCATCTGACGTTCTGGGCAGCAATTACAAGCAGATGCAAGACTAACCCCGATTGTGTTGAGGATGTCGTCGGTGGGCAGTCTCTGGTTAATCGCCCTCCACATGAGGATAGACCACTTCTTGGGGATGCAGCTCTGCCAGTAGTGCGCAATGGGGCGATGCGGCTGACCTGGCCCGAGGATAGAATTCCTCGCAGACCTCACCGAGAATGCCCCATAAGCTTCGAGCGTCCATCTTAGCGCATCGTTTTCCCTGCCTATGGTAATTCCGGTCTGGCAAATGTTGATCCCCGCTTCATCACCTGTCCATTCCCGAATTTTGTCCCAGTGCCCGTCGTTAGTAGAGTAGTTCCACAAGTCTCTGACTCTGCTGTTTCTCGGGGTCTCCAAAAGGCTTGGGATTAAGGTGTCCCCTGTCCATCGCTCCTGGAATGTAGCATCCAGTTTCCCAAATGAGGGTAATTTTGAAATTTTATGTTTATAATTATTTTAATAATAATATTTAATTCATGATATGATTTTTGGTGATTTTAAATTATTTTAAAATTATTTAAATCAATGACTTATGGTTTTAACGTTTTGCTAGTGAAACCCTAGAGACTGTTTGACCTAGAGCCTAACCATGTGATTATGATATTTTAATATCATTTTTGGCCTAAGGATATTTTTGCATTTTACCTCTTTGAATTATTTTGATATTATTTTATTATTTATGATATTGTTTTGGGGTTATTTGAGTCGGGTTCGAATTTCAACTCAACCCGACTTGTATCGGGGACCCGGGGTAGTTTGACTCTAGTGGGACCCACACACTAGTTAGGCATGGCCCACATGATATTAATTTTAGTCCACATGATATTAATTTTAGTTAGTGACTAGACTATTTATTTTGGTTAGTATTAATATGGATTAGTGTTTTAGGATTGACCAAACTACCCCCGACTTAACCCCTTACCAATGTATTAGTAAATAGACTAGAAAAGGGGCTTTTGGACTTTTCCTAATAGGACAAAACCACCTTTATGGCCAGCCACAATAAGGATAGGGTTGAGCCTCCCATTTGTCATTATTCATCTATTTTTCTCTCTCTTGTTCTTTCCCAAATTCCTAGAGAGCAATCCCTAGCAATTTCTCTACCAAATTATTCCATTTCACCACCAAATCTTCTTCTTTCCTTCTCCATTCTAGCCAAGGAGGAAGCTACCCAAGTTTGGGAGGATTCGGAGCTCGTTCGTGTCCTTTTGGAATCTCTACGTGTCGGTGTCGCTCCGGGAAGGCTTTTCTTCGATTCGATCTACCGGGAGGTATAAATCCCTTCTCCTTTTTATTTCCTCATGCATATAGGTCTATTTTGAACCCATAGGAATGATCCCATAGTTGTATCTCCATTTGTATCCATTTCGTGTCTATTTTGAGGTCATAGGAGTGTCCTTTGTGTTGTGGTTGTATCCATGTGGGAAAATCCTAAATTTGGACACACTATGTGTTGTTGTTATGTATGAATGAATTATTACATGTTTAATCTCATATTTTTGTATTAGAAATGTGTTCTATAGTGTCTCATATATACATATTAGTGTAGAGAGTGAGTTCTTGATATATTATGTTATATACTTGTGTTCTTTTGTCTCAAACTACCTAAATCCGTCATGATTTTTATCCACGTTTTTAATTTCAGCCCTAACTTAGAAATATCATAACTTCTAGCTCAAAGCTCAGTTTAATCTTTCGTTTTTTTTAAAAGAAGCGTATTGAAGTTAGCTTTCCAAAAACATGTATTAATAGGCCTAATTCTTTCTGTAACTTTCTGGAGAATTATTTGAGTGTCAGCTGTACGAAAGACAAATGCGTTCTCGGTGTTTTCGCGATTCCGGGAGTTTACGAAAACGAAAATGCGATCCGTTTAAAGTTTCGAAAAGCTAACACATAGATCTATAACATACTTTAATCCTAAATTTTAATTCATGCTGAGATGGTACAATATTGATTATTAGTAGGAGTTACTATTCGGCATATGTATTTGTGCACCCTTGTGTGTAATATAATGTTCTATTTGATTTTAACCCATGTTAATATATATACATTATGTAATTAAATAGAGAATACAAGCATGAATAAATGGTTAAATAAATGATGTATGAGGTGTAAGTATCCTATCTAATGTAAGCATGTATAAGTATGGCTTGTAATGAATATGTAGGTTCCATAGTATGTAATGTATGGGGCATATAGTGGTGCAAGAGAATAATAAATGATGAATGAATGCAAGCATGAATGTAATGTAGTAATAGATATAATGTATGCAATATACAAGTTAATGAGATGTAATGTTCTATGTTAACACAAATCCTATATTACCTCATGTACCCCCTTACACTATGTTGACACTATCACACTTGATACATTGTTCACTTACACTTTGACACTCTTTGATATGTATACACTATGTATGCCCATTTAACCCTCACTTGCCCCTTTGCCATGTTCACATACACACACATAGCCTCTTAAATAAGTATTTATGAATATAGTTAACTTAGCTATGTATGTATATTATATATATGTTAGCATATTGTGTTGTAATATATAAGTTTATATAACCATTTGAAATGCCATGATTATAGACCTAATATTGAATACCAATATATGCATGTGTATATATGTGTAGACATATATAGCTTAAAGTAATAGATTACCTAGTGTATATCCAATGTGAATTCTTGCCTATTTGAGTATTGAATAATTGCATGCTATATAGAGTTGGGTGTATGTTGGCTTGTATAGCCTTGTATTGATGTGTGCTTGCTAGGATAGTCTTGGTTAGGCCTAGTAAGACTTACTGGGTTAGGACATGACCTAGTTTGACCTAGTTTGACTAGTGCAGTTGACCAGAGTTGACCAAGGGTTGACTTTGGCCTAGTTTGACCTAGATTCATGTAGAATACATTGTAGTGCTTTATATTACCCTTCTGGACATGTTGTGACTTGTGTTGTTCTAATTAGGAGCCAGACACCTTGTAACCTGTGTTGCTTTAAATAGGACTCTGTGGCTTCAGTTGGACCCGCTATACTTATCAACTGTTCAGGTTATCAGGCGAGTACATTCTCTGATAGTTCTCTCATTTATTTGTCAATTACTGTATTTCAGTTTTAGTTAGTTGTATGCGATTCTCTGTTACAACACATGTGGATATTACTGGATTCATGTATACGACACATATTTATTTTCTGGCCTCTATTACTGGTATCATCATTTCCGGCTTCTATTACTGGAATCACCTGCTGGAATCATTTACTGGAATCATTTACTGGTATCATTATATTTTGGCTGGACTCATCTTGAATCATTGTGTCAGAATTCTGGATTCACTTGCTGGGAGGGGAAATACTAGAGTAAGACATGTAGACATACCCCATTACTGGAATCACCCCTACTGGAATCTACTGGAATGATAGCCATCTCTCGCCTGATCAGTGAGAGGTGTGCCGGATTACCCACAGCCATTTACATGTCGATCTCGGTATTTTAAAACACACTGTTAGAGTATAGGCTGGACTCACCCTGGAATCATTGATCACTATAACTGGAATCGTCCCTTACTGGATTCATCTTGTATTAGATTCATCTTGTACTGGACTTACATTGGAGTTACACTGGTCTACATTATTGTCTGGACTTCATATCATATTACCCTGGTTTAGCTAGTTCTATTTTTACAGACTTCATTGCTATGATTCTTCTCTTGTTTAGTTATTTACTTTCATTGCACCTTATCTGTCTTTCTTACCATCACCTGAATATAAACTGCCATTTTCATCAATACAACTGCCTATAACTACTTTATAGTTCTCTGTCATTTACTTGGGTTTTCTAGATGAGATGTGCTCGTTCCTGTCCTGACTGGACCTGTTGATAAATTTTACAGATAGCTTGGAGGTTGCCTGCTAGCCTAGAGGAGACACCTTAGAGGTTGTTTAGATAGTTATTTCATTTGTCTGGAGTTGTATTTATTTTGTGGATTACTGTATTTGAGTTTTGAGATGTATTTCTTTATTTTTGTATCTTAGACACTTAGACTTCTATCTCCCGTATCTCTTTGGATTTTATGTTTTATCTAACCTTATCATGCTCTACCTTAAATGTGATTGAGACTGTATCTGCTTAGCATTATATTGTTAGATGATGTGACCTAGGACAGCGTTCTACCGCCGACATTGCGGTGTAGGCTGGGCGTTGTTACGTTCTCGTACCCTAACAGTGGGTGCGGGTTGTGACACGTTTTTAGTGGTGGCCCATGCAGGTCGAGTTTATGTAGTGGTATTCGAACTTGAGTACCACTACAGCCTGCAGTAGGAATAGGATATACCTTGAAGGTACTCAATCACAGTTAGGAACCCTTGAGAGATTCCCGGAACGACCCTTGAGAATCTTATTTTAACTTCGATTTGAGAACTCTTTTTTTCCCTTGATTTGATTTATTTTTACTTACTGTTGTTAAATTTGATTTTGATGGATTATGGTTGAATTTGAGTTGTATTCATTGATTTTGATGAATGATTGTCGAATTTTGAATCTTGATGATAGCTGTTGCATCCGAGTTGTATTTTGATAGATTTTTGTTTATTTTGAATTTTGAAGTTCGTTGATAAATTTGATTTGATTTATGGGTATTCATTGTTGATTTAATTTTTTTTTGACAAGATGAAATTATATGGGCTAGGTCATCTATGTTATGGAATCTAGTCTTCTATAGTCACATTAGCCAGCATGGTGAGGACATATTGTCTGACTCTGGATATATTTCTCGGGCGTAGGAATTTAAGGTTTTCGCAGCCAAGCTAGCGGCACCGCGAAAATGTTAAATACCACGATTCTAGAGGTATGTGCATAAGTCAAGGACTCTGTGATTATCGTAG
The DNA here is from genome assembly GCA_029216955.1 of Iris pallida. Lineage (NCBI taxonomy): Eukaryota > Viridiplantae > Streptophyta > Magnoliopsida > Asparagales > Iridaceae > Iris > Iris pallida. The sequence goes on along the minus strand of JANAVB010011199.1, from coordinate 22,616,573 downwards.
CCTTGCTTACTAGTATGACGGGGATTTAGAGTACCATGATTTTGGATAGACGCATATGATTATCAGATTGTACCTTAAATATTTTCAAGCATGTTTTCTCTACTTTGATGCAGTCCTTCAAAAAGAATTATTATTTGTTTTGCTTTGTTTTGCTTCTAATTATTTAACTTAGGAGTAGCTTGTGTAACTTCTTGCTATGAGTTTCTTCTTAATACAATGAATCGATGATTTTGCTAGACTTTATCTTGGATTTAATATTTAGCTCTGGTTTTAAAATGGTTCCTTCTTTTAGGCAAATAAGCAAACAACTTTTATCGTTATTTCCTTCTTGCTATTATTCTAGTATTGAATAATAATAATAAAACTGCCTTGATTTCGTCAATCACCTATTTTGCGATCTTGGTAGGAATCTAAATGTTGGTCTTAACATAGAATTAATTTTTTTTTGGGACATGAGAATATATGAGTATATTTACATAGTGGACACTTGCCTGATACGTATGCATGCTACACTTGATTTTCCACCTATCTAAATACATATTAATATGTTGTTAATATTAAAATTTTCAAAACCCCAATATTTTTGATTTTCTGCTTTTCCAGTTTAAATTCGTAATTTAAATATAAATTTCATGTTATTAGTTTTGTCTACATAACTGCACATGTATGATATCTGCAGAGTATCAATTTTTAGAGAAATTGGTTAAGTTATGTTAAATTTGTAAAATCTGAGACTACATTATGTTAATATTACACTGGTTTAAATGTTAGCTTATTTTCAGATTTTGTATGTAAATGCTGAACTAAAACTGGGTTTAACCTTTCAATACTAAGCTATAACCCTGTACAAGGACACACACACACCCTAACTTAGTATACGCTGTCATGTAACCTAACCTTTCCTCTCTATGTTATGATCACATACTTGTATAGATATATATAGAGCTTAGGCATACATGTTATAATATATGTATATACATAACTAAATCTCTACCTCTTATAGATGTTTATGGTTAGCCATGCACGTTATGATTAAATAGGTTGTGTATTGTAGGTTGTTAACCCATATGCCATGAGTAGTGTAACAGGATAGCTCATATACAATTTCTTGTATATTTCACATACACCCATACACACACAAACCACATAACATTACATAATGCTAGTTTTTCCTCTCTAACGCTCTCTCTGTATATATATATATTGTGATTTGGATTTCAATGCAAGTGATTTTCAATTCCTTAATTTTTGAATTTGATTTTCTGTACCCTTTTTCAGATAATTGGTAGTTGCCTTTATTTTGTTTTGATAAGTACCAGTTTTATATAGGATGGTAGACCGCCTTACAGTTTTGATGGTTTGTTGTTTCTGTAACTTCTCTAGTTTAGCACCCTAAATTGCTTGTATGTTTTGATACCCTATGACCGTTTCGGTTAGCATGACTAGTATACCTAGATGAGACTTTCACTACCACCGTATGCCATGATCCTGTATGTCGTCCTTTTGATCACATGATTTGTTTTAATCTGAGACTTTGATTGTGGGGGTTTGACCTAGAGGGAGTATGGACATTTTAATTTCGAGGACGAAATTTTTCTAAGGTGGGTAGAGTTGTAGCACCCAGTTTCCCAAATGAGAGTAATTTTGAAATTTTGTGTTTATAATTATTTTAATAATAATATTTAATTCATGATATGATTTTTGGTGATTTTAAATTATTTTAAAATTATTTAAATCAATGACTTGTGGTTTTGACGTTTTGCTAGTGAAACCCTAGAGACTGTTTGACCTAGAGCCTAATCATGTGATTATGATATTTTAATATCATTTTTGGCCTAAGGATATTTTTGCATTTTACCTCTTTGAATTATTTTGATATTATTTTATTATTTATGATATTGTTTTGGGGTTATTTGAGTCGGGTCGAATTTTAACTCAATCCGACTTGTATCGGGGACCCGGGGTAGTTTGACTCTAGTGGGACCCACACACTAGTTAGGCATGGCCCACATGATATTAATTTTAGTCCACATGATATTAATTTTAGTTAGTGACTAGACTATTTATTTTGGTTAGTATTAATATGGATTAGTGTTTTAGGATTGACCAAACTACCCCCGACTTAACCCCTTACCAATGTATTAGTAAATAGACTAGAAAAGGGGCTTTTGGACTTTTCCTAATAGGACAAAATCACCTTTACGGCCAGCCACAATAAGGATAGGGTTGAGCCTCCCATTTGTCATTATCCATCTATTTTTCTCTCTCTTGTTCTTCCCCAAATTCTTAGAGAGCAATCCCTAGCAATTTCTCCACCAAATCATTCCATTTCACCACCAAATCTTCTTCTTTCCTTCTCCATTCTAGCCAAGGAGGAAGCTACCCAAGTTTGGGAGGATTCGGAGCTCGTTCGTGTCCTTTTGGAATCTCTACGTGTCGGTGTCGCTCCGGGAAGGCTTTTCTTCGATTCGATCTACCGGGAGGTATAAATCCCTTCTCCTTTTCATTTACTCATGCATATAGGTCTATTTTGAACCCATAGGAATGACCCCATAGTTGTATCTCCATTTGTGTCCATTTTGTATCCATTTGGAGGTCATAGGAGTGTCCTTTGTGTTGTGGTTGTATCCATGTGGGGAAAATCCCAAATTTGGACACACTATGTGTTGTTGTCATGTATGAATGAATTATTACATGTTTAATCTCATATTTTTGTATTGGAGATGTGTTCTATAGTGTCTCATATATACATATTAGTGTAGAGAGTGAGTTCTTGATATATTATGTTATATACTTGTGTTCTTTTGTCTCAAACTACATAAATCCGTCATGATTTTTATCCACGTTTTTAATTTCAGCCCTAACTTAGAAATGTCATAACTTCTAGCTCAAAGCTCGGTTTAATCTCCCGTTTTTTTAAAAGAAGCATATTGAAGTTAGATTTCCAAAAACATGTATTAATAGGCCTAATTCTTTCTTTAACTTTCTGGAGAATTATTTGAGTGTCAGCTGTACGAAAGACAAATGCGTTCTCGGTGTTTTTGCGATTCCGGGAGTTTCCGGAAACGAAAATGCGATCCGTTTGAAGTTTCGGAAAGCTAACACATAGATCTATAACATACTTTAATCCTAAATTTTAATTCATGCTGAGATGGTACATTATTGATTATTAGTAGGAGTTACTATTCGGCATATGTATTTTGTGCACCCTTGTGTGTAATATAATGTTCTATTTGATTTTAACCCATGTTAATATATATATATTATGTAATTAAATAGAGAATACAAGCATGAGTAAATAGTTAAATAAATGATGTATGAGGTGTAAGTATCCTATCTAATGTAAGCATGTATAAGTATGGCTTGTAATGAATATGTAGGTTACATAGTATGTAATGTATGGTGCATATAGTGGTACAAGAGAATAATGAATGATGAATGAATGCAAGCATGAATGTAATGTAATAATAGATGTAATATATGTAATATACAAGTTAATGAGATGTAATGTTCTATGTTAACACAAATCCTATATTACCTCATGTACCCCCCTACACTATGTTGACACTATCACACTTGACACATTGTTCACTTACACTTTGACACTCTTTGATATGTATACACTATGTATGCCCATTTAACCCTCACTTGCCCCTTTGCCATGTTCACATACACACACATAGCCTCTTAAATAAGTATTTATGAATGTAGTTAACTTAGCTATGTATGTATATTATATATATGTTAGCATATTGTGTTGTAATATATAAGTTTATATAACCATTTGAAATGCCATGATTATAGACCTAATGTTGAATACCAATATATGCATGTGTATATATGTGTAGACATATATAGCTTAAAGTAATAGATTACCTAGTGTATATCCAATGTGAATTCTTGCCTATTTGAGTATTGAATAATTGCATGCTATATAGAGTTGGGTGTATGTTGGCTTGTATAGCCTTGTATTGATGTGTGCTTGCTAGGATAGTCTTGGTTAGGCCTAGTAAGACTTACTGGGTTAGGACATAACCTAGTTTGACCTAGTTTGACTAGTGCAGTTGACCAGAGTTGACCAAGGGTTGACTTTGGCCTAGTTTGACCTAGATTCATGTAGAATACATTGTAGTGCTTTATATTACCCTTCTGGATATGTTGTGACCTGTGCTGTTCTAATTAGGAGCCAGACACCTTGTAACCTGTGTTGCTTTAAATAGGACTCTGTGGCTTCAGTTGGACCCCCTATACTTATCAGCTGTTCAGGTTATCAGGCGAGTACATTCTCTGATAGTTCTCTCATTTATTTGTCAATTACTGTATTTTAGTTCTAGTTAGTTGTATGCGATTCTCTTTACAATACGTATGGATATTACTGGATTCATGTATACGACACATATTTATTTTCTGGCCTCTATTACTGGTATCATTATTTCCGGCTTCTATTACTGGAATCACCTGCTGGAATCATTTACTGGAATCATTTACTGGTATCATTATATTTTGGCTGGACTCATCTTGAATCATTATGTCAGAATTCTGGATTCACTTGCTGGGAGGGGAAATACTAGAGTAAGACATGTAGACATACCCTATTACTGGAATTACCCCTACTGGAATCTACTGGAATCATAGCCATCTCTCGTCTGATCAGTGAGAGGTGTGCCGGATTACCCACAGCCGTTTACATGTCGATCTCGGTATTTTAAAACACACTGTTAGAGTATAGGCTGGACTCACCCTGGAATCATTGATCACTATAACTGGAATCGTCCCTTACTGGATTTATCTTGTATTAGATTCATCTTGTACTGGACTTACGTTAGAGTTACACTGGTCTACATTATTGTCTGGACTTTATATCATATTATCCAGGTTCAGCTAGTTCTATTTTTACAGACTTCATTGCTATGATTCTTCTCTTGTTTAGTTATTTACTTTCCTTGCACCTTATCTGTCTTTCTTACCATCACCTGAATATAAACTGTCATTTTTATCAATACAACTGCCTATAACTGCTTTATAGTTCTCTGTCATTTACTTGGGTTTTCTAGATGAGATGTGCTCGTTCCTGTCCTGACTGGACCTGTTGATAAATTTTACAGATAGCTTGGAGGTTGTCTGCTAGCCTAGAGGAGACACCTTAGAGGTTGTTTAGATAGTTATTTCATTTGTCTGGAGTTGTATTTATTTTGTGGATTACTGTATTTGAGTTTTGAGATGTATTTCTTTGTTTTTGTATCCTAGACACTTAGACTTCTATCTCCCGTATCTCTTTGGATTTTATGTTTTAACTAACCTTATCATGCTCTACCTTAAATGTGATTGAGACTGTATCTGCTTAGCATTATATTGTTAGATGATGTGACCTAGGATAGCGTTCTACCGCCAATACTGCGGCGTAGGCTAGGCGTTGTTACGTTCTCGTACCCTAACAGTGGGTACGGGTCGTGACAGGAATGGGTCCGACTCGCCGGCTCCCAAAATGAGTCTCATTGTGGGTTCGGTGAGGTCGCGACCGACGAGGATGTGGCTCCAAGCCGCCGATGATCTGCTGTTGGATATGGCCAAAGTTGGGTGAATGTGTTTGAAGTACTTGGCCTTCATAAATCTGGTCCATAAATTCTTGCTCGTGCGCAGTTTCCACCACAATTTCATAGAGAAGGAATTAACGATGTGGGTAAGCTTGGTAAATCCCAGACCTCCGACCTCGGGAGGTCGAGCCATAGAATCCCAGCTAGCCCAGTGGTGCTTGTCTTGACTATTGCAATGCCCCCAGAAGAAGTTGTAGAAGATCTGTTCGATCGAATCAAGAACCTTCTTGGGCGGGGAATACGCGGCCAGAGTGTGGATGGGGATGGATGCGAGCACATGATTGATAAGGATCATCTTGCCTCCCGAGGACAGAGTGGCATTATGCCACCCTTCAAGTTTCTTCCTGATTCTAGCTATCAGGTTCTCAAAAATGCGAGTATTAGATTTCCCATACACCAGGGGACAACCGAGGTAGTCGAACGGGGGTTGGACAACTGAGAATGATGTTAAATTGGAGAGGTTGGTAGCATGTTCTCTTTTGATGTTATGGTGGGCGTAGATAATGCTCTTGGAATGACTGATCTTCTGACCCGAACATCTGGAGTACCTCTGCAGAGTGTTGTGGACAACATCCACCGCGCCAACGTCCCAAGAGGAAAAGATGAGTAAATCGTACGCATATGCCAGATGGGTGATGGTAGGACAGCCATTGGAAGTGTGATAGTGTTGGAAGTTCGGGATACTGACCATATTGTTAAGGTTTCTACTCAGGGCATCCACGGCAATGATAAAGACGGTAGAGGATAGGGGGTCGCCCTGTCTAACTCTCGACTGGATTTGAAGAATCCACCCGCCTGGCCGTTGATAACCATGGAGAACCACGAGTTGCTGATGGATCTCCACACGGTATTGGTCCAAGCTTCCGAGAAACCGAAAGCTCTGAAGACCCAGATCATAAATTGCCAATCCAGTCTGTCGTATGCTTTTTCCATGTCTATCTTAACGACAATGTTGCCTCCTCTAGCTGGAAACTTCATACAGGTGATTAACTCTTGGGCTAGCATAATATTGTCCTGGATGTTTCTTCCTTGCACAAAGCCGCTTTGTTCCTCAGAGATTATCTTGGGTAAGATCCCCGCCATCCTGGTCGCGATAATTTTGGAGATGATTTTGTTGGGGAAAGTGCAAAGGCTGATGGGGCGATAATCCCGAAAGGACTCTGGTTTATCTTTTTTTGGGATGAGGATGAGGTTGGTGCTGGATATGGCTTTGGGGTACGTAGCACCCTCGAAGAAGGCGATAGCCGCGTCGGTGATGTCTTGCTTGATAATATCCCAGCATTTGTGAAAGAAGACTCCAGTGAACCCGTCCGGGCCGGAGGCACTGTGCTCGTTCAAGGCCCACACCGCGTCTTTCACGTCCTGGACCGTAGGAAGACGTTCCAGCTGGGTGTTATCGTTGTCGTTTATGAGTCTGGGGATTTGGTCCAAGAAGGGTCTGTCGTTATGGACGGTCTCTTTGGTGAATAATTTGGAGTAGAACTCCGCCGCAGCAGCTTGGATGCTTTTATGGTTAGTAATGATGTTCCCGTTGTCGTCTACCGTACGGTGGATGGCTAACTTCTGTCTGCGTCCGTTGACGCATGCATGAAAATTTTTTGAGTTTCTATCCCCCTCGCTGTCCCATTTCAATTTCGCTTTCTGCTTCTAGAAGTCGGTTTCCACTTTGAGTTGGAATTTGAGCATGGCCTTGGTGTGGTTCAGGGAAGACCTGGCAGTAGCCGATCGCTCCGACGCAAAATAGGTCTCGGCACGGGTGATATCGTCCTCCGCAACCCGCACGGCTTGGAAAATATTCCCATAGGCGAGTTTGCTCCAATTGGATAGAGCTTTCCTCGTCGCTCGGAGCCTATTACTCACCCATGTTAGGGGGTTCGGGGAGTCTTCCCGGTTCCACGCTTCCGCGATGATGCCCAGAAATTGGGGATGATCGGTCCAGAAATCAAGGAATTGGAAGTTCTTTTTGGGAGGTTTGGTGTGGTTTTTGATTTCAACCAGCAGAGGGGCGTGGTTCGGATTCGGTGGAGTTGAGATGGGACAAATTGGTGGTGATCCCCATGCCGTGCCAGCGATCGTTCGTAAGGGCTCTGTCCAATCGGGAGTATTGTCGACGGTCGCCTTCCTGCATGTTGCACCAGGTGAAGGCATTGCCGGTGAACTGAAGGGTGGTGGTGAGCATTGAAGATAAAATTATTGAAGTCTTGCATGGCCGCTATAGAAGGAGCTCACCCTCCAATTTTCTCTTCTCTGCAGGTGATCGCTTTGAAGTCCCCGATGCACAGCCAAGGGGAGTTGATGTGGTGGAGGTGGATGTTTATGAGGTCGTTCCAGAGATGTTTCCGTTCAATAATATCACAGCTACCGTGAACTGCAGAAAGGATGGTACGCTCAGGAAGCGAGGGGTGTTCCCACCAGCAGGTGAGGGCCTGCTGGGAGTCCTGGATGACCCCGGTTTTGACATTCGTCGTGCCGAGGATCCATATGTCATTTCTGTCAGCTATGGCCGTGGGGAGGCCTAGCTGTAACTGGATATATTTTAATCTTTTGGGAGGGATTTTGGGTTCGATGATAATGAGGATGTCGATCTTGTGGATCTTCCGCAGTCCAAAAATTCTCCTTAATGTGGGTTTATTTGCCAGTCCGCGGACGTTCTACGATAGGATGTTCAACATTAATGAAGTTGGGGGAAGGGTTTTTTGTTTCGCCTGGTGGAGGATCTGGTTTAAATGGTTTTGATATCGACAGTAGCTTTGTTGGCCTTGTCCCCGCTTGAGGTTACGAGTTTGCCTGTGACGAGGTGGCGTTGTCTCCGCACGAGGGTGACGCCTCCGCCATTGTCGTGGTTGTAGAGTCGCTTAAGGGTTGCTCTGGTGGGTACGTAGGAATGCTTACCAATTCTCCGGCGGAGTCCAAGATGGGGTCTTCAGAGGGGATGACCAGGGAGTCATTGGAGCTCCTGATCAGTAGAATAGTTTGCTGGAGGGGGTAACCTGCGGCTTGAACCTGAAGTCCTCTTCGCACTTGGTCTGGCCCAAGGATTGCAAGGGCTGCTTCAACTGGGTCTTCATTGGGGCGTTGATGGTCAACGCTGATGGTGTCGATGATCTCTTCGTCAATCTCCGAGTTCAGGGGACTGTGAGCTGTTTCGATGAGATTAAGTTCGGCCGTTGGATGGTTAGACTCACTAGGTTCCGCTTCTCCCGATTCTAGGACATCAAACGAGTTGGAGAGGGTAAGATCTCGGGTGTTGCAGGGGGGCAGAGCTTTGATCAGAGTTTTGCGAGGGTGCTCACTTCGGTCAGTCTTGCCGTCACTAGATTCGAATCGAGTGTGCGAGTTTGGGCACGGCAGAATGGGTGACGTGGGTGTCCTTTCTTCTGCTGGCTCATTGTCTCTCCGGGTAACTTTCTTCTTGAGTTCTGGATGAAGGCGATGGCAGTGCTTCGTGAGGTGGCCCCTTAGGTGGCAATAATTGCAGTACATAATGTAGTTGTCGTAAAGGACTTGTTGGGTGTGGGATCGGTTGCCCAGCTCTATAGTGATGAAGTTGGGTGGTTCGGTAGTGAGGTCAAGTTCCACACAAATTTTAGCATAGTGTGCCTTGGTTAGGTTGTTGGTCTCTGGGGACGGGGAAACATACGAGCCGAAGGAGTTGGCGATGCACCTAAGTGCTGCTGGTACGAAGCATATGAGGGGAAGATTGGACAGAGTTACCCAAGCAGCAACTTTCGCGGAGTCTTCTTTGGTGGTAAACCCTTGTGACCATTTGATGATCTTCATCAAGTGGGATCCGATCCTGCCCGTGCCTTTGGACCACACCGTCCTGTGGTCGGTATTGGAGGAAAGATGGAGGAGAATATGCCTGGGGTCGAGGGGGGCTACCCGGTTTTCGGTCGAGAGGTTCCAGCTGGCAATCTCTTCCTGCACCCTGGAGAGTTTGGGGCAGCCAGTCGAAAACTTAAGAACAAAAGTGTGGAGGAAAGAGGATGACAGAGAGGTCAATTCCAAGTCGGAAAAGGGGACCAAGGGAACAGAGGACTCCTGAGGGAATACAACGTCCGGGAGGCTGACATCATGGATAGAGAGGCCCTTCGGGGACGCCAAGTCCGGGCGGAGGGCTGAGGCGAAGGACCGCTGGGAGGGTCCAGCCGGGGAGGGGACCTTGGTCACTTTCCCGGTGGGTGGGGGCTGCAACGAGGAGGGGTCCGACTCGGGGCAGGGGGGAGACGACGGGGCCAGCCAAAAGGGTGCTGCCAGAGGAGGGGGAGTGACAGCACCCCGAGCGATGGAAGGCACCACCGAAGGGGCATCCGCGGGCAGAGGGTGGAGGATAAGGGGGGTGATAGTGTCGCTGATCGCTCCGGGAGGGACCTCGGGATCGTTAACGCTCAAGGAGGGGAGGACTCCCGAGGTCCCGGGAGGGAGGGTACCGGAGGCTAAAGGGTCGGGGGCCAGCGGCGCTGAAGGCGCTGGGGCGAAGGGGGTGGAGGCGGCAGGGAGGCCGACAGAGGAAACGATGGGGGTAGCGGGGAGGGCGGGGTCCCGAGAGGAGAGAGGGGAGGGGGCCCCAGGGGGCACAAATTGGAGGGCGTAAAACTACGGGTAGGGGGAAATCCCGCCGGAGTACGCGGACAAGGAAGGGGAATGACACGATGAGGAGGGAGCTGAGGAGGGGGCCACGTGCTCCGCGAAAAAATTGGATGCACCATCCATGAGCCTGTGGGACCCAAAGGGAGAGGATCCAGCGTAAAGAGGAGAGGGGGGATAATACGCTGAGGAGGGGGCCACTTGCTCTGCGTAAGAGGTTGTGCCAGAGAAAGCACCGTACGAGAGCCTGTGGGACCCAATAGGGGGGGAAAGATTGGCTGCGTATTGCGCAGGAAAGGAAACGGTCGGGTGGGACCCACCAAAAAATGATGATAGCCAGGCTGCGTACTGTACGGCTAAGATCAAATGGGAGGGGTCTGCCTCGTTGACTGGGCTGCAAGCGCCCATACTGAGGGACCAAGGGAGGGGGGCCCCACACCTGCACTGCAAGGGGAGTCCCACCCTAAAGGGACAGTAGGAGAGGTGGCAATTTGAAAATTTTGGGGGGCCGAGAGCCTGCCATTGGGATCCGAGGAGCTCCCGGTCCGGTCAGCGCCAGCACCCAGGATGGGGTCCCACTTGGACGTCGGCAACTGGAGGCCGGAGCTCCCGAGCGGGTGGGACTGGAGAGCGGGGCGCCTGGGGAGTAGAGACAATGGGGGGAGGAGAGGAGGAAGGAGACAGGGTCGGAGAGGGGGGGAGGAGGTGGGGGGAGGGTGGCCGACCAGGGCCAGCAGGTCGGCCGGCCAAGGAGACACCATCAGAAGCCAGACGGGGGGAGAAATGAGGGGACGGAGGGAGAAATGAGGTCTCCACGGGGAGGGGGAGCACCAGAGAAGAAGAGCCATCTTCTTATTGCATATATATATATATATATATATATATATATATATATATATATATATATATATATATATATATATATATATATATATAAACCAATTTTGTATTACGAAGATGGTAAGCTCTGGAAATTCTTGAAAATTTTGACAGAGTCTCCTAAGTATTTTGGACTCCGAAAATTTTCACAAATTAAATAAAAGACCCAGAGCAACCCTCCGCAGAATTTCCTTGGGTACGCCGACCCCTTCGGTGGAACAGCTCAACACCGGAAATCACACACAATTATATAATATGAAATGGAAGTTCATAAGGCAAGAAAGATTCAATTTCTTGCCAAGAACACATGTTTAGCATTCTTTCCGGTTTGCATTAAGGGTAAAAGCAAATTGCTAGCGCTCTGGTACTCTAACACAAGTAAACTAGCAATATTTTATTATTCAACATAGTACATGAAAACAATATATACTTATGCTATAACTGTAAGGTTCTAGTCATTCAGAAATTGAAACTAATTTTATTCTTTTAAGAGTAAAGACTACCAATAACATATAGCTATTTACAAGATTCCATGATCATTAGAAAAATCCCTGAAGTCTAAAAAAATACAAGAGCTTTAGCAACCGATGTAGGTAACCTAGAACATTTGGAAATTAGTATTTATGCTGAATTTTATAGAATTTGGTTCAAAATAGTCAAAATGTTGATTCCAAATTTCGTATGCTAGTCTACTTTAAGGTATAAAGACCCATCCTATAAAATTTCTTTCCTTTCTAATATCTAAATGATCATAAGGATTTTGCAATGCTGAACTTCTATATCAACTCAATTTCAAATGTCATATTTAACTAAATTGAGCCAATACGGTCCCGAAAACTAAAGACATGAATTATGGTATTTTTTACCTAAAACTTTTCTGACTCTACACAATCGCTTATGAGAATCTAAACTCATTTAATGTTGACTTTCTAAGGATGGGTTCGATTTCTAACCCCAAATGGTCAATATGATTTTGTATGGAACATGGAGACCTATATGCTATAGTTGCTAGTACCTTCCTATTTTACTACTTTTATGAAATTTTCATATACTAGCCTTAAATCCCTAAAAATGTGCAAATAAGTTTCCGGACAACAGCTATTTATTGGACTTTATTAATTTACTAATAATCTCTACACAAGGCTAGTTAGTATAGTCCCCAAAATTAATTATTGTATTAATAGGGTATTATATTAAACCCATGAATTTATGTTTTCTATCTCTATATAACGAATATGTAGGCGTCGTTATTCATCGTTAATGATTGTAACAATTTACTTCACAAGTTTCTATTTAACATATATTTCGGACTTGGCCTAAAATATTTCATTCACAAAAATTATATATATATATATATATATATATATATATATATATATATATATGTATATATATATATATATATATATATATATATATATATATATATATATATATATATATATATATATATATATCAAAACCATAATGTTTATCCAGGACATTTATTCCTACATGTATAAATTTGTATGTATCTAATCTATCATCAATAGGTCATATATACTATATCCAATTTTATCAAATCAAAATTATATTGGTGTGTCATATAGTGTCCTTGTCCTTGTGTATGTATCATATATATTGTAGATATATGTAGAGGCATAAATTTTAGAGATTTAACTTCATAAAATTTGAAATTAAAATTCCTAATTCAAAATTAGATCTAAAATATAGAATAAAAATTACAAGAGGAGGGAGGACTTGCCTTGAGAAAATTAGGGATTTGATATTTGGGGAATAGGGTTTCTTCTTCTCCTTTTCTCCAACTTCTCCTTCTTCTTTACTCCATCTTCTTCTTCATTTTTATTTTTAGAAAAAAGGGGGTTAGGGTTTAAATTTTGATGATAGTGGTGATTATGGAGATGAAGACGATGGTGGTGGTGATGGCGGTGTATAGTCGACAGGGCAGTCAGTCGGACGGGAGATGCGACGGGTGTCGGAAGTGGCCAATCGGCCGGCGGGGCATAGGTTCAGGTGCGCGGGTATGGAAACAGAGTGTAACTCCACTTTTCCTAATTTTAGTGAAATTTAATTTTTTTAATAATACTTCATTTCTTTTATTATAAATATATATATAGTTTACGAGTATTTTTGGAGGGACGAAATTAGGAGCAGGAATTTTAAAATTTGAAAGTTTGTTACAACTAATTTAGTGGTCCACACTTATTTTAAAACAACTTTCTAACTGATTTTTTTGGTTTAATGCAATTTATAGAAATGCCATGGGTTTATTTGATAATGTACCAATCGTGGAGGGGGTAATTTGCAAAAACCCCTTTTTCTTTATTTAATTTGAGTGAGGAAGAGAGAGACTCAGACTCCTCACTTCTCATTTCCAATTCTTTCCGAGTCCTCTTCCCCAATTGATCGGATCTAGCCCTAATTCATCGACGGCGATGGAGCTGGCCTTGGCGACCGAAAGCTCATCGAGCACCGGTATCTAACACTACTCTCCGACAACAGCGCCACCCCCTTGGCGACAACATCTGCAGTTCGACGACGGCGAGGTTACCGAGATGGCTACCGCTGCGGCAATCTGCACAGCTCCGACGCCCTAGGCGACAGCACCAGCTCGTCGACAACCCTCATAGGCAGCGCACGATCGATAGAGGCAGTCTTCCCTGTCCTGTTTCTCGACGATTCTGTGGAAACGGCTGTGGTCGATCTCCTACGTCCGCGTGGCGGCGATTCCTCTAGTGTTCCGATCATTGCTAGGTGAGTTCGATTGAGTTATTTCCTTTCTCTTAAACTCTCGATTTCGTGTCTCGTATCGTTCGTTCCTACTTTAAAGTTGTGTCCGATTCATGGTTGACAGCTCGAGTACTCGAAGCTAGGTAGAATTCTTATTGGAGAACTACATTCTGTTCGGGAATCCAGATCACTTGTTTGAACGGATTTTTCGGTTCGACCTTGAGTACCACTGTACAGATCGAGTACGAATCAGGTGAGTTCGTTTTATTCCAATTTTGATGTGATTACCATTGATAGTTGATACTGTTGTAATCGATTTTAGCAGCTGATTCCTTGACCTGTTTTATTTTTGGGTGATGATCTACTGTTCAAGCCAGATCGAATTATTTTCGTTTGAGTAGGCTATTTATGACTCACTGATTTGAAGAGGAATTTGTAGTCAGTATTCTTGCTTAATTCTGATTCCTTCAGGTATTCCTTCCTCTGATTTTTCTTCTATTTTCTGTTGATGGTGTTTTCTTCAATAAGAGTTATATTTCTTTATGTTGTGTATGTTCGTGTTGCTCTTGGGGGCTCGGAGACCTGTTCGTGACCTGGTACCATTCAGTGTCGTGTCCGCTGTACCTGGCCGTGGTTGTGTCCATTTTATCTGTGTTCGTGGGTGCGTGACCAAGCCGATTCGTGTCTATTTGCGTGTCCGTATCTGCGTAGGCTGGAGTCGATCAGATCTGGAAAGTATCGAGTGCAGGATTTTTGTTCTGTTTAAATTAATTTGGTTGTAATTCTATTTTTTCATAATTTGTATAATTCTTATGAGTTGCAATTCTGAACTGAACTCATGTGTTTGATTTTCATAGAGAGCTATGCATCACTTCTTGAGGCTCTCTATGACTGTTCGTTGAGTTGGGATTGGGGTCTTGTTTATTATGAACTGATAATAATTACACATACTCTCCAGCTATTTACAGCTATACTTTGTTGTTTTATTGATGCTGGGACAGGGTCGGGTGGAAGTAATGACAAAGTTTTGTTTGAGTTTGGGAACCAATGGTCATCCATACAGTATAGGAAGGAGCTGTATCAATATGGCATAAATTGTTTAGTAATAGGCTTGAAGTGGTCTGTAGAGGTAGCATGACTAGATTTGGTTATTGGCTTCTTATTTTCGATAGTGATTATTTTCTTTAAATAGATTTTGTAGTATCACATGGTGGATCCTTTGGTAGTATCTTTTGATTTTAATGCTATAAAGAAGAAGAAGGAAAAGAAGAAATATTAAGTTTATGTTACTACTTCAGTAAATAATTATGTTTAAATAAATAGTATCTTTTAAATAATTAGAGCTATTAATATTGTAAACGATTCCTTATTTCCATTATTTTAATTGTAATAGATAAAGGTTGATTCCTGTAGTTAGCAAGTTACAAGACAATAGGATAATAATACTACCTATATTCCTCTAACTAGAACTTAACCATTTAATAGATTTTTGTTAATGATTTGTAGTGTTAAGATATAAATAATTTAGAACTTGTTCAGTTATTAAATCAACTTGTACTTAATAACCAGGAGGGCGACCAGCTCTACTGATTACCTGTACCTTCCCAGAGTAAGGCAAGTACTTTTCTACGGTCTTATACATTTACATATCTTGTACCTTTCTTGTGACACATCATGACACGATATCCTGTACCCCTGTTCTTGTACTTGCTTGTGTCGGGTGGGGAAATACACTAGTCATGTGACCAAACCCCGGTTACTATATTTATGTAGATAGCTTCGGCCTCGTATCGTGTACGCGGGCCCTAAGCCGTACCATATTCATGTACTCCTGTACATGCTCCTGTACTCACCCCAGCCGGTCACATGGGCTAGATGTATTTCAAACATGGTGCACTTATCACGCCTTGTACTTCAGGATTATAGTTTCATTCCTGTATATTATATTTTTGGTACTTTATATTTTCTGTACTTTATATTCCTGTACTGTAGTTCCTGTACTTTATTTCCTGTACTACATTCCTGTACTTTTTTTGTTCATTTCCTGTATTTTATTTTCATGTACACCTGTACTCATTTCTATATCATGTTCTTGTTCATTACCTAGAACTGTACTTTGCTCCGCTCCTGACTAGGATATGTTGCAGGTGAGTTGGAGGCTCTGTGCGACACATATTATGGTCGAGAGCCAGTAGAAGCAGTAGAGCCAGCTAGAGTTGCTCTTGACTTAGAGGCTGCTGAAGCCTAGAGCTTACCTTAGTAGTTTACATTTCCTTGTATTTTGAGACTAGTAGACTTACTTTCATTTGCTGGAATGTAATAAATTCAGAGGCACTTACTTTGATTCTGGGATACGTTTATAGATACTATGATTTCATACTTGTTCATGATTACCTTGATAGATTTTCCTAGCTTGATACAACTTACTTCATCGTGTCCAACGATGAAGGCTGGGCGTGTCTGACTCGTATCCTATTATTCGGAAGCGGGTCGTAACATATTTTTAGTGGTGGCCCATGCAGGTCTATCCTAATAGTACCTAGGTATTAGTGTACCATTGGGGGACTTGATTTAAACTAGGAAAACTTGAATCACAGCATAGGAAATTGGGTACATCGGGTATATGGATATTATATAAAACATTTACTATTTACTTGTAGGGTCAGGTTTTGCAATCAATGAAGTTTTCTTTCTATTGCAGGATGGTCGCCACCAGAAAGGCCGCAGCTCATCCTGGAGCTACAGGATCTTCGGATCAGCCCGCACCTGACGTATCAGTGGAGCAGCTTTCACCCTCCTGTCGCTCCTACTATCACCACTAGTAGTACGCAGTTGATATAGATATTTTAGGAGTTCCTTGACACCCAGATGGAGCAGGCCATCCTTTTCCAAGCCAGACTTATGGATGCACTCTCCGAGCCACGAAGGACTTCTGACTTCCAGACTCTCAGACCTTTTGACTTCCTTGACACCGAGCGCATATCTTGCACCGAGAAGCAGATCGAGAACCTAGAGCAGCCATTGAAGATCATCTAAGTCTCTAAGGACTCGACTTCTCTTGAGATTGGAGCCACCAGCCAGGAGATCCAGAATGTAGCACAGACAATAGAACAAGACGGGAAGCTGAAGCTCAGGAGAGACAGGAAGACTTATGGTGGAGATAGCAGCTACTATGGATCCATAAAGCGTCGCAACACTCAGACAACATTTCTTCAATCACGTCATCAGCCGCATCATCAGGAGCAGATTCAGGCCTACCCCCATTGTGTTTTCTGCAAGAGGGCGGGACATTTGGTTGACAAGTGCCGCAAGCGGCTCGGACTCTATCTATATTGTGGATCTTCTGTCCACCAAATAAAAGATTGTCAACATATCGCAGATCACGATGACCGAGGAGCATCAGGATTTCAGCAACCAGCACCCCAGCAACTATATCCTTCTGTCAAAGTCCCTACATTTCAGCCACCCGAGTAAGAGATTCAGATTCAGATTCAGATTCAGCCGACGATCATTTGTAATTTCTGCCGCCGCTCAACACACCACTACGACGAGTGCCACAAGAGACTGAGCCTACGCTTGTACTGCGGATCACCTGCCCACCAAGTCAAGGATTGCCCAGAAGCTGCTGATTATACTGCCCAATGACAAGCACGAGGAGCACTAGGACTACAGCAAAGGACCCACCTCTCCAGATTCAGTAATTACATGGAACACTACTGCATGGACTAGTCTACGTCAGGACAGCTGAAGAAGTTGAAGTGATTCCAGTTCCGAAAGAAATACTGAAGATGGACTGAAGGCGGAAGACTCTTCTTGCATGATTATAGAAGACCATGGATCATGAGTTGCATTCCTAGAATTTCTTGTAGCACCTAAAATTCCTTATTTCCTAATTAAGGTTTTAGACTTCGTTTGTATTTTAAACCTTGGATCTTGTTCAAAATTTATTTTGAGATAATGTTTTCTATTCTAAAGATCTTGATCGAAACTCCGATTTCTATTCAAAGTTTTGCTTTTGTCGAGACTTGTTTCATGTTCACTATTAGATACCCTGTTTTCATATTCACTGTGCATGACTTTTGCCTCCTATTTTGATTTTTATTTGAGACTGTCTTCCCTAATCAGACATTGTTGCTATTGGAGATTTTATTTTCTATTCATGATTTTATTTCTTATTCGAAACCTTGTTCTCATTCAAAACCTTGTTTGAGTCTCGCTCCTATTCGAGATTTCGTTTGAAGACTTTCTTTTTTTCTACCTTGATATTTTGACCGTTCCCTATGAGAATTTGTTTCCTATTTATGACTTGTTCCTATTCAAGTACTTATTTCTGTTCACGACATTGTTTGACCTTGTTTCCTATTCTGCTTGTTTTACACCCGCAATTCGATGCTTGTTTCCTATTCCCTAATTGATACTCTGTTTTCTATTCACTATTCGTAGTTTTGCTTCTTACTCAAGATTTTCTATCAAAGAATTGCTTTCCATCGATGACTTTGTATTCTACTGGAGATTTTATTTTCCATTCGATATCTGTTCGAGATTTCATTGTAATTCGAGGGTTGTTGAACTCTGTTTTCGATATGAGATTTTATTCCTTATTTTGAGATCTTGTCCTCTATCTGATACCTTGCTTCTATGCTATTTTTGAGACTTCGTTACCAATCCAAGATTACGTTCCAAATACGGGATCTTGTTACTATTCTGGTTTTCATCTGAGATATTGGTTACTATTTGAAGCTTTGTTTCCTGTTCAAGATTTAAAAATTTCCTTGATTGTTCTTTTTAGTGCCCGCTACTCCTTGTTGGATCTTTTGTTGCTTCTTAGTACCTAGTGAAACATCTTATTTTGTAAAGGACATATAACATCATTTTTCTATCATGATTTAGAACTCGTATTGGATTATCATGAACCCTTTGGAAATTCCATGGACAAGGTTGAGAGAATATTTGACTATCTATTATGACGTGGTAGTTGTGCACTGCAGACATTATCTGGATTATGGAGAATGAGGATTCACTACAGCCAGCTGCGTACTGGCGAGGCATGAACTCCAAGTTGAAGTAATTTCAAGCATTTATAGGTTTTCGGGTATTATTGAGACTTTGTCCTAAACTCTTCATATTGAGATCTCTTGAGTTGCTTCTTTAATAGTTGTTTGAAAATAAATAAAGTTGATATGTTATTCGGTAACATATTGTTATTTAAAGTCATGGAACCAAAAGTTCACTACAGCCAGACATACACTGGCAGGACAGGAATTCTAAGTAAAGTGACTTCAAATATCTATATGTTCTTGGATATCATGGAGACTATATTCCCTTTTCATATGATTATTGGTTTTCGAGAATCACAAATCCTTGCACATTTATACTGATTTGATACTGTATCTCCTGAGTATTTCGTACGTTTTCTAAATCAACCCTTGCCAATTTCCCTTCTAACATTTTATCGTTAGATCATTGAATTCCTCAAAATTATACATAGCCATATTTTGATTCCATACTTCATTTGTATCTTGTCTAAACTTTGATCTTAAATCATGTCTATCTGACCATGATTTTTCTATCTTGTCCTAGTCCACTTATGTTAAACTATCGATTTTTGATCGTACTTAATAGTTGTGTCTTCATGAGTTTGCTCCTCTAAGTTGTAATTAAGACTTCATTCTATCTCGTGCTTATTTGATTCTGGATCATTGTTAGATTGTGTTATTCTAACTTCTTGTATGTAATTATCGTACAGGGTCTCAAGACTCAGGGAGCGTCTCAGAGTTGTACAGGATCGACAGAAGCACTGGACGGACAGCAGCAGACGGCCACTGGAGTTCACGGTTGGAGATAGAGTATTCCTGAAGATCTCGCCGACTAGGGGCGTCATTCGTTTCGACAGAGGTGGGAAGCTCAGTCCGAGATTCATCAGGCCTTTCGACGTGACTGTGCGGATAGGCGAGGTGGCATATCGACTAGCATTTCCAGCTAGCTTGGAGGGAGTGTACGACGTTTCCACGTGTCTCAGCTTCGATGCTACATTCTAGATCCGAGCCATGTGGTGGACTATTCAGAGCTAGAGGTGGGTCCGAGCTTGACTTACGAGGAGAAGCCAGTGGATATCCTTGATAAGAGGGAGAAATAACTGCGGAACCAGACTATTCTACTTGTCTACATCATGTGGAGACACCACTCTCCGGGAGAGTCCACATGGGAGCGCGAAGACGAGATGCGAGAGCGCTATCCTAGCCTGTTTGCTTGATTGTATTCTAATGTTTAAAAAATTCTATTTTCAATAAATGACTAGTGTTTGAAAGTTTGTTACAACTAATTTAGTTGTCCCCATTTATTTTAAAACAACCTTCTAACTGATAATTTTTTTGGTTTAATGCAATTTATAGAAAGGGCAAGGGATTATTTGATAATGTACCAATGGTGGATGGGGTAATTTACAAAAATCCCTTTTCCTTTATTTAAGTTGAGTGAGGAAGAGAGAGACTCAGACTCCTCACTTCTCATTTCCAATTCTTTCCGAGTCCTCTTCCCCAATTGATCGGATCTAGCCCTAATTCATCGGCGGCGACGGAGCTGGCCTTGGCGACCGAAAGCTCACCGAGCATTGGCATCTAGCACTACTCTCCGACAACAGTGCCACCCTCTTGGCGACAGAATCTGTAGTTCGACGACGATAAGGTTACCAAGATGGCATCGACGGCGGCGATCTGCACAGCTCCGGCGGCCTAGACGGCAGCACTAGCTCGTCGACAACCCTCCTAGGCGGCGCACGATCGATAGAGGCAGTCTTCTCTGTCCTCTTTCTCGACGATTCTGCGGAAACGACTGTGGTCGATCTCCTACGTCGGCGGAGCGGCGATTCCTCTAGTATTTCGATCATTGCTAGGTGAGTTCGGTTGAGTCATTTCCTTCCTCTTAAACTCTCGATTTTGTTTCTTGTATTATTCATTCCTGCTTTAAAGTTGTGTCCGATTCATGGTTGACAGCTCGAGTACTCGAAGCTAGGTCGAATTCTTCTTGGAGAACTACGTTCTGATCAGGAATCCAGATCGCTTGTTTAAATGGATTTTTTGGTTCGACCTTGAGTACCACTGTACAGATCGAGTACGGATCGGGTGAGTTCGTTTTATTCCAATTTTGATGTGATTTCAATTGATAGTTGATACTGTCGTAATCGATTTTAGCGGCTGATTCCTTGACCTGTCCTATTTTTGGTTGAAGATCTACTGTTCAAGCCAGATCAGATTATTTTCGTTTGAGTAGGCTATTTATGACCCACTGATCTGAAGAGGAATTTGTAGTCAGTGTTCTTGCTTAATTCTAATTCCTTCAGGTATTCCTTCCTCCGATTTTTCTTCTATTTTCTGTTGATGGTGTTTTCTTTAATAAGAGTTGTATTTCTTTATGTTGTGTATGTTCGTGTTGCTCTTGGGGGCTCGGAGACCTGATTGTGACCTGGTACCATTCGGTGTCATGTCCGCTGTACCTGGCTGTGGTTGTGTCTATTTTATCTGTGTTCGTGGGTGCGTGACCAAGCCGATTCGTGTCTATTTGTGTGTCCGTATCTGCGTGGGCTGGAGTCGATCGAATCTGGAAAGTATCGAGTGCAGGATTTTTGTTCTATTTAAATTGATTTGGTTGTAATTCTATTTTTTCATAATTGTATAATTCTTATGAGTTGAAATTCTGAACTGAACTCATGTGTTTGATTTTCATAGAGAGCTATGCATCACTTTTTGAGGCTCTCTATGACTCGTTGAGTTGGGATTGGGGTCTTGTTTATTATGAACTGATGATAATTACATATACTCTCCAACTATTTACAGCTATACTTTGTTGTTTTATTGATGCTGGGACAAGGTTGGGTGGAAGTAATGACAAAGTTTTGTTTGAGTTTGGGAACCAATGGTCATACATACAGTATAAGAAGGAGCTGTATCAATATGGCATGAATTGTTTAGTAATAGGCTTGAAGTGGTCTGTAGAGGTAGCATGACTAGATTTGGTTATTGGCTTCTTATTTTTGATAGTGATTATTTCCTTTAAATAGATTTTGTAGTATCACATGGTGGATCCTTTGGTAGTATCTTTTGATTTTAATGCTATAAAGAAAAAGAAGGAAAAGAAGAAATATTTAGTTTATGTTACTACTTTAGTAAATAATTATGTTTAAATAAATAGTATCTTTTAAATAATTAGAGTTATTAATATTGTAAACGATTCCTTATTTCCATTATTTTAATTGTAATAGATAAAGGTTGATTCCTGTAGTTAGCAAGTTACAAGACAATAGGATAATAATACTACCTATATTCCTCTAACTAGAACTTAATCATTTAATAGATTTTTGTTAATGATTTGTAGTGTTAAGATATAAATAATTTAGAACTTGTTCAGTTATTAAATCAACTTGTA
This sequence comes from Iris pallida, assembly GCA_029216955.1. Classification (NCBI taxonomy): domain Eukaryota; kingdom Viridiplantae; phylum Streptophyta; class Magnoliopsida; order Asparagales; family Iridaceae; genus Iris; species Iris pallida. The sequence goes on along the minus strand of JANAVB010011199.1, from coordinate 22,594,362 downwards.
CTTAATAACCAGGAGGACAACCAGCTCTACTGATTACCTGTACCTTCCCGGAGCAAGGTAAGTACTTTTCTACGGTCTTGTACATTTACATATCTTGTACATTTCTTATGACACGTCATGACACGATATCCTGTACCCCTGTACTCCTGTATTCCTGTTCTTGTACTTGCTTGTGTCGGGTGGGGAAATACACTACCCATGTGACCAAACCCCGGTTACTATATTCATGTAGATAGCTTAGGCCTAGCATCGTGTATGCGGGCCCTAAGCCGTACCATTTTCATGTACTCCTGTACTCATCCCAGCCGGTCACATGGGCCAGATGTATTTCAAACATTGTGCACTTATCATGTCTTGTACTTCAGGATTATAGTTTCATTCATGTACATTACATTTCCGGTACTTTACATTTCCTGTACTTTATATTCTTGTACTTTAGTTCCTGTACTTTATTTCCTATACTACATTCTTGTACTTTCCTATATTTCATTTTTATGTACACCTGTACTCATTTCCATATCATGTTCTTGTTCATTACCTGGAACTGTACTTTGCTCCGCTCATGACTAGGATATGTTGCAGGTGAGTTGGAGGCTCTGTGCGATACATATTATGGTCGAGAGCCAGTAGAGGCAGTAGAGCCAGCTAGAGTTGCTCTTGACTTAGAGGCTGCTGAAGCCTAGAGGTTACCTTAGTAGTTTACATTTCCTTGTATTTTGAGACTAGTAGACTTACTTTCATTTGCTGGAATGTAATAAATTCTGAGACATGTACTTTGATTTTGGGATACATTTATAGATGCTGTGATTTCATACTTGTTCATGATTACCTAGATAGATTTCCCTAGTTTGGTACATCTTACTTCATTGTGTCCAACGATGAAGGCTGGGCGTGTCTGACTCGTGTCCGATTATTCGGGAGCGGGTCGTGACACAGAGTGTGAGATGGAGAGTGAGAGAAATGGAAAGGAGAAGTTGAGACTGGAAAAAGAGAGACTGTGAGAGGGTGAGTAGAGCACACGAGAGGGAGAAGAAGAGAGAGAGAGTGGCTGAAGCCCTTCCTCTCCTTCTTTGTATAAGTCATTTTTATTTTTATTTTTAGGCATAATGATTATATCTTCAAATATATATACCAATATACCCATGCCCTTTTTCATGCATGAAGACATGTATTCCCAAGTTAATTTACAATTTGGCCCATGCTTCATGCATAACGACATGTGTATAGAATAGGTGTCATAAAAATTTTGCAATTTGCAAAATAATCTAAGGACTTCTTTGCAACAATAAAAGTATTTATAAATAATAGAATTGGTTCATTCATTTAATAAAATTAGAAGTAAATATTTTATTTAAGAACTGGTATATAATTATAAACTTTAATAACATTAATTTTTTTTAGCTTAATCATATATATATTGTAGATGTCCGATACAGGATCCAGTATAAAAAATGCAGTCATGACACTTAAAAATCAAATATACATGTATTATTTACATATAAATATTTACTTTAGCAAATATTAATAGGGTATAATAAATACAAATTGAAATACCATACAGGCTATGACACTCTACCCACCTTACAAAAATTTTGTCCTCGAAATTTAAAATTTGAAGATAAGCTTTATTTAAAACGATTATAGATAGAAATAAGATATTCTACCCACCTTACAGAGATTGGATAAAAATCTATTTTCATATAAAATATTTTCAAAATCTTATTCATTAACAGTTTATGAAAATAGAGAAAGTATGAAGATACTTGAAATCATTAATGATCTTGAAATTCTACAGAATCAATAAAATGTCAAATATCATAACAGTGTATGTACTACAGAATCAAAATTATATTTCTAATTTCTCATTTTCTGACGTGATAAGTAATCTTGTGCCACGCCAATGCGCACATGGCAGCAATTAAGATACAGTTTCACTATCAGGATTCATGGTTGCACATTCTTGCTACCATGCCATTGACATCCATAGATAAGTATGAATTATGATTGTGAAGTACGTAGTCTTACAAGTTAGGTTATTCTTAGTAATCCAAAATATATTCAAAATCAATACTTAATTTTCAAGCTTTCTAAATATCATCGGCATTACTTTATCATAGTATCAAAACTAATGTGTAATATTACATAAGATAAATTCATATATCTATATTATCAAAAGCACTATTTGTCAGTTTAAATTATTCAGGTCAATGAATTTCAAATCCAAACGGTGGTAAAACGAAATTGAAATCTGAATCTCAAATTTCAAAATCCATTATGGAAAAATGATGTCTTGATCCCCAAAATTATATTAAATTCTTGAATCATATTTCTAGAATATGTGCATCGCCAATCTGGATGGCCAGTCTGAATGGTTGCAACAATTTCTCTTTCACAATTCAATCTAATTGACTACAGGTTCTTCTGAGTTGTCAAATCAACTAATAAATTATCGAGTTCTTGACATAAATAAATAAATAATCATTCACATGAAAATTTATTCACAAAAACTCAATTCAAAATTGTTTCACAATAAATCTAATGAACGATCAATAAGAATTGCATATATGGGTATTTGGAGGGATGCAAATTACCAGAATCAGAGATACCGTTGAAAAATAAAATTGGACAAAGAGGTAAGAATAGAATTCAAGAGTACGTCAATGAAATATGGTTGAAGCAAGAAGATTAAGGAATTACAAGAAAGTTGGAATTTTATGAAAAATGGATATAAAAATTATGACAAAGTATGGGAACGAATCGAAATTTAAGAACATATATGATCAACATACCGAAAAGTCATATTACACTCATTCTGAATAAAGCCTTAAATCATATTTGGCCTATTGGTTATGTGGTCCTTATTCCCTTACTATCCCAATCTCTATAATATCTAAATAAATCTAAACCCCGAGTTTACTAAGAGTACAAAGTTTAAGATAATTCAGGAACTTTATGCAATCATTCACTAGGCCACTCTAGTAAGAATACTTGTCTAATTCTCTATGATTTACTTAAGATAAATTTCGAGTCATATCTATGTTACACTACCCATGAGTTTCCAAACATCATCTATACCCTTTATTAGTAGTCTCAGGTTTGGATTCTTAACTATATGGAATCACTATAGGAAATCTTTTAGGTAAGGATCTATAGAGTAAGCGAAATGGAACATAGTCTATGGATAAAACTTGTTGGGCGTTCTCTATCTTAAGGTTGTTAATAGGCTTTTTCTAATAACATATCTTAAGGTCTATAGGTTAACCTCTATATAGGTTTCCATAGAAGCTTACCCTGCATCCTATCCTAGGTTCTTTATTTTTCGAGAACTGCATGGGCCACCACTAAAAGACGTGTCATATCCCGCTCCCAGAATACAACGAGCTGAGTACGTAATATCATCCCCAGGCTACGTGACATAAGAATACTCTAGTACCCATATTCGCGATTGTCGCCCATACGGTTCTAGGATAGGTTATCACAGGTCATAATCTTGAATAAAAAAATTAATATCATTCTAAAAGTGACATTCTAAGCTATAAATAGGGACATAATTTTTTTTCTACCCAGTACAATAATTAACCCAAATATATAATAATATATTTCTACCTTAAATTGATGATGAGAAAAAATCTGGTTCCAACACATCGTTTTCAATGGTAGCATCATGTTCTTGTCTCCAGATGTACTTCAATATTTGATGGCAGCTTCTTTTGGAATATTGCTACAAAATTAGTAAATAATACTTGGTCGTCAAACGACATGCAAGCCCTCAATCAAGGACTGAGAAAATAAATTAAATGAAATAAAAAAAATCTGAAAATGATTGGATTCTCAAATTTCAAAGGGTTAAGAAATATAATACTAAATTCCTATAACTTGTTATAGTATAAACTTGAAATATGATTCTGATTAAATTTTATTCTAGTAAATTTCTCGATATTAGTCTTAAAGTCCTAATAATTCACACTCATAATCCTTACAATCACAATCACAATCAAAATCATAATCATAATCATAATCATAAATTAATATATTAGGATCACCTACTCACTATAACGCACGATTACAAGCATAATGTATCAACGAAACAACAGCTATCATGTAATATCCAACATCTACTAATATCTGCATCATCAACTGAATTTTGTAACCTGACATCAGTACAGTAATCCACCCCTACACTAAACAAAGACACGAGAATGAGTCACGGCACCGGGACAGCTTACGTACCAGCTGACTAGTAAGCAGCACACCCCAGATAAGAAATAAACAATCAATCACAATCACAAATAAGTTTCCTATATGCTTATGTAATTTACAGATCACATTTGGATCAAATTCATCCCATTTCTCAGTAATAATCCCATGACCATGGATCAGGTTGTGTCTGGATGGGTACGGTGCCAAAGATCCGACCCCTCATATTTATTTTAGGAAATTTGTTATATAATTTATTAAATTCTAATTTTATACCAAGAATTTACTGGACTGGACTATAATTCTGTTGGTGAGCTAGGCCTCACCCCCGGCATCGTAAGGCCTTACAGATGGCAGAAAACTAATGATCAACTTTTTAAATGTTGTTTATTATATTACAGATAATTTAGGTGTGATCCAGTTGTTCTCTCCCTCCAATGCACTAACCTAAAGCTACAAACAATCCTATTATATTATATCTTACATTAATTTTCTGCTGGTTACTGACATGAATCTTAAATCTCGGTTCGTGTATCTAATTACTACGAATAACGAGAATATGATTCACTATTTATTTCTTTCTAGAAGGATAAAACCGTAATACTGGATACCATGATTTTAATATTTGTTCTTTCTTTAAATAAATCAAGACGTAGTCACAAAATATCAATTTATCAATACCTTGGCCTCTTTTCAAATTAGACCTGATAGAAGTCCATAATATCATCAGATTCAACAATTTGTATTTTCCAGCAGAAACACATGATACACATGATTAGGTTTCTCTTGCGTGTCTATGTGTCCGTGTCCGACGTAACTTAAGTTCTAGAAAATTCGACCCCTATAATTTAAATAAAAAAATAAGTCTGTCTCTAAGAAAACTGACTCAAAATTCCTATAAATTGGGTTATATATATAACCAATTTCGTATTATGAAAATGGCAAGCTCTGGAAATTCTTTAAAATTTTGGCAGAGTATTCTTCGTATTTTGGACTCCAAAAATTTTCACAAATTATATAAAAGACCCGGAGCAACCCTTTGTAGAATTCCCTTGGGTATGCCGCCCCCTTCGGTGGAACAACTCAACACCGAAAATCACACGCAATTATATAATATGAGTAAGGCAAGAAAGATTCAATTTCTTACCAAGACCGCATGCTTAGCATTCTTTTCGGTTTGCATTAAGGGTAAAAGCAAATTGCTAGCGCTCTAGTACTCTAACACAAATAAACTAGCAATTTTTCATTATTCAACATAGTACATGAAAACAATATATACATATGCTACAATTATAAGGTTCTAGTCATTCAAAAATTGAAATACTAATTTTATTCTTTTAAGGGTAAAGACTACAAATAACATAGAGCTATTTACAGGATTCCAAGATCATTAGAAAAATTCCTGAAGTCTAAAAAAATTCAAGAGCTTTAGCAACCGATGTAGGTAACCTAGAACATTTAGAAATTAGTATCTATGCTGGATTTTATAGAATTTGGTTCAAAATAGTCAAAATGTTGAATACGAATTTCGTAAGCTAGTCTATTGTAAGGTATAAAGACCCATCCTATGAATTTTCTTTCCTTTCTAATATCTAAATGATCATAAGGATTTTGTAATGCTGAATTTCTATATCAACTCTGTTGGAGTGGGTTGTTCCCAACCTATGTGGAGAAGACCCCAAAGTGCGACAAGTGTCGTCTGTGTGTCAGAGAAGCTCGGGGAGGTGACGAGACCATTCAGAGGCGAAGAAGAAGCTCGAAAGCCACCAATTTATATTTTGGAATAGGGGAGGCAGAGTTCGGGCCAAACTCTGCCCCCACATAGAGTTCTGGCCGAACTCTACCTTTTGGTTCCAGAACTGTTCTGGTTGCCCAAACAGAGTTCTGGCTGAACTCTGTGTCGTCGGGGCTGAAGCATTTTTTAGGGTGATTGATCACCGTTGGATCATATCCTATGGTCCAGGTTTTGCTGCGGATTAGGGGGTTTATACATGTTTATTCCTAACCCTAATTACAACACAACATTGAAGAACAAGAGAGAAAAGAGGCAAGAGTGCCATTGCAACTTTGGAAGAGAAGAAGGAGGATTGAAGGCCGTTTTCGAAGGAGGATCATGTTCGGGTAATATCTACTCGCTGTCCTTGTTCTTCATAGCTTTGTAATCATTATTCTTGCTCCTAAGTGTTGTCGGGATCCGATTTGGATCGAAAGAAGTTTGTAGAGGGTGTAATCCTTTATTTCATTAGTGAAGGCTTCTCAGGGTTGGACTCCGATCGTCCCGTGGTTTTTTTTCTGTAAGGGTTTTCCACATCAAAAATTCTCTGTGCATGCATGGTTTGTTATGGTGTTTTAGTTTGTGTGTTGTTTTGATCGTTTCTCTCGCAGGTACTCTCTAGTTTAGGGAAGGGTTTCTGCGTTTCTTTTCCAACAAAGTGGTATCAGAGCCAGGTTCTGGAATTCAGAAGGGTGTCAGGAGTTGACAGAAAAACTAGAGAGGAGAGATAGATGTAAAGCCGGTGTGCATGGTGGACCTGAACGACACCAACTATCACTATTGGCAGAGCAAGATGAAAGATTTACTGTTTGTCAAGAAGTTGTATCTGCCCGTATTTGCATCCGAGATGCCCAGTGATAAATCCGAGGAGGACTAAAAATTTGAGCATATATAGGTGTGTAGATATATCAGGCAGTTCGTTGACGAGAATGTGTACAACCACGTTGCCAATATTGAGCACGCGAAGATGTTATGGGATAAGCTGGAGTCTTTGTACGCGAAAAAGACCGGGGTAAACAAGTTGTTCCTGATCCGGACGATGATGGGTCTGCAGTACAAAGATGGGGCATCTATTACGGATCACTTGAGTGATTTCCAGGGTGTGGTTGACCAGCTATCTTCAATAGGAGTCAAGTTCGACGACGAGGTTCAGGGACTATGGTTGCTGTATACATTGCCAGACTCATGGGATACCGTACGAGTATCTATGATCGCTTCTGCTCTAGAGGGTGTGGTCAGTCTGGAGTTTGCCAAGAGCGGGGTGCTGAATGAAGAGATGTAGAGACGTTCTCAGGGCACTTCATCCACATCCTGCCACTCAGAGGCTTTGGTTTCAGAGAGCCGCAAAAGGGGCAAAAGCAGGGGTCCAGGTGGTAGCAGAGACAAGAGCAGAGGGAAGTCCAAGGGTTGTTAGGAGGACTCAAAGTGTTACCACTGTGGCAAGAAGGGCCACATCAAGCAAAATTGTTTCGCTTGGAAGAGAGAAAAGAAGGACAACAAAGAGAAGCAAGATGAGAACACTACAGCGACGGCCTCGATACATGGAGGCGATGTGATCGTCGTAGGTGATGAGGTTATTACAAATCTCGCCTGAGATGACAATTCTTGGCTGGTGGACTCAGGGGCTTCAGTGAATGTATCTCACAACAGGGCACTATTTGCAACTTACACAACTGACGACTGTGGAGTATTGAAGATGGGCAATGGAGATGTATCGAAGGTGGTTGCTATTGGAGATGTGCATTTGAGAACGAAGACGGGTGCAGTTCTTGTTCTCAAAGATGTTCGTCATGTCCCTGATATCCGTTTCAATCTGGTATCGGTTGGAAGGTTGGATGACGAGGGATTCTTCTGTCTCTTTGGGAATAGTCAGTAGAAGCTTTCCAGAGGTTCGATGGTGACTACCAGAGGAAGCAAGAAGTCCAATCTCTACTATATGGAGGGGAGCACATAGGGGCACAGGAGGTGAACGCAGTCAGTGATGCGTCTATCGAGTTGTGGCACAGGCGTCTCGGCCATATCAGCGAGAAGGGGATGAGCTACTTGGTGAACAGGAAGGTGATTCCAGGGCTCAAGTCTAAAAAGTTGGAGAAATGCAGTACTGCTTAGCTGGAAAGCAAAATAGGGTGTCTTTCCAAAGTCATCCAAGTTCAAGGAAGCCGGCGTTGCTCGAATTGATTCACTCGGATGTCTGCGGTCCTATGAAGGTAAAATCTATTGGTGGTGCATCTTAATTTCTAACTTTTATTGATGCTGTTCCAGAAAGGTTTGGATCTATGCCTTAAAGACCAAAGATCAGGTGCTGCCTACTTTAAAAGAGTTTCATGCCTCTGTTGAAAGAGATACGGGCAAGAAGTTATTGTGTGTTCGGTCCGACAACGACGACGAATACATCGATCCCTTTCATGCTTATTGCAGAGGGCAAGGGATACGACACCAGAAGACTCCGTCCAAGACCCCTCAGCTCAATGGTGTAGCGGAGCGCATGAATAGGACACTAATGGAGAGGGTGCGGTGTTTGCTGTCAGAAGCAAACTTGTTGGGCAGTTATTGGGATGAGGCTCTTTTTACAGCTGCTTATGTTATTAATTTGTCTCCTAGTGCTCCTTTGCAGGGTGATGTGCCTGACAAAGTATGGTACGACAAAGAGCTGTCATATAATCACCTGCGAGTGTTTGGTTGTAAGGCCTTCGTGCATGTACCGAAGGACGAGAGGTCCAAACTTGAGCCGAAGATGAGGCGATACGTCTTTGTCGGCTACGGTCGAGATGAGTTTGGCTATAAACTCTACGACCCAGTGGGAAGAAAGTTCTACAGAAGCAGGGACGTGGTATTCGTCGAGGATCAGACCATGACCAACACTCGGGATTCTGAGACGCCTACTGAGGCTGAGGAATTGCCTGAGTTAGAGTCATTTTGCTTCGAGCAGTTTCCAGAGGACATCGCAGAGGATCCAATTATGGGGGAGCCAGTACATGGAGTTGCTCCCAACCTTGATCATCAGCCTGCTGATGGTGGTCAGGGTGTCCCTCAGGAGGATGAGCATGCCGGGGAGGCAGTTCCTGAAGGGGAGGAGGCTGTTGGTATACAGCCAGCACCAATGGCTCCACTGAGAAGGAGCGACAGAGAGCGTCGACCATCTACGAGATACTCACCGGGTGAGTATGTGCTATTGACTGACGGGGGAGAGCCCGAAAGTTTTGCAGAGGCTATGGAAGACGAACACAGGCAGGAGTGGATGGAGGCTATACAAGAGAAAATGAGTTTCTTACACGCCAATTCCACTTATGAGCTAGTGCGGTTGCCAAAGGGCAAGAAGGCTTTAAAGAATCGATGGGTATTTAGAGTGAAGCAGACGGATGATGCTACTCGCCCTCGATACAAAGCGAGGCTGGTAGTTAAAGGCTACGGTCGGCGAAAAGGCGTAGATTATGATGAGATCTTTTTACCAGTCGTCAAGCAGTCATCTATTCGGGTGGTGCTAGCATTAGCAGCCAGTCTTGACTTGGAGGTCAAGCAGATGGACGTGAAGACGGCATTCCTCCACGGTGATCTTGAGGAGGAGTTATACATGGAGCAGCCAGAGGGATTCTGTGAGAAGGGCAAATCATATTTGGTCTGCCGGTTGAGGAAGAGGTTGTATGGTCTGAAGCAGGCTCCGAGGTAGTGGTACAAGAAGTTCGAGTCGTTTATGGGTGAGCACGGTTATGCACGGACGGCGTCGGATCACTGTGTATTTGTGAGGTATTTTGTCGAGGATGATTTCATCATTTTATTGCTCTATGTTGATGATATGATATTAGTGGGTCAGAATGCCACTAGGATATCGGAGTTGAAGCGCCAACTGGGCTCGGCCTTCTCTATGAAGGATTTGGCACAACAAAGACTATTCTTGGGATGGAGATCAGCCGAGAGAGAGTCCAAGCTGCTACATTTGTCCCAAAAGAAGTACATTCACCGGGTACTTCAGCGTTTCGAGATGGACAGGTCGAAGAAAATGAGTTGCTCCCTTGCAGCCCAATTTAAGTTCACTGAGGAGCAGTGTCCATCAACCAAGGATGAAAAAGAAGATATGGAGCGGGTTCCATATGCTTCAGCTATGGGGAGCCTTATGTATGCTATGATGTATACGAGGCCAGACATCGCTCATGCAGTTGGCACTGTTAGCAGGTATCTTTCAAATCCTGGAAGGATACATTGGAGTGCGGTCAAGTGGATTCTACGATACCTTCAGGGCACTGCCGATTGGAGACTTTCTTTTGGTGGTGACGAGCTGAAGCTGGTTGGGTATACCGACGCTGATATGGCTGGAGATGTAGACACGAGATGATCGACTTCGGGCTATGTGATGATGTTTGTCGGATGAGCGGTATCATGGCAGTCGCGATTGCAGAAGTGTGTTACCTTGTCGACGACGGAGGCGAAATACATTACGGTGACGGAGGCTTGCAAGGAGCTGCTGTGGATGACGAAGCTGTTGCAGGAAATGGGACTGAAGCAAGAGCAGTACACTTTGCTTTGCGACAGTCAGAGTACTATTCACCTTGTAAAGAACCAGACATTTTATAGTCGGTCCAAGCACATCGAGACTCGGTATCATTGGATACGGGATATGGTTGAGAAGAAGGACGCGGCGCTTGAGAAGGTTCATACTGATAACAATGGAGCGGACATGCTCACAAAGGTTCTACCGAGGAGAAAGTTTGAGTACTGCAGACAGATCGTCGGGATGACGACCTCCTCCTCCTAGTTGTGAAGAAGAAGATTTGTTGGAGTGGGTGGGGTTCCCAACCTATATGGAGAAGACCCCAGAGTGCGACGAGCGCCGTCTGTGTGTCAGAGAAGCTCGGGGAGGTGACGAGGCCATTCGGAGGCGAAGAAGAAGCTCGGGAGCCACCATTTTACATTCTGGAACAGGAGAGGCAGAGTTCGGGCCGAACTCTGCCCCCACACAGAATTCTGGCCGAACTCTGCCGTTTGGTTCCAGAACTGTTCTGGTTGCCAAACACAGAGTTCTGGCCGAACTCTGAATCGTCGGGGCTGAAGCATTTTTTAGGGTGATTGATCACCGTTGGATCGTATCCTACGGTCCAGGTTTTGCTGCGGATTAGGGGACATGGTTATTCCTAACCCTAATTACAATACAATATTAAAGAACAAGAGAGAAAATAGACAAGAGTGCCATTGCAACTTTGGAAGAGAAGAAAGAGGATTGAAGGCCGTTTTCGAAGGAGGATCGTGTTCGGGTAATATCTACTCGTCGTCCTTGTTCTTCGTAGCTTTGTAATCATTATTCTTGCTCCTAAGTGTTGTGGGGATCCGATTTGGATCGGGAGAAGTTTGTAGAGGGTGTAATCCTTTATTTCATTAGTGAAGGCTTCTCAGGGTTGGACTCCGATCGTCCCGTAGTTTTTTTTCCCGCAAGGGTTTTCCACGTCAAAAATTCTCTGTGCCTGCGTGGTTTGTTTTGGTGTTTTGGTTTGTGCGTTGTTTTGCTCGGTTCTCTCGCTGGTACTCTCTAGTTTGGGGAAAGATTTCCGCATTTCTTTCCCAATAAACTCAATTTCAAATGTCATATTTAACTAAATTGAGCCAATACGGTCCTGAAAACTAAAGACATGAATTATGGTATCTTTTACCTAAGACTTTCCTGACTCTACACAATCGCTTATGGGAATCCAAACTCATTTAATATTGACTTTCTAAAGATGGGTTTGATTTCTAACCCAAAATAATTAATATGATTTTGTATGGAACACGGAGACCTATATGCTATAGTTGCTAGTACCTCCCAATTTTACTAGTTTTATGAAATTTTCTTGTACTAGCCTTAAATCCCTAAAAATGTGTGAACAAGTTTCCGAACAACAACTATTTACTGGACTTTATTAATTTACTAATAATCTCTACACAAGGCTAGTTAGTATAGCCCCCAACATTAATTATTGTATTCATAGGGTATTAATTAAATCAATGAATTTATGTTTTCTATCTCTATATAACGAATATGTAGGCATCGTTATTATCGTTAATGATCGTAACAATTTACTTCACAAACCCCTATTTACATATGTTCCGGACCGGATCCAGTGTAAAAAATGCAGTCATGACACTTAAAAATCAAATATACATGTATTTATTTACATATAAGTATTTACTTAAATTAGCAAATATTAATTGGGTATAATAAATACAAATTGAAATACCATACCTAGCTATGACATGGGGATACTATAAGCCGATAGTAGAAGTTTCCTTAAGGTATTGAAAGATACGCTTAACGACGCATAAGTGTTATTCCTTCGGATTAGCTTGATATCGTACGCAGATGCAAATGCTAAACATGATATCAAGATGACTAGCAGTTAGATAAAGTAAGCTACCAATCATACATCATTACTTACATTGGTCGACTAGCTTGCCACTTTCATCAATATCAAGTCGTGTTGATGTAGCCAATGGCGTGTCGATAGTCTTTACTTGTCGAAGTCATACTTCTTTAGTAAATCCTTCGTGTACTTGGCTTGATTGATGAAGGTTACCTACGAGTGTTGTTTGATCTGGAGTCCTAGGAAGTAGTTGAGCTCTCCCATCATACTCATCTCAAACTCATTCTGCATATACTTAGCAAAATCTTGACAAAAAATTTCATTAGTAGAACCAAAAATTATGTCATCTACGTAAATTTACATAAGTAAAATACTGTCAACTGAAGTTTTGATAAACAAAGTTGTATCAACCCTTCCTTTTGAAAAACTATTTTCAAGTAGGAAAGCACTTAAGCGTCCATACCAAACACACGGTACTTGTTTGCGTCCATAAAGCGTCTTTCTAAGCTTGAAAACGTGATCAGGTTTTTGAAAATCCTTAAAACCAGGGGTTGCTTAACAAAAACCTCTTCTTTTAAAAATCCATTCAAAAATGCACTTTTAACATCCATTTAAAAATGTTTATAATTGTGAAAACATGCGAATGCACAAAATATGCAAATAGACTCTAGTCTAGCAACAGGAGCATATGTCTCGTCATAATCAATTTTTTTTTCTTGATTATAATCTTGTGCCACTAGACGTGCTTTGTTGCATAGAACATGTCCATCCTCACTCAGTTTATTTTGTAACATCCATTTCATACCAATTATCGGTTGACCAATAGGTTTAGGAACAAGTTCCCAAACTTGGTTTCTCCCAAATTGATTAAGTTTCTCTTGTATAGCGGCAATCCAAAACTTATCAGAAAAAGCATCTTCTACTGACTTAGATTCTACTTGAGAAATAAAAGCTATGTTTGCTGTTATGTCTCTAGTAGAGGAGCATGTACCTATTTGCCATCAAAAATGCGACAAGATTTTGTTGATTAAAACTTTGATATTTCAATTACAAACAGAATATTACACAATGTAGGACTTAGACGTAGTCCTAGGAGTACATTTTTGTTTTTGTCTGAGAACTGTATCGGTAGAGCGAATGGTAATGCGTTGACTCCGTTGACGATCTGACGACGATCTTGAACTCTCTAAAGGTCTGGGTTGCTCTGGATGCCGGAGCATTGCGAGGAAAAGTGGACATTAAGTGTCTCTTCCTGCCTCTGTATGTGTATATGTCTGTTCTTATCTATGTGTATGGTGAAGGAATGATCCTTCTATTTATAGATAGCAGGCTGGTTGCTCATGTACGCATATGTCGGATGCGCCTGGACGTGGGAATACTACGTGGCTGATGCTGGCGGGGGTGCATGGTTGATGCACCCTAGATTGAAGTAGAATCTGTTGGACTGTTGCGCTGGGCTACGATGGAGCTGATACGTGGCAGTTGCGAAGATTTGGTTGTTGCTGAGATCTTGGGTGGTTAGCACCCGTTCTTTGAATAGAACTGAGTCAAGGGACGCTTGGCGTATGCCTTTGGCTCAGAGATCTCGGTTTTGGAGGAGAGTGATCTGTCGGGGTGCGCCTAGGATCGGGCACATGGAGGCGACTTAGTCTATGAGTATTAGGCATCATAGACGAGTCTGGGCGCATGGCTTTTGAGGTGCATGCAGAGCTTCGCTTCAGGGTGCGCCTAGGATCAGGCGCAGGGGAGGTGACTTTGTCTCATGATCTTTAGGAGCCGTGAGCAAGACCAGGCGCATGGCTTTTGAGGCGCATGCAGAGCTTTGTCTTCTGCTGCTTGGGGTCATTAGTAAGCTGAGGGGGCGTATGTCCACTGGAGCGTATGTCGTCTTCTGGGCGTTTGGCTACGAGGCACATATGACTTATCGATCGACCACGTGGCAATTGTTGCCGACCTAAGGTGTAATGATGGTGCTGACATCAGCGGCGCTTCATTTTCTGCACAGGACGGCTCTTGGAATGCGTTGCCGCCTTTGTCATTCAATATTAAATGCTTGATGGAGAGGGTTGTATTGGTTAGTGACAATCTAGGCACATCCATGGGGAGTGCATGATATCGGCGGCACATCTGCTAATGTGTCGTATCCTCTTTGGCACGCCTGTTGAGTTCTTCGAGGCGTTAATGGTTGCCTTGACTTAGTTGAATTCGAAGAGGCAGATTCATTGGCATTAATGCAAATTTATTGCACTGAATTCGGAGAGACTGACACTTGGTGCATGGGTTTGATCTGCCCGGCCTATAAATAGCAGTGTGAAGAGAAGTTTGTTTCTCATTTTACTTTTCTTTCCGAATGGAGATAAACTCGGTCGGTCCTCTTTCTTGGCGAGACGTTGCATTGTGGGTTGCCGATCTCCTCGTTCGAAGAAGCTTTGGCGATGAACTACTTCAGAAGATTGAGATGCGCCGAGTTGATATGTTCGAACCCCTTGCTAGCAGTATTCTTCTACGAGACGATATTGAGTGTCAAGTTGAATACATGGTTTGGGTTTGATCTGCCCAAGCCTCATTGTGATGGAAGAGCCCCATGCTGGCAGATGCACCTGTGCGTTGATGATGAAGTGATTCGCTCTGACGGACAGAGTAATGTGCTGGCAGAGCAATGCGACAGGCTGAGACGACGCACCTAGCTAAGACCTCAGAGTGATGCGCCTAGTTGAGTGTAGGCTGTTACAAAGTCTTCAATTGGCATCATGTTTTCGTGATGATGTCGGACAGGTGCAGCAGGTTGCAGTCGCTGGAACACAGACTGCCTTGGTAGTGGGGCTACTGTTTTGCAACAACAGCAGTTGATGGCGACCGTAGCACAAGTATGTCACGTGAGGGACGAGTTGTGCATGGTGGTCGTCTCTCCCGATCTACGTCTGTGAGGGATCTCATTGCGTAAATCGTAAGGGGAAAGTTTCACATTTACACCCTCTTCAGACACATGGCAAGGCCAGGCGCCGGGATGGTTATGTGAATGTTGTAGCTCCTTGATCCAGTTCCAGCGTATGAAATGCACCCAGATCATAAGTAGGACAGCAGCACATATTGCAACTTGAATCCACTTTATACGTATTACCTAGGTGGGCGTATGGACACAATATCGCAGTTGTCCAACCAGACTTGGTTCAATAGACTTGGTTCAATACGCAGTAGATGCGCCCAAGCGGGACGGGGACTTTGAAATTCGACTCATTTCTAGCACAGATGTGCCCAAGTCGACTTTACACAGCTTACCATCAGCAGCGCGCATGATTTTGAGCGCATGCTTCTAGTTTGCTATCGGCGTAGCACATTCGAGGCACATGGCCTGTGCCGTCTTGGACTTATTTGCACTAGTCCCACTTTTCCTTGCCAAGATGGCAAGGGAAGAACTTGTAGCCGATCCAGAAGAAGAAGAATCATTGTTGCAACTTTTTGTGGCTCGAACGGGCTCCATTTTCTTTTCTTTTTTTAATTTTTGGTGCTCTTTTCAAAGGAGACAAAGGGGCTCTATATATAGAGTGGAACGGGACCTCTCTTATTCTCTTTTCCGATATGGGATTAGAAGTAATATCCCACTTTTTTATGCTTCTACAAGACCCCCTCCAAAGTTTTTAAAACTTTTGGATAAGTTTTGAAATACTTTGAACAAGAAGCATGGACAGTAGAGCTGTTTAGATGTGACAATCCTATCAGAGGTAGTACGGACGTGATAGGTTTGGGTGCTTCTACTGGAAAAAATTATGTAGACTTATCATCCTTGGAACACCTTGGTTTTAGGCGCAGATAATAAGTTAAGAGAGAGTATCACGACCCGCACCCGCTTTTTGGATGCAAGCACGTGAGCAAGCCAGCTACGTATCGAGCGGACTCCAGCCCATCTCGAATACGTAAACAATGTCAAGGCTATGGTATAATGCCAAATCATGGCAATGCAATCTATATCTCAAATCCACAAGAGTAATATAAGCACAAATGAAGAACTATGGGTCGTGGTCTGTAGCCCACTAGCATAATGTCCGATAAGACTCCAAAGAATATAACAAGAGTCTACAAACTAAATCAATAAATAGGATATCTCATGATAATGAAATAAAAGCACGAGCTGGATAATAACCGTGATATCAATACCTGAAACTCACAAGTAATATCGTAATCATCTGAAACCCATAAGTGTCATAATCATCCACCATCCAGAACTGCTAAATAACTTCTTGCAATCGCTAAACCTGAAGAGATCATCAGGTCCTCAGGGGACATAGCAAGATACATAAAAACTTGCCTATCTAGCAGTTTAATCATGCATAAACTATAAACAGGATATAAGCAAGAAATGAGACATACACATGGCAAGAGACTACGACTAAAACTGCTAACAAGTGACTATCGACAAGTGGCTACTGACAAGTGACTATGAACTGGAATACAAGAACAACTACACGTAACTGAACTGCTGGATGAACAAGTGAACACGAGATCAATGGAATACCAAACCCTCGCCCCGAGTGGACTCGCAGGTTTGAACTAATCACTAACCCTCATCCTGAGTGTGGACTCTCTGGTTAGTTCAAGGCAAGGAAACCTCGCCCCAGTGTGGACTCTCTGGTGAAAATAAACAACATCCTCGTCCCGAGTGTGGACTTACGGATGTAAACAGATCAAGACAAACACCCTCGCCCTGAGTGCGGACTCGCAGGTGCAAACGGTCAACCCTCGCCCCGATTGTGGACTCGCAGGTTGAGGAACGAAAACAGGAAGTTGTAGTTCAATTACACGTACTCGTTCTAAGACACAACTCAGTTGAGGCACATGTGAGACAAGGTACAACTCATGTCAAGACACGGGTAAGGACGACTCTAGAACGAACTATAAAGTGAACAAGCCTGGTGTAACTACACTATCTAATCATGAAGTTGATATACAATTAAGACGATAATCTAGTAAAACACGAAAGGCAGGAAACATATAGATAAACTCACTTCAACTAGAGAATAAGATGATATATAAAAATAGGAAAACTATAAGCATGAAAATAAACTGTAGAGGGAGGCAATGTATCTTGTTTGGTAGTAGCGCGAAGAACCAATAATATACCGTCAACTGGTACGCCATAAATTCTAAATCTCACAACTGTCTCCGAAAGATGAAATAGACATTCCTAACATTTTTAGAATAGTCAAATTAGCTAGGATTGCCGATCCATAAGTCCAATTCTGGACACAGGGGCAAAACGGTAGGGTGGCGCTGCGAGATTAGGTTAGGGTTTTTCGATCCAAACTCTTCTCTCCCTCTCTCTCGTATAAATATTTTAAGGAATCGGCTGCTGTGTGCGGGGGGGGGGGGGGGGGGGTTCAGTTTCTGTTTGGCTCGGGCTCGAGCTCGAGCTGGCTTGGGCTTGGAGGTTTTGGGTTCTTTTATTTTATTTCTTTTTCTTTATTCTGTTTATATATATATTTTTTTGGATCAGGAAATATATTAGAAAAAAAGCTCACAAGGAGCAAATATATGGCTCGCCAACAGGAACGGCCCACAAGGGGCCAGCACCGAAGGGCCGAAACCAGAAAATCAAAATTCAAAACAAACAGAGAAAAAAGGGGAGAAAGCCAAAACGTGCGCCCCGAGACAGCCTCGGAACCCGCAACCGCGAGCCCCGAGGCGGCCAGCGCACTGCCCAAAAGGGGGGCACTGCCTGAGGAGACCGACGCGGGGCCCGAGAGGAAGGCGCATCGCCCGAGGTGGCGGGGGATCTCCGGCGGGTGGGGCTCCGGTAGGGTGGAGCGGAGGCTCCACTGCGGCGGAGGGGAGAGGTGTCCTCGTTGGAGGGGGAGCAGCCGGGTTATGGCTATGCCCGGAGCCGGGAGGGCACCGACGGAGGGTGGCGGAGGGGGACGGGGGAGGAGGAGGAGATAGCGGGGAGGGCCAGAGGGGGGCTCCGGCGAGGGCACACCAGGGTTGGGCGCTCCGACGGGGTGTGGCGGAGGAGGACGGGGGAGGAGAAGGAAATAGCGGGGAGCGCCATAGGGGGGCTCCAGCGGAGGAGGCCGAGAGGGAGACGAGGGCTCCGGCGGGTGGTCACTCCCGGAGGTTATTCTGTTTATATATATATATATATATATATATATATATATATATATATATATATATATATATATATATATACATATATATATATATATATATATATATATATATATATATATATATACACGCACACATTTATATATACATATATATAATGATATATACATATACATCATAAATTAGAACATAAGCAATAAACTATTACAAGCATAATCCATAATTGCGATATTGATTTCTTAATTTATGTACTAATATATATATATATATATATATATATATATATATATATATATATATATATATATATATAAAGCCTAATTTTGTATATAAGTATAGCTATCTAATTGTATATTAATATAAAGCCTGATATACAAAATTAGGCTTTATGTATATATATATATATTTTTTTATGTATATATATATATATATATATATATATATATATATATATATATTTTATATAGCCTACATAAATCCCACATCCAAAATATATGATAAGAAAATATTCACTATATATTCAATTAAAACATTAATTCTTTATGGCAAGCATATATAATATAACTGTCTTTTGTAAAAGGCCTACTAGGTCACTAAACAATTTAAAAAGGCTAATCTGTACGTCCACATGGACATCCTAAGTCGCTCTACCCCTCCACATGCGCTTGGGCTTTGTCACGCCCCAGAACCAGAATACTGGAGAGCGGGGGCAGACATAGCCAGCTACGTATATGAAATGGAATCCATCTCGCTATACGGTCACGACTGTCTAGATACATGAGGGTTTATCTACAAGCCAACAGTCTCTTAAGGTCATGAACAAGCCTAGTGTCTCAATCACAAGCAAGTGAGTAAAAGTCACAAGATGTATGATCATTAAATATAAAATAGTAAGGCGTCCCAAACATTACATATTCAGTTGATCATGAAGCTAGTCGTTACAAAATGTCAGGACTAGCAAGAGTTTAGTCATACATGATCAACCCTAGGATCTGTTAATCATGTTACAGCCCGTAGGCAGACAGTAAGTAAGTGCAATCGAGCTAAACAGGTGCTCGTCGGCTAAACGCCTCAAGAGAATATTTTACAATAGAGTGGGAGAGCCAAAAATAACCCACTCGTTGCCAGGGTTCCGTCTAGTGGCCACCATCTGGCTGGAAGGTCGGTAGATCCTTTGGAGCTGCTCCGAAATCTGGCCATACAAAACCAGCTGGGTCAGACCCCAGAAAGAGCAAGTGCCACAAAGGAAGCTTCACTTAAGAACTAAAACCAGCAATCAGCACAAGATATAAATAAAAGTAAGAACTGAAAATAAAGAAAATACACCAGGATGATATACGACGAGATAACCATGGAACTATTCAGATAACCAGGTTACAACCCGTAAACCAAACAAGGATCGGGATTGTAACCCTTCGTCTGAGCAGAACTTGGAATTCTCACCATTTATCGGTAAAATAAATACAAGCATTCTGGTCATTCAATAATCTGGAACAGGATCAGGGCAAGACTAGACTGGTTAGACTCCGTCCAATCACTTCACGGCCAAGCAAGAATTACGGCTTGATACTTTAACTAACTAGGGTTGTCACAAACCTAATTACTAACAAGATGCAGTGAGATTATTCCACAGCCACAAGCCCTGCAGACCATCCAGGTTATCCGGGTTAAAAGATTAGAGTTGAATTCAGGTGGGTACATCGTCCAGGAAACGAATGTACCCTTAGGTAGCTTGAAGGGTGCAACACATGATAGTGTGCTGGAAATATGCCTTACTCGACGGCAGGCTACAGATCCCAAGGCGTGCCCAGGTAACAGGATTGCCTGTAGCTGGAAAATCTCATCATGACTAATGTATTAATCTAATTATTAGCCTTTGTCCATTTTAGTAGGTACTCCTGACCGTGGTACTCAGGAGTCCCTGTCCTAGACATGATACAAGACAGGACTGGTTTATTTATACAAACACAATCGCCCACGGTGTCCAGATTAATTATACAGGTCATGTCATGTCAGGTAGCCGTCGCAACAGCTATTCGAGATAATCATGTCAGGTTATCATGCCAAGTGTACTTGTCAGGAGTACGCCACAACGGGCCACTATCAGGTCATGTCAGGTTATTATGTCAGGAGTGCACCACTACGGGTCACTATCACGTCATGCTCAATTATCAATTCTAAACATATCAATTCCATACGACTCCTCATCAAGGCAGCGTATGAGGTCCATACGACTCCTTGTCAAGGCAGCGTATGAGGTCCATACGACTCCTTGCCAAGGCAGCGTATGCAAGACATATGCTTCCAAAAGGCAGCGTATGCGTCAGACTACGCTGCGCTAAACAGCACGCGCAACTCAGTGGCACAAGCTAAAAAGCTCGTGCACTGCTCACTGTCTTCTCCAAATCAGCAAGAACTCCATGGTTTGAACCCAAAGCTTCAAAAGTCCATAACTTGGTCAAAATAAGTCCAAATCCAACTTTTCAAAGGTTAAAATTGGATAGAATAAAATTCTCTACAACATGGAACCATCAAAACTTGAAAACAAAGAAGTTTGATAGATCAAAACCACAAAAATCTAAAAATAACTAATTTCTAGATCTACAAAATTAAAGCCTCAAAATGGAAAATGACAAGTTCTAATGTGTCTTAGAAACATGAGGAAAAGCTAATGGAACAATAAAAATGAGCTCTTTTGTGGAAGCAAGTTACACTTGTCTAGACCTCTCTCTCCCTCTCTTTGGTAGGTGAAGGGAGTAAATGGAAGAAGAAGAAGAGATTAATGAAGAGAGAGAAGAAGAATAGGTAATAAATATGAGTGGTGGTGGTAGGTAGGGGGTTCACCCCTTGGTTCATGATGAACCAAGAGCAATCCCAAACCGAACCAAGCCAACCCAAACCAAGAATAAACCAAGCCCAGGGAGGAAATTAAGCAAGGAAATCACGCAATACAAGAATAAATACGTACACGTATTCCAGAAATACGTAATACGAACCACAGGCATTACAACTCTACCCACCTTAAAAGAATTCCGTCCTCGGAATTTAATCAAGAGGCTAGAGAAGCAATGACAAGCTACATTAATCATATGCAAGCTATAACTAGGCAGACAATCACTCATTCAAGCAAGGAATCGAATGCAAGAGGCATAAGAAAGACATTATACCTCACGAGTCAAACAAGTCGGGATATCGCGATCGGATATCATCCTCACGCTCCCACGTTGACTCCTCCAAAGAGTGATGACCCCAAGCAACTCGGACTAACTTGATAGTCTTGTTCTTGAGGATCTTCTCTCTTCGGTCCAATATAGACACGGGCCTCTTCTCATACAAAAGGTTGGTACCAACAACCAATTCCGAATGATCCAGGATATGGCTCGGGTCCGGGATATACCGTCATAATTGGGATACATGGAACACGTCACGCACCTCGCTTAGCGACGGTAGAAGAGCGAGACGATAGGATACATCTCCTACTCGCTCCAGAATGTCAAACGGTCCTATATACCTAGGACTAAGCTTACCCCGTATGCCGAAATGAATGACGCCACGGTTAGGCAAAATCCTCAGGAATACATGATCGCCGACCGAAAACTCGAGAGGGTGCCGATTTGAATCGGCCCATTGGTGCTGGCGATCTTGGGCAACTCGAAGATGATCTCTGACTCGCCTGACCACTTCAACTGTCTGGGCAATCATTTCTGGACCGAGCATCTGCCTCTCTCTGATATCATCCCAGGCTAGCGGGGATCTGCACTTCCTACCATACAGTGCCTCGAACGGTGCCATCTGGATACAGGCCTGGAAACTGTTATTGTACGAGAATTCTACCAGGTGCAAGTGATCTTCCCATGAACCACCGAAGTCAAGTGTGCAAGACCGCAACATATCTTCAAGAGTCTGGATCGTGCGCTCCGACTGGCCATCTGTCTGTGGGTGATATGCTGAACTGAACTGGAGATGAGTTCCCAAACTCTCTTGGAAGCTACGCCGAAAGTGCGACATAAATCTTGAATCTCGGTCCGAGGTGATACTGACTGGCACACCATGCAATCTGACAATCTGCCTGAGGTACATCTCTGCTAACTGAGCCGTAGACTGACCAACTCTGAATGGAAGAAAGTGAGCCACTTTCGTGAGCCTGTCAACTATAACCCAAATAACATCTCTACCAGCTGGGGATCTAGGTAGTCCAGTCACAAAATTCATGGTCACATGCTCCCACTTCCATTCTAGAATCGGTAAGGGCTGAAGAAGTCCAGCCGGTCTCTGATGTTCGGCTTTAACTTGTTGGCAAACCAAACACCGAGAGACAAACCGAGCTATCTCCTGCTTCATGCCATTCTACCAGAAATGCTGCCGGACATCACGGTACATCTTCGTACTGCCAGTATGGATGGAATACTGAGAACTGTGCGCTTCTGACATGATCTCCTGCCGGATATCTCCGCTGGGTACACAAAGACGCTTACCATGTCAAAGTGTACCATCCTCATGAATGCATAACTCTGGTCTTCGTCCTGTCTCACACTCTGCTCTGAGTCGCTGAAGCTTGGAATCTGCCGAATGCGCCATCCGGATCCTCTCGACTATAGTGGACTAAACTTGTATACTGGCCATCAAGGCCACACTGGAAGGGAGAACAACTTCGACACCCATCTTTCGAAGATCTGCTAACAGATCTGGTTGCGCTGTTAGAAAACAAACGCCCGCTCTCCTGCTCAATGCATCCGCAACAACATTGGCCTTCCCAGGATGATACTGCAGGTTGACATCATAATCCACAAGAAGCTCCAGCCACCTTCTCTGACGCATGTTAAGATCCTTCTGGGTGAAAACATACTTCAGGCTCTTGTGGTCGGTGAAAATCTCCACCCTGTCTCCATACAAGTAGTGCCTCCACAACTTAAGTGCAAACACCACTGCTGCCAGCTCCAGGTCATGGGTTGGGTAATTCTTCTCATGATCATGAAGTTGTCGTGACGCATAAGCTATTACCTTCCCATGCTGCATCAGAACACATCCTAAACCTCTGTCTGAAGCATCACAGTACACTGAGAATCCTCCGGTCCTATCTGGAAGCGTGAGAATAGGAGCTGTTATCAGGCCTCGCTTCAACTGCTCAAAAGAACTCTGACACTCTGCTGTCCAAGCAAACTGCACATTCTTGCGGGTCAACTGCGTCAATGGCGCTGAAATTCGAGCAAAATCTGAAATAAACTGCCGGTAGTAGCCGGCCAATCCAAGAAAACTACGAACCTCTGCAACTGTGCTGGGCACTGGCCATGACTCAATAGCCATAATCTTCTGGGGATCCACTTCTACTCCTCCTCGAGTGATGATATGACCCAAGTACGAAATGCGATCGAGCCAGAACTCGCATTTACTAAACTTGGCATATAACTGGTGCTCTCTGAGGATCTGAAGAACTATACGGAGATGCTGCTCATACTCCGTCTCACTCTTGCTGTAGACCAGAATGTCATCCAAGAACACAATCACAAACTGATCCAAGTAAGGCATGAAGATGCGATTCATGAGGTCCATGAATACTGCCGGCACATTGGTTGCTCCAAAAGGCATAACAAGGAATTCCCAATGCCCATATCTCGATCTAAAAGCTGTCTTCGGGATGTCCTGCTCTCTGACTCTGATCTGATGATAACCTGAGCGCAAATCAATCTTCGAGAATACTGAAGCCCCCTTGAGTTGATCAAACAAGTCATATATCCTCGGAAGAGGGTATCTGTTCTTGATTGTCACTGAGTTCAAGGTACGATAATCAACACATAACCTGGACGTACCATCCTTGTTTTTCACAAGAAGCATCGGAGCTCCCCAAGGCGATCCACTAGCACGAATGAATCTCTTGGTTCTGAGTTCTTCAATCATCTTGTACAATATCTCCAACTCTGACGGTGCTATCCTGTAGACTCTCTCTGACACTGGGGCTGTCCCGGGAATCAAGTCTATAGTGAACTCGATCTCCCACTCCGGAGGCATACCTGGAAGTTCTTCTGGTAAAATATCTGGAAACTCTTCGACTATCCTGGATAACTGAACTGCTGCTACTGCCATCCGCAATATCGGAGGAGATGACTCAACTTCGCCTCGGGAGAAAGAAAACTCTGGCTCGCCAGGAATGCTAAAAACAACCCTGCCAATATGGCAGTCTATCCTAGCATACTGGCTTCTCAACCAATCCATCCCTAGGACCACTTCATAATCAGCCATCGGAAATTCTATCAATCTAGCGAGAAATTCTCTACCGCTAACTATGATCCGACACGAGGAAAACACTCTATCTACTCCCACAAGTCCATTACCAGTAAGTATATTGAGCCTTACTGATAATAACTCGGGCTCCAATCCTACCCGTGTGGCAAATCGTGCAGATATAAATGAATGCGATGCACCAGAATCAAATAAAGATGAAGCTGGAAAGGAGTTGACGAGAATAGTACCTGCCACTACCTCTCCTAGTGCCAATCCTTCCTCCACGGTCATCACCATAGCCTGACCGTGCCCTCGGGGTGCTGGTCCCCTCTGCTGAAATCCTCGCTGCTTGCTCTGACTCTGGGCTTGGACTTGTGCATACTGCTGGGGGTTCTGCTGCTGGAACACTTGGGTCTGAGGCAGCAAGGGCCTCGGCAATGGATACTGCTGCGGCTGGACTGGAGCTGGTCCTCTCACCGAAGAGCTAGAAAGGTTGGACGATGATGAACCACCCCTATTCGGGCAGGATCTGTAAAGCCCCTAAATTTTTACTGATTTTTATTTTATTTTATTTTGGTACTGATTTAAAATTTGTTATTGTACGTCGCGTAGTCGTATTTTACGTCGCGCACAAAATTTTATTTTTGTAATTGCTCGACGAGTGCGAATATGTGTCGAGGTACATATGTTAGAAAAATATTTTATTATAAATTTTATAATATTTTTATTTTTGTATAAAAAGGTTATTTTATTCACCGTTTACAAATAAATGGTAATTTGGAAATTTTGGTTTAATGTTTTACGAAATGTAAAAATTTGTGTATTAATAAATCTTGATATTTACAAAAGCTAGTTTATGATTTAAATATTTAAAGTATTTATAGTGATTTTCGAAATTAATTATTTCCATAAATATTTAACTATGAAAATAATATTTGAGATCTTGTTTACTTAATATTTGATTAAATATGGTAAATTAAATTGCAAAAGGTTTTATTGGCTTTATTTAAAAATACTTTAAATTAAGTATGGAATTAATTTGGATTTGGATTTGGATTTGATTGAATTGGCTTTAAATCTATTTAATCACATGATGATTATCTAATTAGGATTTAAATAAATCCTAATGTTTATCTAACTAGGTATTCCCACCTCCTAAAAAGGAGGGGTACTCCTCCAGCCAATTTCCACCACAACTCAGAGTGTATGTGCCTCGTGTCGGTGCCTTATTCTCATCTACTATATTCTGTTTACATTACAAATACAGATATGTCTCCGCCGTGTCTGACCCCCAGACACGACGACATTCCACCCAGCCGTTCGTCCACCACTTCTCTCTGTCCCCGTCCACTGTGACTCCTACGCCACCACCCTGTCCTCCCCAAATCACCATCAGCCATCCACCACTACTGCTGTGGCCACCTCCGAGAGCAGCAACCACCACCACGCCAACAGCCTTCACCGACTACACCCAACCCCGACAGAAAACCCCACCAATAACAACTCCACCCCGCCACGGCCGCGCCGCCCCTAAATCCGCAATACCACCAAAATTCCACAAGCGGAAGGGCGAGAAACCCTTACCTTGATTTCCGGCGCCGCCCCGTCGTGGCCGCACTCCGCTGAGCAGATCTAGATTTTCCGGCCGTGCCTTCACGTCGGCGCCCAGCCGGCGAACGCCACACACCACGTAGCCTTCGCCGCATCCGCACCCCGGGCCGGACAGGGTCGTCCCGTCCCAAAACCTCGATTGCCGTGCTGCGCGTTCGCCACTCCGCGCAAGGCGCGCCTGACCTGCAGTATCCGCCTCCTACACATCTCCTCCGCGGCTCCGCCTCGAAGCCTTGCTGGCCGTCCCGCGCTGACCACCGCTGAGAGCTCCGTCGGTTCCCCCTTTTCCTCGCTTGTCACCGAGCCTCCGGCCACCTGATCGCGCCGCCCCTCAGATCTTCCTACATCCGCCGCCGCCCACCAGTTCCCGCGCCGCCTTCCCGCCTTCGACGTCGGCACCGACCGCCGATGAGCCGGCGAGAACCCCGGTAATCCTCTCCCAGAACCCTATTTCTCTTGACCACCCTCTCTCTCTCTCTTATTGAATGGAAATAGTGGTTCCTTTTAAAAAAAGTTATCACTGTTATTATTATTATTATTATTATTATTATTATCATTAGTATAATTATTATTATTATCATTGATTATTATTAATTGATAGGATTATTAATATTCTTAGATATATTCAATTTTATTGTTATTTAATTTATTTATAAGTAAAAGAATTTTTATACGAACTCCATATGTATTAAAGTACATATTTTTGAACAAATTCATATAAAGTTTGTTAATAAGTTTATTAGATATAAATATTTCAAAATAATATTGTAAATAGTTTTCAAATATTATCTATTTTCCAACTTATAGTAACTATGCCTAAAAAACGATTTGAGGTTTCGGTATTTTCCAAAAACAAATCTAGTCATAAATTATTATAAATATTTCCTAAAACTAAGTTATATTTATTTTGCAAATTTCCTTGTTGGTTATTATCGTCGTTGATCATGACTAATCCCATGTTCCTATTTTCTCGCGATTTGGACCACTGCATCGACCATGGCTATTAGACTATGGAGACATGTCAGAAAACATCGTACCACACCAGACGACTCATCAGGCAAGATACCTTGCCATTATACTATTCATATTCAGTCTGTATTTTTATTATATATCACTGTTCATTTATTTCTAGTTCTTGATTACTGCCTGCTCAATGATATTAGTTGTACCTTGTTATTTACCCTTTGATTGCATATGGACTTAGAGTTAAGGGACTACCACTAGCTTAGTGCATTGCATAAACCTTGACACAATTATACCACGATGATGTGTGAGACGAGAAGCATATAGAGGTTCTTGCGTGTGGGCTGATCCCCCATGCACATGCATTAGGGCTAACTGCTGATAGAGGCATGTTAGGAGACTTAGCAGTTAGTAGAGGTACATGGTCGTGGATGCGACTTGACAGGTACATTGGGTAGGGAGAACATTTCCTGACGTATGGGCTTCTATGCACTTCCCTCATTACCTGTGCGCTCCGCCGGAGACGCAGGCTCCAGGTGCCCTCTGACGTTATCCAGAGCGTTATGGACGTAGCCCCTTGCACATGGTGCCCTCTGACGCTTCCCGAGCGTTATGGACGTAGGCCCCTGGTGCCCTATATGGGAACTATGCCGGTCCTATTTACAGCCAGGGCTCATGTGTTGAAGGTGTGTGTTCTTGTCTTTCGCAGGTGTTCTAGCCGTGGCCATGGTCGTCACTATTTTCTCGAGGATAATTGTACTTCGATCGTCTTCACTTCGCCCGCCAAACTCATTGTATTTTCCATGTATTTTTTTTCTTACTTGTTGGTAGTGGATTTGTCTCCGCCCAACGATTGTATACATGACAAATTCAAAGTTGCTTTTATATTATATTTATCTTTGTGGATGAGATTTAGTACCTGGTTACTACATTTTACAGCTTATGTATATATACGAGGGTCCATATACTTCGTATGTATACAGCTGGCATGATGACGTTCTAGTCCTACGTATTTTGGGACTGGGGCGTTACATGTTTTTGTGGTGGCCTATGCAGGTCAAGTTTTCCATTTCGGTTACATGACTGTACCGAACGGGCCTGCAGTATAGGATTAGAGTTTAGAATCTCATCCACCTACTTGACATCCTTCCTTGACTTCAAATTTCGAACTCTCGTTCGACCTCCTTGATTGCATCTTGCTTGACTCCTTCTACCGTAAATTTTTAGTTTCGTGTTTAGTAAGATGACTACACTAGTATATGCCCATAGGTTAAACACATGGCTAGATGGATTGCATTTGGCAATTAATATGCATGGAGATTTTATTTGAGTTATAAAGGAATTTATTTTCTAGAAAGTATGATTTTAAGGATTAGTTAATTTCAAGTTGGGTAGTAGCATATTACCACCTTCAAGGGATAGTTGGAATTTTATTTTGCCATCACAAGGTGGTATACACAAGAGGATAGAAAACAATTTTATGAATTATGATTTTTGGAAATAGCGATTTGGAAAACATCTTTAATTTGTGACACATGATTTACGATTAAGTTCAAGTTTGGATTGAATATGTTAAGGTTTATCTCGAATTTATTAAAGTATTTTAAGTTATGATTTTGTAAAGAATATGAAGGGTTTATGATTTACGGTTTATTAGAAAGCTTGAGGTTTTAAATTGATTCTACGAATTACGAATTATAAGTATTTAATTTTGAGCTTGAAGAGACAATGGTAAAATTTGTTTGAAATATTTTTTTGAAGATATGGAATCGACTTTGAAGGAAAAATATTTAAAATTTGCTCATATGATCTATGATATATAAAGTTATTTAGATTTCGAGTTTAAAGTCTTGATTATGGATATTTAAATTTTGGAAAAAAAAGGAGTAGTTGTGACTTATTGGAAGCTAGATATACACATTTGAAGGATATAGAATTAAATTCGGGAGTTATTTTAAATGTTTCATTTTGTAGTATGAATTTCGACGGATAAACTTATTAAATGTTGAGTTTAAGATTTGAAAAAAGGGGGGGGGGTTATTATTCGAATTGCAATACACAAGAGTTGTTTCAAGATTTTTTAGAGATTTAAATTGTGATTTTAGTTGACAGTCTAAGATAATTGAAATATTGGCAAATTATCTTAAAAATTTTATTGAGAAATTTCGAGGAACTTGAAATTTTGGATTAGATCATATAGTGGTGAAGGACCAAGAAACAAGCAAGGTCCCCTAGTGAGATAGAAGTATTCCACATTAGATTGCCATGCCACCTATGATTATGATATTGCATATACACAAGTGTAGTTAGTCATCGACCAAACCGATAAACATATCTTTGACTCACCCGACCTTCCCTCAAAATCTAGATCTTTAATCGTGACCATCTAATTGTTTTGAAACTTAGAAATGATTAGAGTCGTTCCCTTGATCATACCCTTATCTATGAGACTATTTTCTTTCTAGAAACTGTGTCTCTAACTTGTTTTACCTTGATCGACGAGATTTTCTAATTATCTTATTTCGTGCTTTAACCTTTTAAATTTTGCATTAATTAGTATCGTATGAAAACCCACTTTCTATTTTTGATCATTCGGCGTTCCCTATCGTGACTTTGATATGTGGAGCACAACACTAGACCTTT
The DNA here is from genome assembly GCA_029216955.1 of Iris pallida. Classification (NCBI taxonomy): domain Eukaryota; kingdom Viridiplantae; phylum Streptophyta; class Magnoliopsida; order Asparagales; family Iridaceae; genus Iris; species Iris pallida. The sequence continues at coordinate 22,564,524 of JANAVB010011199.1, read as the reverse complement.
TCTTCCAACAAATTTCACACGCAAGACCTAGACGAGCTCACCTTCATGTGGGTATATCATGTCCCACTAAAACACGTCCCCTTGTACTCTATTTTTATGATACGACTTTCGGGCCATAAAGACTCAACTATAACCTATACCATGATACCGATACACTTTTGACTATATATTTGGACTCAATCTCGACTCAAGTCTTCGGCCCAAATTGCGATCTACTAAATCCGTTAAATGCTTGACCTTGTGTTTTTATCTTGACTGCTTAACCCTTGTCATTTTATTTTTCTTGTATTATCTTGATTTACTTAGACCCATAACACCTTTTTACTTTTCGTGCAATATTAGCAACACTTACTTTTTCTTCCTTCCAATTAAATTGTTTTCTCATACTTCACTATGATTTCACCATTGTTTACGCCACCTTATTCCTTGTATGATTCCCTTATGCGAAATGGAATTTGATCATGACAATCTTGGGTTAGTAGAGGTTAGATTGGAGAACCCCACAACATGGATAAATAATGCAGTAGTTAAGCTAACTACGAGATTATGAGGTATAGATGGGACGTGAATAAAATGTACAATAAAACCGAATCAATGAAGTAAGGAATGATATATTATGTTTTGATGAAACACTCAAGGATAAATAGACTTCGCGAATTTCAAATTTTGTTTTAAGGTAACTATATAGTCGAGTGGAAAATCTTCTAAAGTGTTGGTAGTTTAAGAACCAAATATATATATAGAATTTATGGATGCAATTTTTGATAAAGACAATGTTGACGTTATGATGATATTATTTTCTAAGGATAACCAATTGTTGAAGAAAGAAACCTTTATATTTTTGATTAAGTTCTAAAATGATTATGAATAAGAAGTTAAGACGAGTTTTCATCAAAAAGAGGAGATTGTTGAATTCAAATTTTCGAGAGAGACTAATGAACATTATAGAAATTTTATGATGATGGAAGATTGAGCTATGAAGGTATACCGTTAGTTTACGAGATTATCGAACGTTGAAGATGGACTTTTTGATACCTATAGATGCATCGTACATTGACCAATAATACAAATTGTAGAAAGAAGATTTTAACTTTTACTTGGGCCAAATTGGTTGAAGATTTTAGAATTTTATCTTGGGAAGATATATACGTAAGCTGGTATAATAGAGATTATGGGATTCAAAACTTGAGAACTATTTTATGACGAAATAGAGAAAATTAGAGTACATTAAGAATCATATTGGTTTTGTTTAAGGGGACATGGAACGGAAGAAATTTTGGAAAGAATGATTTATGATAAGAGAGATTTCATGGATATTGATGATATCAAAGGATTAAGAAGATTATTACCTACTTATGAGGTTGTCTTTTTTGGCTAATATTAAGGTTGATCGAGCTTAGTCATTGATTGATTGTCATGATCGAAATCTAAGACCATCGGAATTTTGTTCTAATCGGTCAAATGACTCATTGCCATTGAAATGTCACTCGCCTCTTCGACGAATATTTCGTTTGCATTCTCATGATCACGTACATCTATTCGAACAAACTCTTACCATCCCCTTCGCCCTACCTACCCTAATTTTTCCTAAATTTTGAGGACGAAATTCTTTTAAGTTGGGTAGGATGTAAAGCCCCTAAATTTCTACTGATTTTTATTTTATTTTATTTTGGTACTGACTTAAAATTTGTTATTGTACGTCGCGTAGTCGTATTTTACGTCGCGCACAAAATTTTATTTTTGTAATTGCTCGACGAGTGCGAATATGTGTCGAGGTACATATGTTAGAAAAATATTTTATTATAAATTTTATAATATTTTTATTTTTGTATAAAAAGGTTATTTTATTCACCGTTTACAAATAAATGGTAATTTGGAAATTTTGGTTTAATGTTTTACGAAATGTAAAAATTTGTTTATTAATAAATCTTGATATTTACAAAAGCTAGTTTATGATTTAAATATTTAAAGTATTTATAGTGATTTTCGAAATTAATTATTTCCATAAATATTTAACTATGAAAATAATATTTGAGATCTTGTTTACTTAATATTTGATTAAATATGGTAAATTAAATTGCAAAAGATTTTATTGGCTTTATTTAAAAATATTTTAAATTAAGTATGGAATTAATTTGGATTTGGATTTGATTGAATTGGCTTTAAATCTATTTAATCACATGATGATTATCTAATTAGGATTTAAATAAATCCTAATGTTTATCTAACTGGGTATTCCTACATCCTATAAAAGGAGAGGTACTCCTCCAGCCAATTTCTACCAAAACTCAGAGTGTATGTGCATCGTGACGGTGCCTTATTCTCATCTACTATATTCTGTTTACATTATAAATACAGATATGTCTCCGCCGTGTCTGACCCCCGGACACGACGACATCCCACCCAGCCGTTCGGCCACCACTTCTCTCTGTCCCCGGCCACTGCGACTCCTACGCCACTACCCTGCCCTCCCCAAATCACCATCAGCCATCCACCACTACTGCTGTGGCCACCTCCGATAGCAGCAACCACCACCACGCCAACAGCCTTCACCGACTACACCCAACCACGACAGAAAACCCCACCAATAACAACTCCACCCGGCCACGGCCGCGCCGCCCCCAAATCCGTAATACCACCAAAATTCTACAAGCGGAAGGGCGAGAAACCCTTACCTTGATTTCCGGCACCACCCCGTCGTGGCCGCACTCCGCCGAGCAGATCTGGGTTTTCCGGCCATGCCTTCACGTCGGCGCCCAGCCGGCGAACACCACACACGGTCGCCGCCCGCAGTAGCACCGGGACCGCCACGTAGCCTTCGTCGCGTCCGCACCCCGGGCCGGACAGGGCCGCCCCGTCCTAAAACCTCGACTGCCGTGCCGCGCGTCCGCCACTCCGCGCAAGACGCGCCTGACCCGCAGTATCCGCCTCCTCCACATCTCCTCCGCGGCTCCGCCTCGAAGCCTGGCCGGCCGTCCCGCGCTGACCACCGCCGAGAGCTCCGCCGGTTCCCCCTTTTTAGCGCTTGTCATCGAGCCTCCGGCCACATGATCGCGCCGCCCTCAGATCTTCCTACATCTGCCGCCGCCCACCAGTTCCCGCACCGCCTTCCCGCCTTCGACGTCGGCACCGACCGCCGACGAGCCGACGAGAACCCCGGTAATCCTCTCCCAGAACCCCATTTCTCTTGACCACTCTCTCTCTCTCTCTCTCTCTTATTGAATGGGAACAGTGGTTCCTTTTAAAAAAAAGTTATCACTGTTATTATTATTATTATTATTATTATTATTATTATTATTATTATTATTATTATTATTATTATTATCATTATTATTATTATCATTGATTATTATTAATTGATAGGATTATTAATATTCTTAGATATATTCAATTTTATTGTTATATAATTTATTTATAAGTAAAAGAATTTTTATACGAACTCGTTATGTATTAAAGTACATATTTTTGAACAAATTCATATAAAGTTTGTTAATAAGTTTATTAGATATAAATATTTCAAAATAATATTGTAAATAGTTTTCAAATATTATCTATTTTCCAACTTATAGTAACTATGCCTAAAAAACAATTTGAGGTTTCGGTATTTTCCAAAAACAAATCTAGTCATAAATTATTATAAATATTTCCTAAAACTAAGTTATATTTATTTTGTAAATTTCCTTGTTGGTTATTATCGTCGTTGATCATGACTAATCCCATGTTCCTATTTTCTCGCGATTTGGACCACTGCATCGACCATGGCTATTAGACTATGGATACATGTCAGAAAATATCGCACTACACCAGACGACTCATCAGGCAAGATACCTTGCCATTATACTGTTTATATTCAGTCTGCATTTTTATTATATATCACTGTTCATTTATTTCTAGTTCTTGATTACTGCCTGCTCAGTGATATTAGTTGTACCTTGTTATTTACCCTTTGATTGCATATGGACTTAGAGTTAAGGGACTACCACTAGCTTAGTGCATTGCATAAACCTTGACACAGTTATACCACGATGATGTGTGAGATGAGAAGCATATAGAGGTTGTTGCGTGTGGGTTGATCCCCCCATGCGCATGCGTTAGGGCTAACTGCTGATAGAGACATGTTAGGAGACTTAGCAGTTAGTAGAGGTACATGGTCGTGGATGCGACTTGACAGGTACATTGGGTGGGGAGAACATTTCCTGACGTATGGGCTTCTATGCTCTTCCCTCATTACCTGTGCGCTCCGTCGGAGACGCAGGCTCCAGGTGCCCTCTGACGTTATCCAGAGCGTTATGGACGTAGCCCCTTGCACATGGTGCCCTCTGACGCTTCCCGAGCGTTATGGACGTAGGCCCCTGGTGCCCTATATGGGAACTATGCCGATCCTATTTACAGCCAGGGCTCATGCGTTGAAGGTGTGTGTTCTTGTCTTTCGCAGGTGTTCTAGCCGTGGCCATGGTCGTCACTATTTTCTCGAGGATAATTGCACTTCGATCGTCTTCACTTCGCCCGCCAAACTCATTGTATTTTCCATGTATTTTTTTTTCTTACTTGTTGGTAGTAGATTTGTCTCCACCCAACGATTGTATACATGACAAATTCAAAGTTGCTTTTATATCATATTTATCTTTGTGGATGAGATTTAGTACCTTGGTTACTGCATTTTACAGCTTATGTATATATACGAGGGTCCATATACTTCGTATGTATACAGCTGGCATGATGACGTTCTAGTCCTACGTATTTTGGGACTGGGGCGTTACAGGATCCAACCCTATGGTCTGGTGCTCCAGATTGGAGAATCTCGTCTGTAGATCATACCGAGCTACAACATAGAAATACTTGGTCTGGAATCTCTCTCTGAATACTGCCCAAGCAATGGGTGCTGCTAATCCAACGGCCTGTGCTGCCCACCAGCTGCGGGCAAGATCTAACAACTGCAGGCGCACAACGGCCACCTTCTCGTTCTATAGGGTCCTGACTGCTTCTAGAATCACCTCTGTGTCCTGAAGCCATGCATCTGCCGCGATAACATCTTCACTACCGTCGAAGAATGGAGGGTTCAAGCGCTTGAAGCTGTTGGCCGTACTGTTACCCTGATGACCACCCCGGGTCAAGGCATCCGTCACTGCCTGGTACAAGGCATCTCCACGCCGGTCTTGGGAAGCTATCAAGGTCCTGACGAGTCCTATCAAAGTGCCGTCATCATATTCTACAGGTTGAACTGGCTGGACTGGTAGCTCTCCGCCAGAAGACACGACTCTGGAGGCTACTCCGGAATGCTGGGCTTGATCTCCAGGTTGCTGCTGGTCCGCGGGAGGTGCTCCGCCTTGCTGGTCGGTAGGACCACGAACAATGTCGCTGAAGAAGACGACATAGGGAACAATAAGGAAGGACCAGGACAGATCAACGATACAAGCATATGATCAGGACAAGAATCCAGAGATTCAGAAGATATGAGCAGAGATCAAGGAAGAATACTGATTGAGACATCTATTCGGTAAACCCTCACATATCTTGATTTACAAGACCTGCATGGGCCACCACTTAAACCATGTCACGCCCCAGAACCAGAATACTGGAGAGCGGGGGCAGACATAGCCAGCTACGTATATGAAATGGAATCCATCTCGCTATACGGTCACGGCTGTCTAGATACATGAGGGTTTATTTACAAGCCAACAGTCTCTTAAGGTCATGAACAAGCCTAGTGTCTCAATCACAAGCAAGTGAGTAAAAGTCACAAGATATATGATCATTAAATATACAATAGTAAGGCGTCACAAACATTACATATTCAGTTGATCATGAAGCTAGTCGTTACAAAATGTCAGGACTAGCAAGAGTTTAGTCATACATGATCAACCCTAGGACCTGTTAATCATGTTACAGCCCGTAGGCAGACAGTAAGTAAGTGCAATCGAGCTAAACAGGTGCTTGTCAGCTAAACGCCTCAAGAGAATATTTTTACAATAGAGTGGGAGAGCCAAAAATAACCCACTCGTTGCCAGGGTTCCGTCTAGTGGCCACCATCTGGCTGGAAGGTCGGTAGATCCTGTGGAGCTGCTCCAAAATCTGGCCACACAAAACCAGCTGGGTCAGACCCTAGAAAGAGCAAGTGCCACAAAGGAGGCTTCACTTAAGAACTAAAACCAGCAATCAGCACAAGATATAAATAAAAGCAAGAACTGGAAATAAAGAAAATACACCAGGATGATATACGACGAGATAACCATAGAACTATTCATATAACCAGGTTACAACCCGTAAACCAAACAAGGACCGGGATTGTAACCCTTCCTCTGAGCAGAACTTGGAATTCTCACCATTTATCGGTAAAATAAATACAAGCATTATGGTCTTTAAATAATCTGGAACAGGATCGGGGCAAGACTAGACTGGTTAGACTCCGTCCAATCACTTCACGGCCAAGCAAGAATTACGGCTTGATACTTTAACTAACTAGGGTTGTCACAAACCTAATTACTAACAAGATGCAGTGAGATTATTCCACAGCCACAAGTCCTGCAGACCATCCAGGTTACCCGGGTTAAAAGTTTAGAGTTGAATTCAGGTGGGTACATCGTCCAGGAAACGAATGTACCCTTAGGTAGCTTGAAGGGTGCAACACATGACAGTGTGCTGGAAATGTGCCCTACTCGACGGCAGGCTACAGATCCCAAGGCGTGCCCAGGTAACGGGATTGCCTGTAGCTGGGAAATCTCGTCATGACTAATGTATTAATCTAGTTATTAGCCTTAGTTCATTTTAGTAGGTACTCCTGACCGTGGTACTCAGGAGTCCCTGTCCTAGACATGATGCAAGACAGGACTGGTTTATTTATACAAACACAATCGCCCATGGTGTCCAGATTAATTATACAGGTCATGTCATGTCAGGTAGCCGTCGCAACAGCTATTCGAGATAATCATGTCAGGTTATCATGCCAAGTGTACTTGTCAGGAGTACGCCACGACGGGCCACTATCAGGTCATGTCAGGTTATTATGTCAGGAGTGCACCACTACGGGTCACTATCACGTCATGCTCAATTATCAATTCCAAACATATCAATTCCATACGACTTCTCATCAAGGCAGCGTATGAGGTCCATACGACTCCTTGTCAAGGCAGCGTATGAGGTCCATACGACTCCTTGCCAAGGCAGCGTATGTAAGATATACGCTTCCAAAAGGCATCGTATGCGTCAGACTACGCTGCGCTAAAGAGCGCGCGCAACTCAGTGGCGCAAGCTAAAAAGCTCGCGCACTGCTCACTGTCTTCTCCAAATCAGCAAGAACTCCATGGTTTGAACCCAAAGCTTCAAAAGTCCATAACTTGGTCAAAATAAGTCCAAATCCAACTTTTCAAAGATCAAAATTGGGTAGAATAAAATTTTCTACAACATGGAACCATCAAAACTTGAAAACAAGGAAGTTTGATAGATCAAAACCACAAAAATCCGAAAATAACTAATTTTTAGATCTACAAAATTAAAGCCTCAAAATGGAAAATGACAAGTTCTAATGTGTCTTAGAAACATGAGGAGAAGCTAATGGAACAATAAAAATGAGCTCTCTTGTGGAAGCAAGTTGCACTTGCCTAAACCTCTCTCTCCCTCTCTTCGGTAGGTGAAGGGAGTAAATGGAAGAAGAAGAGATTAATGAAGAGAGAGAAGAAGAATAAGTAATAAATATGAGTGGTGGTGGTAGGTAGGGGGTTCACCCCTTGGTTCATGATGAACCAAGAGCAATCCCAAACCGAACCAAGCCAACCCAAACCAAGAATAAAAAAAGCCCAGGAAGGAAATTAAGCAAGGAAATCACGCAATACAAGAATAAATACGTACATGTATTCCAGAAATACGTAATACGAACCACAGGCATTACAGGCTTGGTTCAGATTCAGTCCGGGCTAGTTTGGTACAACCTGGTCTTCTATACGTCAATTAATTAATTAATTAATAATTAAAATATCTATAGAGGTTAAGTCATAACTTGGCCTGGTTTTTCTAGTTAGGACATCACTATGGCTCGACTTTCTCCACCAGAGCCAAAACAATGGTCAATGCACACAACTACACTATCCGTGCCTTGATTCCTCATCACCTTGTACTCCAATTCCTAACTATGACTAAAGTCATCTACCGTAATAATAATTAATTATTTATAAGAAAATCTAATAATCACCATTTAAATCAAATGAATAATAAAATATTTCAAAATATTTTCCAGGAAGAGGAGTTACAAATCTACCAACCTTAAAAATAATTTCATCCTCGAAATTCTAATTATTAACTATTCCTTAAAATTCAAAAAGAAAGTCTTCTTTTACCTTAATCTTCTTAAATTTTTATTCCAAAAAAATGGTTGATATCCTTCTCCTAGCCATTTTGTAACTACGAAACCTCGAGGACTTCTACCCACCTTTGGTCACACTACTCCTTCAAAGGTATGTCACTAAAACTTTATAACCTTCCATCTAGTTGCTAACATCACTACCCATAGAAATTTATAGCATATGGTATCTCTAATACCCTCATATCTATCAAGCAACCAAAACTTTAACAATCAAGCAATATTACACTATACCTTAAGAATTTCTGATAAATTCTAGTCAGCACGATCATTCGTCACTCCGTAGTAATAAGGGACGAGAATTAATAGTACAGAAAGGCAAGGGAGATAATTGAGAACAAATACGAAGTTTCAAAGACGGTAGAGAAATTTCTAAGAGAATTTTCAAGGCAGAATGGAACTAGGTTTCTAAGGGTTTAGTCATATTTGCAGGTTCGTATCAGTACAGTTACGAAATCGATACGATATGCACTGACCTGCATGGGCCACCAAAAAAACTTGTCACGGCCCTTACCCGCTTTTCGGATGCAATTACGTGAGCAAGCCAGCTACGTATCGAGCGGACTCCAGCCCATCTCGAATATGTAAACGCTGTCAAGGCTATGGTATACTGCCAAATCATGGCAATGCAATCTATATCTCAAATCTACAAGAGTAATATAAGCACGAATGAACAACTATAGGTCATGGTCTGCAGCCCACTAGCATAACATCCGATAAGACTCCAAAGAATATAACAAGAGTCTACAAACTAAATCAATAAATATGATATCTCATGATAATGAAATAAAAGCACGAGTTGGATAATAACCGTGATATCAATACCTGAAACTCGCAAGTAATATCGTAATCATCTGAAACCCACAAGTGTCATAATCATCCACCATCCAGAACTGCTAAATAACTCCTTGCAATCGCTAAACCTGAAGAGATCATCAGGTCCTCCGGGGACATAGCAAGATACATAAAAATATGCATATCTAGCAGTTTAATCATGCATAAACTATAAACAGGAAATAAGCAAGGAACGAGACATACACATGGCAAGAGACTACGACCAAAACTGCTAACAAGTGACTATCGACAAGTGGCTACTGACAGGTGACTATGAACTGGAATACAAGAACAACTACACGCAACTGAACAGCTGGATGAACAAGTGAACACGAGATCAATGGAATATCAAACCCTCGCCCCGAGTGGAGTCGTAAGTTTGAACTAATCACTAACCCTCGTCCCGAGTGTGGACTTTCTGGTTAGTTCAAGGCAAGGCACCCTCGTCCCGAGTGTAGAATCTCTGGTACAAATAAACAACATCCTCGTTCCGAGTGTGGACTCACAGATGTAAACAGATCAAGACAAATACCTTCGCTTCGAGTGTGGACTCGCAAGTGAAAACGGTCAACCCTCGCCCCGATTGTTGACTCGTAGGTTGAGGAACGAAAATAGAAAGTTGCAGTTTAATTACACGTACACGTTCCAAGACACAACTCAGTTGAGGCACAGGTGAGACAAGGTACAACTCATGTCAAGACACGGGTAAGGATGAATCTAGCATGAACTATAAAGTGAACAAGCCTGGTGTAACTACACTATCTAATCATGAAGCTGATATACAAGCAAGACGATAATCTAGTAAAACACGGAACGCAGGAAACATATAGATAAACTCACTTCAACTAGAGAAAAAGATGATATATAAAAATAGGAAAACTATAAGCATGAAAATAAACTGTAGAGGGAGGCAAGGTATCTTGCCTGGTGGTAGCACGAAGAACCAATAATATACCATCAACTGGTACGCCATAAAGTCCAAATCTCACAACTGTCTCCGAAAGCTGAAATAGACATTCCCAACATATTTAGAATAGTCAAATTAGCTATAATTGTCTATCCATAAGTTCAATTTTGGACACAGGGGCAAAACGATAATTTTAGGCTAAAACGTATCCACCGTTGGACCCGTTTTGCACCGAAAAGCATGCCAGAGTCAATGGTCTCTAAAGTAGTCAAACTACATATCTACGGATTCATTTTGATGATACGAACCTAACGGTATATCCAATTTTGGATTCCGGTGGGCCGTGCACAAAATCACCCGTTGAATCCGATCGTGGGGCCCGTAAAATGGCGATCTGATCAACTGTCTCAGAATCGGACCAAACTTGGCATACAGGACCAAAAAAATGATACGGTCCTGTTGGCACAAGTTTCATCTCGATCTGACGAACGTGCTCAAAGTAATTAGAAAATTTGTACAGAGGCCGATACGGTGAATTTTGACGAATACGCGTCAAATTCGTCGCACACACGCGACCAATTTGAATTTCGTCAATGCCCACACGTCCGCGAAGCCATTACGCACCTTTCAATGTTTTTGGTTCGTGACCACGTCACTTGGATTGGCGGGACGCACGTCGTATCGAAGGATTTCTTATGTTTTCCAAAACAGATTATCTAGGTTTTTCTTTCCTAATTTCAAACTGATTTAACCATGTGAAATAGTCAATATAATTAAAAGAAAAAGAAGGTTTTTGATCATGGTTATGTCATCTACAAATCTGTTTAATTAGATTTCAAGAATCCTCTATGGTTTGACCTAATTCTGCCTTCCTAAGTAAGTCCCTAATATAGTATTATGTTTCGATTCGAAACAGATTTTGCCAATATTCGATTCGATTTTTAACTCGATTCTAATTCGATTTAAACTGAAACTATCATACAGGGATGAAGGGGTATAGATTAGGTTTATATCTGTGAAAATGACACAAAGAATAGTTAAGTGTGAGCGAAGAAATCCTATTGTGAAGTCGGCAAGTGGCTGTCACGCGCGACTGTGTCCTGTATTTGCTGTCTCTGTTCGTGCGTACT